>VZQC01003433.1:1479780-1502104 GCA_009823505.1 Rhizomys pruinosus | reverse complement strand
AAAAAAAAAAAAAAAAAAATTCCATTTTTCCTGACTGCCTTACAAGACTATAAGAGGGTACACAGGAAACCATTTTGTATAGAAGCTAACATAAACACAGTATAAACTTTAAGTACTGTAGTATGAGTTATCTCTATCATGAAAAGCATAAGGTTTAATTTTTTAAAATTTCTTTTCCCTTACATGCAATCACTGACACAGTTTTTTAGTGCAAGATACTTATCTCTGAAACAAAATTCATTTTCTATGGTCCTCCACTGTTTTTTCTGAATATAGTTCTTTAGTTGGCTGAACTAGGATCACAAGAAAAACTGAAAGGTCCTCACCTATGGCGAAGATGGCAGCCTGTGCAAAGTCGGCAGACACATCAGTGCAGTAGCCACGAAGCTCCTCCAGCACCTGTTGCACGTTCTCGTCATTGACTAGTTCACACAATACCTCCACCTTCTGTAGTTTGATATAGTGGGGCTCCGAGTAAGAGCAAAAAAACTTTTTGTAGTGACTGCTAAAGTGACCTGGCAAACTATGTAAGATCTGTCGCACATGACAGAGGGCAGCAAAGCAAAGCTCCCGGCTCTCTGAAGAACAGGCAGCTAGCAAGGGTCCCTTGACTCGTACAAGCACATCAGTTTGTACATGGGGAAACTTTCTGGCTAGGATCAGAAAGAGTTTGGTGGCTCCCATCACTACACCTGCGCTACTGCTCTTGAGATAGCTGTCCAGCAGATTGAGAATATCAAACAGCTCCTCCTCGCTGCGGGGTTGGTAGCGGAGCAGAAAGTTCAATACTTCAGCCTGGCCCCACTGGTCCAGTTTTGACATTCTGTCCAAATCAAAAACAAAAGCACATTTTAACAAAATGGACTATTCTCCCTACCACTGCATGAACCTGGCAGCTGTTAATATCAAGGGGAGAATTCTTTTTTTTTTTGTCTTTTTGAGACAGGGTCTCCTTTTAGTCCCAGCTGGCCTGGAGCTCGCTATGTAGACTAGGCTGGCCTTGAACTCAGAGATCCCCTTGCCTCTGCCTCAGTGCTGGGACTAAAGGTGTGCCACCACGCCCGGCTTGGATCTAGTATATATTTATCATTTTCATTAATTTTAGACAAATATGTACCTATATTATCAACTTGTCTTAGAATTTAAAAATATATATTTTCTTTTGTGTGTGTGCATGCAAGTACATGTGTGTCATGGCACACATGTGGAAGTTGAAGGACAGCTTTTGTGCGTTGTTTCTTTTCTTTCACTGTGTGGGTTCTGGGAATTGAACTCACACTGTCAAGCTTGGCATTGAGACATCTTACCAGCCCTTGTCTTAGAATAAGAATGATTTGGGGCTGGAGAGATAGCCTAGCAGTTAAGAGCACCGACTGCTCTTGCAGAGGCCCTGGGTTCGATCCCCAGCACCCACATGGCGGCTGAGAACCATCTGTAACTCCAGTTCCAGGAGAACTCCAGTTCCAGGGGAATCCGAGACCCTCTTCTGACCTCCGTGGCATTGCACGACACGGGTGCACACCTTTAATCCTAGCACTTGGGAGACAGAGGCAGGTGGATCTTTGTGAGTTCAAGGTCAGCCTGGTCTATAGAGTGAGTTCCAGGACAGCTGGGGCTACAGGGAGACTTGTCTCGAAAAGACCAATATATGTATACATTAGATGCAAATTCTCTAATTTTTTTTTTTCGTAGCACTGGAAACATACCAGGTAGTACTTTACCACTGAACTCTGATATTCCTAGCTCCAGATTCTCAATATTTTTTAAAATAAATAAATGGCTTAGTTTAGAGACATAATGACTAGAGCACAAGCAATCTATCCCCAGAGGATACTTCTTCCATCTTTACAGATCAAGAAAAACCAACTGGGCTAAAATAATTCTCTCAACAAAATGTGAAGATATTAATAATTGTGGCAAACATGAAGAATTCTCTTGGGTTTAGTATGTAGAAGTGCTTGTTATGCAAGCCTGACTTCTGCTCTATCCCTGGAATCCACATAGCGGTGGAAGGAGAGAACTGACTTCCACAAATTGCCCACTGACCCACTTTTACCATGGCACATACATACCCTCCTACCACAGACACACATACATAGACACACACACAGATATCAGGTACAATAATAAGTAAAACAAAAGATTTCTCTTTGATTTAACATACTAGCAAGATCCCACCATAATTCAGATCCTATAAAAACAGCATCCGGGCTGGAGAGATGGCCTAGCGGTTAAGAGCACCGACTGCTCTTACAGAGCACCGGGGTTCAATCCCCAGCACCCACATGGCAGCTGAGACCCGTCTGAAACTCCGATTCCAGGAGAACTCCAGTTCCAGGGGAATCTGACACCCTCTTCTGACTTCCACGGCATTCGACACGGGTGCACAAACCTGCATGCAGACAGTACATTCATACACATACAGAAATAAATAAAATTAAAAAATAATTAAAAAAAAACATTAAAAAAAAAACAGCATCCAAACCTATTTAAGAGATGGTGGGCAATAGGCTTATTAATGACAACACCTCCTTCTTGTTTTAGAATTTCTTCAAGAGACCTCAAGCAGTTCACAACCACAATTGGATCCTGGTCACGCAGCAGACTGTATAATTCATTGACTAGGGCACCATCTATAAAAAGAACCAAGATTTCATTTAAAGAAAAGCTTGAGTCATAGTGATAGAGCCAGAGTAACAGCTCCACCCAGTTAAAGCTACTGTTTCAGCTACTAAAATGACAAAGGCAGTAACAAAATACATCATTTGGGGGTGAGGAGGGACCATATAATAAGTAATTTTTTTTTAAAGACTGAAAAAAGGAGTTAAAACTAAAACAGATAAAATAAAGATAATAAAAAGCAATTATGGGAGAGGGAGGATTGCTATCTCCAGATTGGTTTTATTGTTGTTGTTTGATCTTTTTGAGACAGGGTCTCCCTGTAGCCCCAGCTGACCTGGAACTTGCTCTGTAGACCAGGCTGGCCTTGAACTCACAGAGATCTGTCTTTTTCTGCCTCGCAAGTACTGGGATTAAAGGCATGCGCCACCACGCCTGGTGGAAAGGTTTCTTTTTTTTTTTTTGGTCTTTTCGAGACAGGGTCTCCCTGTAGCCCCAGCTGTCCTGGAACTCGCTCTGTAGACCAGGCTGGCCTTGAACTCACAAAGATCTGCCTGCCTCTGCCTCCCATGTGCTAGGATTAAAGGCATGCGCCACCACGCCAGGCTAGGTTTCTTTAGTCTCAGAAAATACCAAGCCCTTGGGGCTGGAGAGATGGCCTAGCGGTTAAGAGCCCCACTGCTCTTGCAGAGGACCCTGGTTCGAACCCCAGCACCTACATGGCGGCTGAGAACCGTCTTTAACTCAAGTTCCAGGTGATTTGGACACCCTCTTCTGACCTCCGAGGCATTGCACGACACGGGTGCACAAACCTACATGCAGATAGTACATTCATACACGTAAAAAAATAAATTAAAAAAAAAAGAAAGAAAATACCAAGCCCTTCACCCCACTTACTCAAAATAGTGGAACCACATTAATATTTTCTACCAAACATATCAATATAATCTTTTCCCAAACCATGTACATAATAGAACTTAACATAGTGGATGAGCTTACCCACTTCAGAGTCTCCATGAAGATTATGCATCTTAGCACAGCCAAGGACTGCTACTCTCCTGACATATGAAGCCTTATCCCGCAGACCATTAAAAACAGGCTGTTGAATATATTCCTGCACACCAGGCATCCTAAGAAACATATCCTGGAGTCAGCCAGATCCTGAAACACTAGTTTTCACATAAGCACTTCTTCACTTAATACAGCTTTAGTGTATGTGATTTAATAACTTATGTTTGAGGGCTGGAGAGATAGCTTAGCAGTTAAGAACATTGGCTGCTCTTGCAGAAGACTAAGGTTCAAATCCCAGCACACACAACGGCTAAAAACTGTCCGTTACTCCAGTTCCAGGGAATCAGACACCCTGTTCTGTCCTTTGTGGACACTGCATGATATAGATGCACTTACACACATGCAAACAATACACTAATATACATAAAATAAAAATAAACCAAAAAAATTTGTTTGAATGTGTAATCTATCAGATCACAACAAATTGGAGAAAGCCTCTACCAAATTGAAAAAACTATAATTTGACTTTTTTTTTAAGTAATGCTTTTTTTTAAATTTTATTTATTTTGTAGGTGTATGAATGTACTGTCTGCATGTAGGTCCGTGCACCCATGTCGTGCAATGCCGCAAAGAGGGTGTCAGATTCCCCTGGAACTGGAGTTAAAGATGGTTCTCAGCCACCATGTGGGTGCTGGGGATCGAACCTGGGTCCTCTGCAAGAACAGTCGGTGCTCTTAACCACTAGGCCATCTCTCCAGCCCCTGACTTTTCACTTGAAATAATGCTGCACAGCTAGCAAAAACTGACTAAGCATCTATAGTAATAATCGACTAAACATTTCTAATTAAAACTCAGGACTATTTTACCATGCCTGAGAAAAACTGCCTTTAATAAAACAGTTTAGCAAGTCAAAGAAAGCAATGACTGAAAATCCAAGTTCTGGGTAGAAATTCCTTAATATTAAGGAGCTTAAAGTGTCCTAATTAAAAATCTGTTCCATGTGCTCGCTTCGGCAGCACATATACTAAAATTGGAACGATACAGAGATTAGCATGGCCCCTGGGCAAGGATGACACGCAAATTCATGAAGCGTTCCATATTTAAAAAAAAAATCTGTTCCATGGCCTTCTGAATTCATCACTACTGAGGACTAGGAAGGGAAGAAAAGTGCTCACCTGAGGCTACACATGCTTCTTAGCGCTAGTCCTCTCACCATTGGGTTGGGGTCCGAGCAGTCTTTACACAGAGTATTAATGGCCAGGAGTGCCAGATCTGGTTTCAAAGGTGCATATGTGCACATATACAGATAAACCAACTTCTTCTGAACAATATCTACAGTGGCACTGGCCTTCACCATTTCCATGAAAACGCTAGACATATCCAAGCCCTGAGTCATGTGCCTGAAAATGAATAAACATAGCAGAAGTAAAATGCAAACTTTTCAACCTACAAGAGGAGGTTTATTTATATGTGTTCTGGTTACCCTACTAAATTTCCATCTTTTATACCTTGGGTGTACCCTATTATAGCATATCATAGACCTGCAACTGCTGTTGTTCTATTTGAACACCTATTGAATCCCTAGTACCTTCCAAAGAAACTCAATGTTTACATCCCAGAGATATGATATGGGGAAGTAGCCTTTAAGGTGTACTCTCTGACATTTTAGAACTCAAGATCCATTAAGGAGCTTGGTATGAGTATCACTAATTAAAATGCAATAGAAGGGGCTGTAAAAATGGCTCAGTGGTTAAGAACACTGGCTCCTCTTGTAGAGGACCTGGGTTTGATTCCCAGCACCCACATGGTAGCTAATAACCTTCTGTAGCTCCAATTCCAGGGGATCCAATGCTTTCTTCTGACTTCTTCAGGCATTGCATGGCACGGTTGTACCCACCTACATGCAGGCAATACACTCTTACACATAAAACAAAATAAATTAAAATATTAAAACAACAAATAAAATAAAATATACAAGCCAGGTGTGGTGGTACATGCTTCTAATCCTAGCACTTGGGAGGCAGAGACAGACAGATCTCTGTGAAACTGAGGCCAACCTGGTTTATATAATGAGGTCCAAGCCAGCTGGGGCTACAGGGAGACCCTATCTCAAAAATAAGTAAATAAATAAAATATAGATAAGAACTTAAATGTACTAAATATAGACCAAGGAGATCCAGAGGTCCACTATCAGAAAGTCAGAAAATGTTTCTTCACAGAAGTAATACTTTAGCTGAATGATCAGCTCACTAGGAAACTTGATAAAAGTTAATGATACATGCTATGAAGCACGAACAAGAATTGAACATTCTTTTTGTTCCTTGGTCATATGATAAGAAAGCTTCATTTCCTGGGTCATTGTTTCTCATACTATAGAATCAAACTACTGCAACCAGCTAAGATGTTTGCTAGAAATTCAGATTCTTGGGTTCTACCCCACCTTAATGAAATCAGAATCAGTCCCTGACCACCACATTTTCTTTAAAAAAAAAAAAAACTTAAAAAAAATCACCCCTCCAGGCATGGTGGTGGCACCCCTTAATCACAGCACTGGGGAGGCAGAGGCAGGCGGATGTCTGAGTTCCAGGCCAGCCTGGTCTACATAGTGAGCACCAGGCCAGCTGGGACTAAAGGAAGACCCTGTCTCAAAAACACCATAAAGAAAAAAAAAAAAAACAA
Source organism: Rhizomys pruinosus (assembly GCA_009823505.1). NCBI lineage: Eukaryota > Metazoa > Chordata > Mammalia > Rodentia > Spalacidae > Rhizomys > Rhizomys pruinosus. The sequence continues at coordinate 1,495,795 of VZQC01003433.1, read as the reverse complement.
AAAACACCTCAAGGGACTTACTGACACTTGTGAGTCATAGCTATGACCAAGAGTTGTGCTCAGATGTGCATAATAGAAAAATCCTAACTGAAATGAGAAGGCAAGGCAATTTATTAATAAGCTAGTGCAATTTGCTTTGGTAATGAAGGCCTGAACACGCACAAAAGTCCTGATAACAAAGAGAAATCGGGCTGGAGAGATGGCCTAGTGGTTAAGGACCCAGGTTTGATCCCCAGTACCCACATGGTGGCTGAGAACCGTTTTTAACTCCACTTCCAGGGGAATCTGACACCCTCTTCTGACCTCAGAGGCATTGCAGGACATGGGTGCACTGACCTACATGCAGACAGTACATTCATACACATACAAAATAAATAAAATTTAACAACAACAACAAAAACAAAAAAAAAAAAAACAAAGAGAAGCCGATGCTTAGAATTTTCCAGACCATCTGACATGGTGACATCGTTCATCCAAGGCTGACTAGCATGCTTAGTAGAGTGGCTGGTGACATTCATAATAAATAAAAGCTGGGATAGCAGGTTTGAGGAGCAGAGAAGAATGCTGGTACTATTTTGTACATATCTTTGATGAACTGGCCAGGCAGAAATGGCAAGCAAGCAGAAATATGAGTCTGAACTTAAAAACAGAGATCTGTACTAGATAAATTACGGAACCAGGAGTCAGCAGCATGGCTGTTGAAGCCTTCAGGAAACTTCTCAGCTGGGCAAGGCATTTCACAAGGGGGACTGAGATGACACTCTCAAATTTTACAACTGCCATGTATGAAAGTTCGTTATGGCTGGGCTTTTAATCCTAGAACTTGAGAGGCAGAGGCAGGGGGATCTCTGTGAGTTCAAGGCCTGCCTGGTCTACAGCAAGAGTTCCGGCCTGGCTGGGGGAAGAGAACCCTGATAGGGATTAAAGGTGAGGCGAGGTGGGGGAAGTGAGAATTAGTATTCTTGGACAGCTGGGTGATACCTAATTACTCGTTGGATGACATTCCTGTAGCGCAGCCTATCAGCCTGAATATGAGGGTTGCACAGAGCCTTCTTCAGTTCCTTCACCACATCCTCAGAGCCAAGGTACGGCATCTTCGTGAACAAGGGGAAGTTCCCACCGACTCTTAAGACAGTCGTGGACTCCTTACAGTCCTGATGTTGGAGCCTGCGTAGAGGAAATGTGGGTCAGTGAAGGCACTGGAGGCGAGACGTCGCCTCTGTCTTCCCCAGAGCCTATTCACTCCAACACTCATACTTCCACCCCTACGCGGACCCGCAAGCCGCGACCTTGGCCCCAGAGGCGATCCTAGGTCCGTACGAGGCTCGCTCCGCTCCGCAACCCTCCCAGGCTAGTTCTAGGCCCCGCGCGGAACTTCCACCCTCACCAACGAAAAGCCGCACACCTATAGCAGACTCCTCCCCTCCAGTTCTAGCCGTCTTAGCCATCTTGCAAATGCCCCGTCCAGCTTCCTGCGGAAGTTCCACCCCCTAGTCCTAAGACTCACCATTACTGCTTCAGTCCCGCCGAGCGCCGAGCGCCGAGCTCGACCTCCTTAGGGCGCCCTTCCTCCTCCACCACCCCTCCCCACTCCCCAACCTCTCACCTCCGGGCGCAGGCGCACGGCTCGCTGTGGTGGAGCTGCAACGGACCATCGGGAGTCGGTTGCTTGGGTCTGTCTCCGCCCCGCAGCGCGCGCTTTGAGTGTGGGTTCCCCTGGGCCTTGGCTACGGCGCGCGCGGGCGGGTGGCGGTGAGGCTTTCATGACTTCTTCCGCGATGGGGGTTCCCACTCCCACTGTGCAGGCGCAGCCACCTCCTTTGTGCACACTCTAACGACTTCTTTTCTAGGTCGGCTTGCCCATAGGGCTTCTGGTCTCGTTCTTGCGGCTGCATGTCTTCCTTGTTGGAAGTCTTCTGTCGGAACGCCAGCCCCGCCAAGACCACACTGGTGACTTACCAGCCCCACCACCATGAACGGGGTCCTGATCCCTCGTACGCCCATTGCTGTGGACTTTTGGAGCCTGCGCCGAGCTGGTACTGCTCGGCTTTTCTTCTTGTCCCACATGCACTCGGACCACATGGTGGGCCTGTCTAGTACATGGGCACGACCCCTCTACTGCTCCCCAATCACTGCCCACCTCCTGCACCGTCACCTCCAGGTATGGGGCTGGAGTCCGCCTCTGAGACCTAGTCCTGGAATCTGGGCGGGAACTACCAATCTGTTACTGCTTTGGGATCCCAGAATGTCGGCCATAACCACATATTTTCACAACTATGAGCACTGAGTACAAAATAGGACTCTGGCTTCCAGATCACCCATTGGCAATGTTTTAGCTGTTAAGTTTAGCCAAGGGAATTCCTACTTTTTAAAAGACGAATGTTTGCCAAACTTGCCTCAAGAGTTTTCCGGGAGTGGTGGCTCACTCCTTTAATCCCAGCACTTGGGAGGCAGAGGCAGGCGGATCTCTGTGAGTTCAAGGCCAACCTGGGCTACATAGTGAGATCCAGGCCAGCTGGGGCTAAAAAGAGACCCTGTCTCAAAATGACCAAAAAGTGGGGGTGGGAAGCAGGGGGATTCATCCTAAAATTCAAATAGAATCTCTACAGTACCAAATAATCAAAAAACAACCTTAAAAGGAGTACGAATGTATATACAAAGAAAGTTAAAAATAAGACTGGGAATGTAGATCAGTTGGTAGAGTGCCTGTCCCAGGTAGAGGGAGACAGATCAGAGATGGTCAAGGTCGTCCTCACCTACTGACCTGCCTGAACTAAAATTAAGGCATCATGAAAACAAGACATTACCTCACAACCTTTAAGATAGCTGCTATCAAACCTAACAACACAGGGGCTCAGCAGTGAAGAGCATTTGCTGTCCTTCAGGTTTGAATCCCAGCACCCACATGGCAGCTAACTAGGGTCCATTAATTCCAGTTATGCCACACCCTCTTCTGTCCTCTGCAGGCACTGCATGACATGGGTGCACTTACACAAATGCAGGCATAACACTCATACACATAAAAATAAAGAAATGAAATATTTAAAAAAAACTAACAACACAGACACAGATACAGGCACACACACACACACACACATACACACACTAGAAAACATGAAGTGCTGGTGAACAGGTAAAAATAAAAGCATTGTACTGCCAAATGGGTGTAGCCACTATAAAAAACAATATGGTGGTTCTTGATTAAACTGAAAATAGGGTCACCATTAATCCAGTAATTCTACTTTGAGGTACATTCCCAAGGAATAGAAAACAAATACTCAAAAAATAAATTATACAGTTATGTTCATAGGAACATTATTCACAATATACACTCTGAGGAAGCAACCATTCATTGAAAAAACTGATAAAAATTTGACACAATAGCACTGAAAAAGAAAATAATTGGCAAAACATCACAACATGGATAAGCCTTGAGGGTATGTACTAAGTGAAATAGTTTAGTCATAAGAGCAAAAACTTTCATTCTGCTTCTGAGATTATTAAAATTGGGAAAATATTTACCAATATGCATGTGTGGAAGAAACCAGCAACAGTTGCATTGTTTTCCTAAAAACCTGAGGGATGGGAGGAGAAATGCACAGGAGTTCAAAATATGCCGGGCATGGTGGTGCACACCTTTAATCCCAGTACTTGGGAGGCAGAGGCAGATGGATCTCTGTGAGTTCCAGGACAGCTGGGGCTACAGGGAGACCCTGTCTCAAAAAGACCAAAAAACAAAAAAAAGTTCAAAACACGATTATATTTGTGTATTTTTTGCTATTTCACATCTATTTCAGTGCTATGAGAGTAGCATAACACAGTTTCAGTCTTGTTAGCTATAAAACAAAGACTGAATTAATATTCATAAAGTATTAATAACAATATAACATATGCCATGACCATGGAGGTCAAGAAGAGGGCACTGGATCTTCCGGAACTGGTAGAGTTAAGAAGAGTTGTGTGGGGCTGGGGAGATGGCCTGGCGGGTAAGAGCGCAGACCGTCTTACAGAGGACCTGGGTTCGACGAGGCGAAAGGACGTCGCCCAGACCCACATGGCGCTTGAAACCATCTTAACTCCAGTTCCAGGAATCCGACACCCTCTTCTGACCCTCCGCTGCACTTGCACGACACGGGTGCCACAAACCTACATGCAGACGTACATTCATACACATTCAAAAATAAAGTAAATGGTCGGGCATGGTGGCGCACGCCTTTAATCCTAGCACTTGGGAGGAGAGGCAGCGGATCTTTGTTTAGTTCAAGGCCAGCCTGGTCTACAGAGTGAGTTCCAGGACAGCTGGGGCTACAGGGAGACCCTGTCTAAAAGAACCAAAAAAAAATAATAATAATAATAAAATAAAATAAAATAAAAATAATAAAAAGTAAATAAATAAATAAAAAAGAAGGGTTGTTAGCTTGCCATTGTGGTGCTGGGAACGAACCCAGGTCCTCTGGAAGAGCAGCCAGTCCTCTTAACCACTGAGCCATTCTCTCCAGCTCCCTGCTCCTTTAAGAAACAAACAAACAAACAAACAAACAAAAAACCCTTTCACAGTCTTCATAAGGTTTGAATTGTCCAAGTGTGGGCAATCTGTAGAAATGGGTCTCTGTGCCTACACCAGATGAAGCTAGAGGGCCTCTCTATTTCTGAGTTAAGGAAGCTCCAGAAAAGTAATTATCTCAGCCAGAAAGGGAGAGGAAATCTTTGGCAAGCTCACCTGTGTAGAGAATTGTTCCAAAGTATCCTTCAAAGAGAAACATAACAGAACCAGGGCAGTGATTGGCATCTATAAGGGTTACGGTCATGGTCTCTTGTCCAATTTCATCTAAAGGCAATACATGGCTCTCACCAACCTCCAGGGCTCGTATCCACTGCTTAGACACCTGAGGAAAAAACTGGTCATTCTAGTGATCACAGACTCCCCTCGACTGAATCAGACAAGTGGAACAGAGGCTAGAAAACCTGTGTACTTATCTAGCACATCAGATAGATTATTAGGGACAGGCGGCTATTGTTGGGGATCCAACCTAGGGTCCTTGCACATGATAAGCAGGTGGTTTACCTCAGCCACATGAATTCTTTTTTCTTTCTTTTTTTTTTTTTTTTTTTTTTGGTCATTTTGAGACAGGGTCTCTTTTTAGCCGCAGCTGCCTGTCGATCTCACTATGTAGCCCAGGTTGGCCTTGAACTCACAGAAAGAATCCGCCTGGCCTCTGCCCCTCCAAGTGCTGGGATTAAAGGAGTGAGCCACACTCCCGGAAAACTCTTGAGGCAAGTTTGGCAAACATTCGTCTTTTAAAAAGTAGGAATTCCCTTGGCTAAACTTAACAGCTAAAACATTGCCAATGGGTGATCTGGAAGCCAGAGTCCTATTTTGTACTCAGTGCTCATAGTTGTGAAAATATGTGGTTATGGCCGACATTCTGGGATCCCAAAGCAGTAACAGATTGGTAGTTCCCGCCCAGATTCCAGGACTAGGTCTCAGAGGCGGACTCCAGCCCCATACCTGGAGGTGACGGTGCAGGAGGTGGGCAGTGATTGGGGAGCAGTAGAGGGGTCGTGCCCATGTACTAGACAGGCCCACCATGTGGTCCGAGTGCATGTGGGACAAGAAGAAAAGCCGAGCAGTACCAGCTCGGCGCAGGCTCCAAAAGTCCACAGCAATGGGCGTACGAGGGATCAGGACCCCGTTCATGGTGGTGGGGCTGGTAAGTCACCAGTGTGGTCTTGGCGGGGCTGGCGTTCCGACAGAAGACTTCCAACAAGGAAGACATGCAGCCGCAAGAACGAGACCAGAAGCCCTATGGGCAAGCCGACCTAGAAAAGAAGTCGTTAGAGTGTGCACAAAGGAGGTGGCTGCGCCTGCACAGTGGGAGTGGGAACCCCCATCGCGGAAGAAGTCATTGAAAGCCAACCGCCACCCGCCCGCGCGCGCCGTAGCCAAGGCCCAGGGGAACCCACACTCAAAGCGCGCGCTGCGGGGCGGAGACAGACCCAAGCAACCGACTCCCGATGGTCCGTTGCAGCTCCACCACAGCGAGCCGTGCGCCTGCGCCCGGAGGAGGTGGGGGGGGAGCCGTACGAGACAGAGAGGTTGGGGAGTGGGGAGGGGTGGTGGAGGAGGAAGGGCGCCCTAAGGAGGTCGAGCTCGGCGCTCGGCGCTCGGCGGGACTGAAGCAGTAATGGTGAGTCTTAGGACTAGGGGGTGGAACTTCCGCAGGAAGCTGGACGGGGCATTATAAAGATGGCTAATAGGCAAGAGAACTGGATGGGAGAGCTGGAATCGGATTTCGCTGGATTGTTGCGGCTGGGTTGCGTGAGTGGTTGGAAGTTCCTGGCGCGGGGCACGTAGAACTTAGCCTGGGAGGGTGGACAGGCAGCACGCGGAAGGCGAGCCTCGTACGGACCCTAGGTCGCCGTCGGGCACAGGGTGCGGCTGGCGGGGTCCGCGTAGGTAGGGTGGGAAGTATGCAGTGTTGGAGTGAATAGCGCTCTGGGGAAGACAGAGGCGACGCCGCCTCCAGGCCTCACTGACCCAATTTCCTCTTTACGCAGAGCTCCAACAATCAGGACCGTAGAGTCGACGTGTTCCTAAGAGTCCTGGTGGAACTTTTCCCTGGTATCACGAAGATTGCCGTACCTTTGGCTCTTGGTAGATGGTTGAGGTAACGAAGTAAGGCTCTGTGCAACCCTATATTCAGGCTGATAGGCTGCGACTTACATGGAATGTTTTTCATCCAACAGCGAGTAATTCTGGTAGTACCGCAGCTGTCCAATGAATACTAATTCTCACTTCCCCCGCCGTCGCCCGCGACTTTAGATCCCTATCAGGGTTCTCTTCCCAGCAGGCGGCGGACATCTTGTGTAGCCACGAGGCAGGGCCTGTTAACTTCACAGAGATCCCCACTGCCTCGCTCTCTCAAGTTCTAGGGATTAAAGCCCAGCCCATTAACGAAACTTTCTACCATGGCAGTTCCTTGTAGAAATTTGCAGAGTGTCGATCTGCAGTCCCCCTTGATGAAATGCCTTGCCCAGCTCGGAGAGTTTACACTGAAGCGCTTCAAGACATCCATGCTGCTGACTCCTGGTTCCGTAATTTATCTAGTACAGATCTCTGTTTTTAAGTTCAGACTCATATTTCTGCTTGCTTGCCATTTCTCCTGGCCGTTTCATCAAAGATATGTACAAAAATAGTACAGATTCTTCTCTGCTCCCCAAACCTGCTATGCCCAGCTTTATTTATTGAAGGTCACCAGCCTACTCTACAAGGTCATGCTAGTCAGCCTTGGACTGAACGATGATTGTCACATGGTTCAGCATGTCTGAGCGAAAATCTAAGCTCTCGGCCTTTCTCTTTGTTTTTTTTTTTTTTTTGATTACTCNTGGTTTACTTACATACATATAGGCAAAACATTCATACAAATAAAATAAAAATAAAATATATTTAAAAAACAAGCAAGATAGAGATACTTGCACAAAGAAGGTATACTGCACAATTCACTGCTAGGACTCAAGAGTTTTTCTGTAGGTCTAGTAAACAAATGCCTATAAACAAATGCCTATCTGTTGGAGGGGGGAGAGGTTCGTCTTCTATCCTTTTTTTTTCCCCTTACTGCCATCTCCATATATTTTTCTTCCAGGTGATTTTCGTTATATGCCATCCATGCTGAAGGAGCCAGCTCTGAAATTGGGAAAGCAGATCCATACTTTATACCTTGACAACACCAATTGCAACCCGGCCCTGGTTCTTCCTTCCCGACAAGAAGCTACCCGCCAAATTGTTCACCTCATTCGAAAGTACCCACAACATAACATAAAAATTGGTGAGTTCTTCTCTTTTTCATTTTCCTATTGTGAGTAAATCTAAGTGCTATAAGGTTCTCAGTTTTACAGTCTTTGTGCAGGTTTTTTTTTTTTTTTTGCCTTTTTTGAGACAGGGTCTCCCTGTGGCCCCAGCTAGCCTGGAACTCACTCTGTAGACCAGGCTGGCCTGGAACTCACATAGATTCACCTTTCTCTGCCTCCCAAGTGCTAGGATCAAAGGTGTGCACCACCATGGCCCGCTTAAAGACAGTTCTTAGCTGCCCTGTGGGTGCTGGGAATCAAACCCAGGTCCTCTGCAAGAGCAGTTGGTGCTCTTCACCACCACCACCAAGCCATCTCTCTAGCCCCTATGTAGGTCTTAACTACCCTGTGAAACCAACTCTGATCACCTATTTTAAAATTGAACACTACTGCTGGGTGTGGTGGTACATGCCTTATAATCCCAACATTCGGGAGGCAAAGGCAGGCAGATCTCTGTGAGTTCAAGGCCAGCCTGCTCTACAGAGCAAGCTCCAGGCCAGCTAGGACTAAAGGGAGACCCTGTCTCAAAACGAAAACAAAAATAAACAAACAAAAAAGGGCATGGATGGAAGTATCAAACAGAGAAGCATAGCCAGTGTAACCAATACATAGTAGGCAAGGAGGATGGAGTAATGGGAAGCCATTTGAATTTGTAAACTCTAGAGCTCTTGGATAGTTGTAAGTGGAAGAGGAGCAGTATTGCCCTTAATCTCCTTGTAATATTATTCCATAATTCATATTTTATTCATTTTATTTTTTTTCTTTATTATAACTATATCTCAAGTGTCTATCTTACATGATGCCTTATAAAAAGGCATTAAATAAATATTTGTTAAGTAAATGAATGAAATTTATAAGATTGCTGTGCCTTAAAACCCATTGAGAAAAAGCTGCTATTTGATGTTCTAATGATTCCACTGTAGTACAAAATATTTTGGAGTACTCTTCCAGAGTCGTTTTTTGAGAGATAGTTTATGAAAATTAGTTTTTGATGAAAAAAAATATATATATACCAGATTGGAGTCTCAGTGGTTAAAGTGGCGAAGAGCATTTGCTGCTCTTCCAGAGGTCGCAGGTTCAGTTTTCCATACCCACATAACTAACAACTGTTTATAACTCCAGTACCAGGATATCTGATGCCCTCTTCTGGCTTCTGTGGGTATTTCACTCACGTGCTGCACTTATTTGCATGTAGGCAATACATTCATTCACATAAAATTAAAAATAAAAAAAAAATGGGGCTGGAGAGATGGCTCAGCGGTTAAGAGCACCAACTGCTCTTGCAGAGGACCCAGGTTTGATTCCCAGCACCCACATGGCGGCTAAGAACCATCTTTAACTCCAGTTCCAGGGGAATCCAACACCGTCTTCTGACCTCTGTGGCATTGCACTACACGGGTGCACAAACCTACATGCAGACAGTACACTCATACACATGAAAAATAAATAGCCGGGCATGGTGGCGCATGTCTTTAATCCTAGCACTTGGGAGGCAGAGGCAGACAGATGTTTGTGAGTTCAAGGCCAGCCTGGTCTACAGAGTGAATTCCAGGACAGCTGGGGCTACAGGGAGACCCTGTCTCGAAAAGACCAAAAAAATAAAAATTAATTAATTAATTAATTAAAAATAAAAACAATAAAAAATTTAGATGTAACAGATTTTATTCTATAACTTTTTTTTTTTTTTTTTTTGTCTATTTGAGATAGGGTCTCCCTGTAGCCCCAGCTGTCCTGAAACTTGGTATGTAGACCAGGCTGGCCTTGAACTCACAAAGATCCTCCTGCCTCCCAGTGCTGGTATTAAAGGCATGTGCCACCATGCCTGGCTTTGTTGTTTTTAAAATGGTAAATCCCCAACAAGGGAAAGTAAACTTTTTTTTGAGACAGGGTCTCCCTTTAGTCCCAGCTGGCCTGCAGCTCACTGTGTAGACTAGGCTGGCCTTGAACTCAATGGAGATCTGCCTGCCTCTGCCTCTGCCTCCCGAGTGCTGGGATTAAAGGTGTGCACCACCACACCTGGCTCAAGATGGTTCTTAGCTGCCATGTGGGTGCTGGGAATCGATCCCAGGTCCTCTGCAAGAGCAGTCAGTGCTCTTAACCACTGAGCCATCTCTCTAGCCCTAAAAGTGCTCATTGTTAAAGGATGTATCCAAACTCTGAAAGGAGTTTCAAATTGACCCTAAACAAAAATATTGAAAAAAATTATGTACCTTCCAGGGTAACTACCAAATTGATTGATTAAGCAATCCTCAAGATTGTTCAACTATTTATAAATCATGAAGAACTATGATTCCTAACTATTCTTGAAGTTTTACATGCAGAATTTTCCCAGAGAAGCACAGCTGGTTAGGAGAGTGCTAAGTAGGGCTTGATTAATTTTACCAGTACATAATAAGCCCTGCAATATGCCAAATATCCAGTAGGCAGAAGGGACATAAATATGAGTAAAATATCATGTCTGACTTTAAGGGCTTTCAGTCTAATAAGGAAAGACCTAGAAAATGGAAAAAGAGGGGCTGGAGAGATGGCTCAGCAGTTAAGAGCACAGACTGGTCTTGCAGAGGACCCAGGTTTGAATCCCAGTACCCACATGGTGGCTAACAGCTATTTGTGAACTCTAGTTCCAGGGGATCCAGTGCCCTCTTCTGACCTCCATGGCCATTGCATGACACAGGTACACTTACATATATGCAGGCAATACACTCATACACATAAAAATAAAAATAATAAAAAAAATTTTTTTTAAAAGGGAAAAAGAGGGCTATAGACAAGAAAAGGTACATATTTACCAAAAAGTAAAAATTTGAGCTGTACTCAAGGGTACTACGGATATGAAACAAGCATATGTTTGTGAAATAGAAAAGCGAGAACAGCTACTGAATTGCATCACCCATATCTGTCACCGCAACCTTGCCAAACTTCATGCATGCGTTTCTTCTTATGTGAGCACTGGGCATTCTGTTGGAGCTGCTACTTCCAGCTTCTCAAACAGGCAGTTGACATTGCTGATATATATTCCCACCAACCAAAGCTATATATGTTTTTATCATAATATTCCTTTGATTAGAATTAGTCATTTTCCTATTTCACACTGTTCAGCGTTCCCCTTCACCTGTCCTAAATCCTTCACTGTACCTTCAAGGCCCTAGTAATAAATGACCTTGTCTTGCCTTTTTGGGTCATTTCTCTTTAGTAACACTGAGGTGGCTCCTTTTAAAATGTTTTCCATCATTCCAACCTTTCCTTGCTGGTTAACTCTGACCCATCCTTGAAGATGCAGTCCAGCTTCCTTTCAGCCAGAACCACCATCTCCATTAATCCACCAAAATGACAAACACAAAGAGAAAAAGGATAGATACCTAATATATATTCTCCAGGCCTTTTGGAAAACATGGAGTTGCTCCTTTGGCCATATATACGATTGTACAAGAAGGGACATATTATGAACATCAAGGGAATGAGTACTGTTCAAAGAGGAATATCCCGGGACTGGAGAAATGGCTCTAACAGCAGTTATGAGCACTGGCTGCTCTCATGGAGGACCCAGGTTCAGTTCCCAGCCCTCACATAGTGGCTGACAGCCACCCATAACTCCAGTTCTGGGGGAATCTGCTGCCCTCTTCTGGTATCCGTGAACATTGCACACATAGTGCATTTACATAAACACAGGCAAAACTTCCATACACATAATTTTTTTCTCTCTCATTTTGAGTCAGGGTCTCCCTGTCGATCAGGCTGGCCTTGAACTCATGAAGATCTGCCTGTCTTTGTCTCCCCATTGCTGGGATTAAAGATGTCGGTCACTCTGCTGGCATAAATTTTTTTTAATTTAAAAAAGTTAAATTTTGGCCGGGCGTGGTGGCGCACGCCTTTAATCCTAGCACTTGAGAGGCAGAGGCAGGTGGATCTTTGTGAGTTCAAGGCCAGCCTGGTCTATAGAGTGAGTTCCAGGACAGCTGGGGCTACAGGGAGACCCTGTCTCAAAAAGACCAAAAAAAAAACAAAAAGTTAATTTTTTTTTTTTTTAAGGAAATAAACCTGGGGCTGGAGAGAGCTAGCCTAGCGGTTTAAGAGCACCGACGCTCTTTGCAGAGGACCCCGGGGTTCGATCCCCAGCCACCCACATCGGCGGCTAAGAACAGTCGTAACTCCTCAATTCCAGGAGTACTCCAGTTCCAGTGGAATCCGACCCCTCTTCCGACCTCGCGGCATTGCACGACAACGGTGTTGCCACAGACCTGCACGCAGACAAATTAAATTCATACACATAACTAAAAAAAAACAAAAAAAAAAAAAAAATTTAAAAAAAAAAATAAAAAAAGACACTAACCTGGCTGGTTTTGGTGGCGCATGCCTTAATCCCAGTACTTGGGGTCAGAGGCAGGCGGATTTCTGTGGGTTCAAGGCCAGCTTGGTCTATATAGAGAGTTCCAGGACAGCTGGGGCTATAGGGAAACCCTGTCTCAAAAAGACCCTCACCTCCCCAAAAAAAGAAGAACCCATAAATATTACCAAGGCAAAACTGGAAGAGCACAGTGTTACCTAGCGTTGTTATAAACAAGCATATTAAAGGCAGGAGAACTGATGTGCATGCTGAGTGTGAAGCATGGTAGTAATGGAGAGAGCCTCCTGAAGGGAAATGCCAGAAAAAGAGGGAAGTCAAAGAGAAAAACGCCTGCTTGTGCTGCCAGGAAACCACACTTCATAGGAACCAGTGGAAAGGAACCTCAGCCATTTGAGTATGTTCCCTGTGACTTCGTCACTTAACAGATAAAAATAAATAACCCCTAGATTATAAAAAGAAATATTTCCTTAATTACATGGAAGTGTGGTATCCTCTACCCAAAGAAATACTTAAAGACAAAAAATAATTTTTAAAAAAGGACCTAGCTTGGGCTGAGAAGATGGCCTAGCGGCCGGTTAAGAGCCGACCGCTCTTACAGACGGACCCGGGTTCAATCCCCCGCACCCCCACATGGCGGCTAAAAACGTCTGAAACTCCAATTCAGGAGAAACTCCAGTTCCAGGGGAATTCCGAGACCGCTTCTGACTCCGCGGCATGCACGACACGGTGCACAAACCTGCAGCAGGGGGACAGTACATTCATACACATAAGAAATAAATAAAAATTAAATTAACTAAAAAAAAAATTAAAAGGACCCTAGCTTGCCGGGTGTGGTGGTGCACACTTTTTTTTTTTTATAATTTTTTTTTATTTCTTTAAGTGTATAATGTACTGTCTCCATTTGCAGGTTTGTGCAACCCGTGTCGTGCAATGCCGCGGAGGTCAGAAGGGGTGTCGGACTCCCCTGGCAAAATGGGGTTCTCCTGGAATTGGGAAGTTTTCAGAAGGTTCTCGGCCGCAATGTGGGGGCTGGGGATCGAAACCGGGTCATCTGCCAGAGCGGGTTTGGTAGCTCCTTAACGCAGAGGAAAATATATACAGCCCCCGGTGCCAAACCCTTTTTAACCCTAGCGTTCGGAAGGCAGAGGCAGGCGGATCTCTGTGAGTTCAAGGCCAGCCTGGTCTACAGAGTGAACTCCAGGCCAGCTGGGACTAAAGGGAGACCCTGTCTCAAAAAGAAAAAGGACCTAGCTCAACTCTCATTTTACAGGAATTTTCCCTAATTTCGTCAACTGATAGCTAGTCTTCTTTGTCCTCATACTACGTGTCTCTGTTCATAATAGCGCCCTTCACTGCATTGTTTCTGGGTCTGCAGAGACCTTAATTTGTTAGTTTTTACAATGCCTAGTACTTAGTACATGCTTTCTTTTGTTGAACTGAAAAAACGAATTGATTCTGGATGTTACTCTCCCTACCGCTGTTCACTATATATCTCAGTTCAAATGCCATTTCCTTCCTGATACACTTCCTGGATTGCCCCATAGATCTTATGTATTTTTGCTAAACATTTGCTCCTTGACTGGGATTCTCTAACAGCTTCATTCTCTTCCTTCTCTTACTTCCCACAACCCTTTGAACATAATTTAGGACTCTATAGCCTGGGGAAGGAATCCCTGTTGGAGCAACTGGCCCTGGAGTTTCAGACCTGGGTTGTATTAAGTCCTCAGCGTTTGGAGTTGGTGCAGCTGCTGGGACTGGCAGATGTGTTCACCATGGAGGAAAAGGCTGGCCGCATCCATGCTGTGGACCATAGGGAGATCTGCCATTCTGCCATGCTTCGTTGGAACCAGACCTACCCTACGATTGCTATCCTTCCCACGAGCCGAAGAATCCGCAGCCCTCACCCGGATGTCCACGTCATCCCTTACTCTGACCATTCCTCCTACTCTGAGCTTCGTGCTTTTGTTGAGGCTCTGAGGCCTTGCCAGGTTGTGCCCATTGTCAGTGGACAGCCTTGTGGAGGCTACTTTCAGGACAGCCTGAGTCCAAGGCTCTTTATGCCTCTGATTCCAGATTCTGTGCAACAATACATGACCTCCTCCTGTAGGAAAACTAACATGCTCTGCCTCTTAGAAAGGAGACCAAAGAGGCCAAGAATCCAAGGTGTTGTGTTTGAATCACCTGAGGAAAGTGCTGAGCGGTCTGAAACTGACAGACACTCAAAGAAACATAAGAAAGAAAACCTTTCTCCCTGGACTGAGCACCTAGAGAAGCTCTCCCCCCGTCCTCTGCAGGTCAGGAAGCAGTTGTTCCCAGACCTCTGCAGCAAAGAATGGGATGAGCCAGTCCCATTCGATGAATCCCAGAAGCTGGTGACTGAATTGACTGACCCCTTGGGATCTTCAACACATTTACAGTCTGTAGGTGAGGAATTTATCTCTCCAGAAACGAGGGAGGAAACTGGGTTAGGGTTCCCCTTAATACCTAGGGGAAATAATAGCTCACCAGCCAGAAGGAACCAAAGTGACTGGATGGGCCAAGATTCTCCTCTGTCTCACATTAACAAGGCTACCCATCTAGCTTCTGGGTCCAGGGGCATGGCACTAAAATACCTTCTGACTCCAGTGAACTTTTTCCAGGCAGGGTTTTCTTCCAGGAGCTTTGACCAGCAAGTAGAAAAATACCATAAACCCTTGCTAAAGTATACACAGAAGAATAAAGTATGACATTCCTGTTTGATCTAGCACTGCAGTTTTGAAATGGTTGCTGATGGCTAGTGGCAAAGTTTGCCTTGTGCCTTACTTTACAGAATCCTGTGAGCTTACCCAGGAGGAGCACTTCCTAAATGTTTGTTTATGGAGTCCCGGTGCCCATGAAATCCTTTGTTTCATAGCTGATTATATTTAAGAAACACATTCATTATAAACTTTTCAGTGTGCGTGGGAACATTAAAAGTTCTTGAAAGTCATATAGCAACCTAATCTGTTTAACTTTTTTGACCCAGTTTTTCTCAGACTTTTATAAACATGCAGTCCTTAGGGGCTGGAGAGATGGCCTAGTGGTTAAGAGCACTGACCGCTCTTAGAGAGCACCCGGGTTCGATCCCCAGCACCCACATGGCAGCTGAGAACCGTCTGAAACTCCAATTCCAGGAGAACTCCAGTTCCAGGGGAATCGACACCCTCTTCTGACCTCCACGGCATTGCACAGCACGGGTGCACAAACCTACATGCAGACAGTACATTCATACACATACAAAAATAAAATAAAAAAAGAAACATGCATTCCCTTTTTGGATGCAGAAAGAATAGCATCTGAATCAAAAAGGACCAGGTTCCGCCCATTGTTATCTTGTTTGCTGTGTGCCATTCCTGTTCCCTTCTTCCTCTTCCCAGATAAAAGTCCCTAGGTAGTTTATTTTTCAAATTATAAACTGTGGTGCTGGAGGATGAAGCAGTACATGCCAATCCTGAATGTCACAAACTTGTGACCCTATCGGGTAACTTCCTGTCTCTGTCTCTGGGAAGGAACAGGAAAGGAAGAGGCCTTGAAACAGTGTTGAAATGCTACTTTTTGCCTTTCATGAAGGGGTGCAGTTGGTGTCATGGGAAACACATTTGGAACAGAGGTTAAGTACCTCCCCAGGGCAGCACCTGGAATGTAGCTGAACATTAAAGCTCAGAGTGTAACAGGGCTATTTGCTGCTTGGATTCACTGACCATTTGGTTAAAATAAAGTACAAAAGATCAAATGTGTTGCCAGATATTCTTCCTCTGATTGTTCACATAGCTGGGATATTTTTGCTGCCGCCCCCCCCCCCCC
>VZQC01003433.1:1445185-1477877 GCA_009823505.1 Rhizomys pruinosus | reverse complement strand
ACACACACACACACACACACACACACACACACACACACACATTTAAAGGGACCAATGAGAAGGCTCAGAGGTTAAAAGTGCTTCTGCACAAACTTAGATTCCTTTCTTCTGGCTTCTGTGGGCCCTGCATACCAGGTGCACTTACCCACACACAAGCAAAATGCTGCCTGACCCCCCATACGTACATAAAATACAGATAACCTTTAAAAATTTTTTGAAAAAAAATAAAAGTTTTTTTGAAAGAGCCAATTTAATAGTACCCTGTTGTGTGAGTGTACTGTTTAAGAATGGTTTAAAAAAAAAAGAATGTTTTTTTTTTACGTACATAAAATACAGATAACCTTTAAAAATTTTTTGAAAAAAAATAAAAGTTTTTTTGAAAGAGCCAATTTAAATAGTACCCTGTTGTGTGAATGTATGGTTTAAGAATGGTTTAAAAAAAAAAAGATTTTTTTTTTTTTTGGTCTTTTTGAGACAGGGTCTCCCTTTAGTCTCAGCTGGCCTGGCTATGTAGACCAGGCTGACCTTGAACTCACAGAGATCCGCCTGCCTCTGCCTCCCAAGTGCTAGGATTAAAGGCGTGTACCACCACGCCTGGCTTAAAGATGGTTCTTAGCCATCATGTGGGTGCTGGGAAATCGAACCTGGGTCCTCTGCAAGACCAGTAGGCACTCTTAACTGCTGAGCCATCTCTCCAGCCCCAAGAATGGTATTTTTTATTTGTGTGAGTTTTGCTTGCATGTATGTAAGTACACTACATGCATGCAATCATGCAATGCATGTAGCGACCAAGAGAGGATGTCAGATCCCCTGGTACTAGAAATTACTAATGGGTACTGAGAATCAAACTCTGGTCCTCTGGAGCAAGTGCTCTTAACTGCTGGGCCTTCTCTCCAGCTCTATGAGTATACTTTAATTAAGCCATTTTCATATTATCCAACAATTTGTATACAATTTTTTTAATTTTATTTATTTTTGTGTGTGTATGAATGTACTGTCTGCATGTAGGTTTGTGCACCCGTGTCGTGCAAATGCCACGGAGGTCAGAAGAGGGTCTCGGATTCCCTGGAACTGGAGTTCTCCTGGAATTGGAGTTACAGACGGTTCTTAGCCGCCATGTGGGTGCTGGGGATCGAACCTGGGTCCTCTGCAAGAGCAGTCAGTGCTCTTAACCACTAGGCTATCCAGCCCACTATTTTTTTTTTATTATACCTATTGTAATGATGTGGGGGACAGTGCTGGGGATCAAACTTGGGGCTTTGAGCATGCTAGACATGCTATGGCCCTGTGCTACATCCCCAGCCCTACAATGACCATCTTTATTGACAGTTTAAATTTATTTCCTTAAATTATTAGATTATTGGAAGTAGAATTACCATTTTCAGGTTTTGTTTTTGTTTTTTTTATTATTATTATTTGCTATGTGTATGAATGTACTGTCTGCATGTAGGTTGGTGCACCGGTGTTGTGCAATGCTGCAGAGGTCAGAAGAGGCTGTCAGATTCCCTGGAACTGGAGTTAAAGATGGTTCTTAGCTGCCATGTCGGTGCTCCTAACCCTTGAGCCATCTCTCCAGCCCCCATTTTCAGTTTTTTTATGAAGACTGTGACAAATTACCCTCCATAAGTTTCCTTACTGTTGTTTCTACAAAAGATATCAAGTCCAAAAGATATTGCTAACATGTTAACATGTGCAAAGTCATCTCATGTTGTTGATGAATATTTAGTAATGATATTTTAAATAATATTTACTGCTTGGCCTTCTCTAAGGTTTCTCTAGCTCTCACTTCTGGGGACCCACAGGTGGCTTGGAGAGATAAAGTACTTCCCGCCATATTGTCGTTATCTTCCAGCAACAAGGAAGCCTGCCCACTTGCTGTGTCACATGTGTTCCTTGAAGTAGCCTCTATATGAATTCACATAGAGGAGTAGAAGGAAAGGCTTTGAGGAATTGTTGGTAGCGTTTTTATGTTTTAATTATGAGGAAATTTTATACTGTTTAACTAAAGTAAAAATACATGATAGAGATGGGAAGTTGCTGGAGAAATGGCTCAACGCTTAAAAGCACTGGCTAATCTTGCAGAGGACCTGGGTTCAATTCCCAGAACCCATGTGGTGGCTAACAACCATCTATAGTTCCAGTTCCAGGGGAATCCGACTTCCTCTTCGGACACCACGGGCATTAAACAACATGGATGCACTTATGTAGGCAATACACATGAAATAGTAAGTAAAATATTTTTCAAGACTTCTCATACATAAAAATGCTGTGTACCATATACCTGTAAGTAACCAATTAAAATTACCTTATTTTTAGATGGTGACCCCCTAATCTTGCAATTAGATTGGAAGATGCTTGAAAAGAAAGTTCTCTAGAGATCCATTAGTTTCTTGTTTCATGATCAGTGGGAGAACTTGTATTTTTCCACAAGGAGATTGGCAGAGGCCTAAGTCCCTTTATAGAAAGAAAAAAACAAAAATCTGCCTGGCAGGCTTTGAGGGACCATCCTTCACTCCTGACCCAGATTGCCCTTGTGGTAGGAAATAGGATAGGAGACACGTGAATCTGTTTGTTTTTTGTTTTGTTTAGAAAAGAGGTTCTGACCTAGGTTCTCACAAGGCAACTCACAGACCATTCTTTTTGCATTCTTGGAGTGGTTTTTAAAATATCCCTGACCCACTAGATCACAAAAAGCTCTACCAATCTTGGGCTTGGTTCTTTATCTGGACAAATAGCTTGTTGAATCATCTTTTAATCATGCAAAACTTCTGGCTTGCTTTGGGCTAGTCTTTTTTTAAATTTTATTTATTTATTTTTATGTGTATGAATGTACTGTCTGCATGCAGGTTTTGTGCACCGTGTCATGCAATGCCATGGAGGTCAGAAGAGGACGTCAGATTCCCTTGGAACTGGAGTTTCAGACGGTTCTCAGCTGCCATGTGGGTGCTGGGGATCGAACCTGGGTCCTCTGCAAGAGCAGTCAGCGCTCTTAACCACTAGGCCATCTCTCCAGCCCCTTGGACTAGTCTTTATAACATAACTAAAATAGCCATTACACTCAAGGATGTATTTATCCAGGTGAAAAGAGTAGGGTTGAAATCATGATAAATTTCCATTGTTATCCTGAGCCTCAAATTTGCTATGAGGCTGAGAATGACCTTGAACTCTTGATCTTCCTGACTCCCAACTGCTGGAATTACAGGTATGTTCCAGCACATCTGGCAAAATAGCCTGTCCTTGGGGCTGGAGAGATGGGCTAGCGCTTAAGAGCGTGGACTGCTCTTACAGAGGACCCGGGTTCGATCCCCAGCACCCACATGGCGGCCGAGAGCCTTCTGAAACTCCAATTCCAGGAGAACTCCAGCTCCAGGGGAATCTGAGACCCTCTTCTGACCTCCGGGGCATTGCACGACACAGGTACACAGACCTGCATGCAGACAGTACATTGATACACATACAGAAATAAATAAAAAAATTTAAATAAAAAAAAAAATAGCCTGTCCTTGAGAGGGCCGGCCAGAAAGCAATGTGCTCAGAGACATGAGGGGTAAAGGGAACTTTTAAAGAAAAGATATTGAGGATTCAGGGGAATTTGCTTATCACAGAGCTAGACACCTTAGAGCCTAGTAAAGGAGGGGAGGGAGGAAGACTGGAAGATTCAGACTCTTGAGTGACTGGGTTTGATTCTGGTGTCTCTGGGATGAAGGTGGGGCAACCTGACCTGTACTTACAGTTCAAAGATGTTCCTTAGGTTGTCATGACTCGATACTCCTGATGCTTCAGATGTTGTAAGAGTTTGAATCATAAAGGTTTGGAATAACCACAGAAGCACATAGCAGAGGGAGGGATCAAGGATATAAGAAGATGAAAAGCAGCTTTGATGATACCACAGGCTAAGATTTGTTGTGGTACCAGTTGCATGTTCTTTTTTATGAAAAAAGTGGCTCTACTTCCTTATGTAGAAATTGAGCCAACTGCTCTTGCAGAGGACCAGGGTTCGATTCCCAGCACCCACATAGAGGGTAAGAACCATCTTTAAGATGGGCGTGGTGGCACACGCCTTTAATCCTAGCACTCGGGAGGCAGAGGCAGGTGGATCTCTGTGAGTTCAAGGCCAGCCTGGGGCTATAGGGAGATCCTGTCTCAAAAAAAAAAAAAAATTTAAAAAAGAAAGTATACATCAAATATGTATGGCTGGGTGGCACATACCTTTAATCCCAGCACTCAGGAGGCAGAGGCAGATGTGAGATTTCTGCGATCCAGGCCAGCCTGGTCTNGAGAACCAGATCAAGCATAGTATCTAGGTCTGTTTACTCTGTTCTAAAATGCTCATCCTAACCTGCTCTGCTCTGTGTCACTCTCCAGATGCTTTGGACTATTGTTCTGTCATTTGTCCTTCTGCTGGTTCCTGGTCTTGCCTACATGAGGCCCCATCTTACTCTGTCCCCACCACACATATAGAGGCTATTTTCTCCCCCAATATCAAGGTAAAAAAGTAAAAGTTGAGGGACTTCCTTGCTTTCCCTTGCTGCTTCCTGTTACCCCGTTTCTACTGTGGACATCTCTCCTTCTGGCTAACTATCCTTACCTAACCTCATTAACATATGAGTCCCTGACTCAGAGCTTCCTCCTCCACAACTGTCATTGTTCCGAATGGCTTCCGTGCTGCAGGTGCTCAGGTTCTTTGGTCTTCTTATCCCTAAAATGTCAAAATCAATCTCTCTCTCTCTCTCTCTCTCTCTCTCTCTCTCTCTCTCTCTCTCTCTCTCTCTCTCTCTCTCTCTCCCCACCCCCTTCATTACCAGAAATAGTACTACAGTTACGTTTCCTTTTTCTTGGTCAGTTTGCTCAAGTTGGCCCATGTTTTCCTTTCATAGCTACTCTCTAAACTTCAGTTCTTGTCTTTACTTAGCTGTCTCTCACGATCTATCAGTATAATATCATACAAACAGACTTGCCCTAAAAAACTCCAAATCTGGATAAATCATACTAATTTTTGCCTTCATGGGAGCAGCTAGATGTTGTTGGAAGAAATAACTCAATCAGGCTTATTTTATTTTTTAATGTTTTTATTTGAGACAGGGTCTCCCTAGCCCCAGTTGACCTGGAACACACTCTTTAGACCAGGCTGGCCTTGAACTCACAGAGAACTCACAGAGATCTGCCTGCCTCTGCCTCCTGAGTGCTAGGACTAAAGGCGTGTGCCACCACACCCGGCTTAAAGATGGTTCTTAGCCACCATGTGGGTGCTGGGAATCGAACCCTGGTCCTCTGTAAGAGCAGTCGGCGCTCTTAACCACTGAGCCATCTCTCCAGCCCATTATTTTATTTTAAAACAAGATCTTGGGGCTGGGGAATGCCCCAGTACCTGATCACACAGTATGACCTCAGTTCAGATCTACAGCACCCCTGTAGAGTGTGATGGCCTGTGCCTATAATCTCAGTGTGGGAGGATAGACAAGCATCTCCCTGGGGCTTGCTGGCCACCCAGGCTAGCTGAATTGATAAGTTCTAGTTTCAGTGGGAGACTTTGTCTTGAAAACTAAGGTAGAAAGCAAGGAAGACTGCTGATATCAACTTCTGGCCACCCCGGACACACACACACTACACATATACCCACATGCACACAATCATACCGTGTAGCCAGGCTGGCCTTAAACTTGCTGTCTTCTTGCCTCAGCCTCTTGAGGGCTAAGATGACAGGTAGGTACCACCACATCCAGGCTCCAAAATATCTTTTAAATAAAGGTTCCCTTTTCCCCCCTTTCTTTCTCTCTCTCTCTCTCTCTCTCTCTCTCTCTCTCTCTCTCAATACAGGATCTTACTATACAGCACTGGCCTGCTTCAAACCTGTGCTCCTCCTTTGTCCAACTCCTGAGATCTGGACTAAGGCATGTGCCCAGTTAACTTCCCCTTAAGTCACAATCTCAAACATCAGCGTGGCATTATGTTTCCCTGGTGGGTTCCACTTCATAGTCTCCCTTTTTCTTTTCTTTCCTCTTCCATTCACACTGTTACCTGCCAGAAAATCATGTCAATTCTATCTCAACACATTCCCAAATCTTACTGTTTATTTATCTATTTACTTCTGCATGTATGTATATATGTATTCATTCATTCATTCATTCATTCATTCATTCATTTGTTTATTGTATGAGTGTCTTGCCTGAATGTACACAGGTGTACCACATGTACACAATGCCTACAGATACCAGAAGAGGATGTTGGATCCCCTGGAACTAGAATTATGGACTGTTATTAGCTGTCATGTGGGTGCTGAGACCCAAACCTGGGTCCTCTGTAAGAGCAGCCAGTATTCTTAACCATGAAGACATCTGTGTAACCCAAATCATACTGCTTTTCGCATTTCACCTTCACTAGCCTTGTCTGAGAAACCTTTGTGTCTTCTCTGAGCTACTGTGACAGCCTCCCGAGCATCCTCTCTGCTTCCAGCCTTGCTCCTCTCTGCTCCCCAAATACACAGTCCAGTTCTCACAGCAGGCATAAATGACATTCATCCGATCACAGTACTCTATTTAAATCTTTCAAAGGCTTTTCACTCAGAGTCCAAGTTCCTCATGTGCTCTGCATGGCCCATGTGATTTGTTGCTCCATCTCCTGTTTCTTTCAACTTTCACTGTCCTCGCTCCCTACAGTATTCCTCTCAGACAGATACTTGCATGGCTTCCTTGTCCCTAGAAGTTTAGGAAGTTTCACACCTTAACCATTATGGTTCAGGTGTGAAATACCCCTGTAGAACATGTATGGGCTTGATTCCCACCTATTGAGAGGATCATGAGGATGTTAACTTTATCAAAGGCCTAATCATTGATTAAGTTGACTAATTCATGGCTGAATGGGTTACTGGAAGGTATGGCTTAGTTGGACAGAGTAGGTCATTTGGTACTGCCTTTAAGGGGTATATCTTGTCTCTGATTCTTGCTGTGTCTCTCTGCTTCCTGTCTCCCACAAGGTGAGCAGCTTTGCTGTGCCATGTCCTTTCCAGTGTGATGTTCTGTTTCAACACAACCCTATGGTAATGGGGTCAAAATACCATGGATTGAGACTTCTGAAACTATAAGCCAAACTCTTAACCTTTTCTCCATTAAATTATGTCGGATAGTTTCTCCCAGCAATGGAAGGCTGATTAACAGTCACCTTCTTTAAAATTGCAGCTACCTTCCTGTCACCCTATTCCCTTTCTTTTTATCCTCCATAGAACACTTACCACTTTTTAATATGTTAGTTTCATTTATTGTATGCCTCATTTTACTAGATTATAAACTCAGATGTTTTGGTTGGTCGGTTTTAGACTATTTTGTTCATGTTACATTCCTAGTGTATAGAACATATAACGGGGTTTAAACATTTTAATTTATTACTGTATGTGTGTAATGTATGTGGATATGCATATGTACAGGTCAAAGGACAACTTTTGGGAGTCTGTGCTTCCACCATGTGGGTACTAGGGATTGAACTCAGGCTGTCAGTCTTGTAAATAAGTGCCTTTACTCACTGAGCCATCTTGCTAGCCCACAAAACAAGTTTTTTTTTTAATTATTTATTTCTGTATGTGTGTGAATGTGCTGTCTGCATGCAAGTGTGTGCACCCGTGTTGTGCAATGCCGAGGAGGTCAGAAGAGGATCTTGGATTCCCCTGGAACTGGAGTTCTGGAATTGGAGTTTCAGATGGTTCTCGGCCGCCATGTGGGTGCTGGGGATTGAACCCGGGTCCTCTGTAAGAGCAGTCGGCGCTCTTAACCACTAGGCCATCTCTCCAGCCCCAAACAAGTTTTTAATAGACATTGTTTTTGTCTTTTTTTTTAATTTTATGTGTATGAGTGTACTGTCTGCATGTAGGTTTGTGCACCCGTGTTGTGCAATGCCGTGGAGGTCAGAAGAGGGTGTTGGATTCCTCTGGAACTGGAGTTAAAGATGGTTCTCAGCCACCATGTGGGTGCTGGGGATTGAACCTGTGTCCTCTGCACGAGCAGTTGGCTTTCTTAACCGCTAGGCCATCTCTCCAACCCCCTGTTTTTGTCTATTTGAGACAGGGTCTCCCTGTAGCCGCAGCTGGCCTGGAACTCACTCTGTAGACCAGGCTGGCCTTGAAATCACAGAGATCTGCAACAGGATCTCCCTATAGCCCCAGCTGGCCTGGAACTCACTCTGTAGACCAGGCTGGCCTTGAAATCACAGAGATCTGCCTGCCTCTGCCTCCTTAGTGCTAGGATTAAAGGTGGGCGCCACCATGCCCGGCTTAAAAACGGTTCTTAGCCACCATGTGGGTGCTGGGAATCGAACCTGGGTCCTCTCAGCACACTCAGAGCACTCTTAACCACTGAGCCATCTCTCCAGCCCCAGTATTCTTCCTTTTAAACAGGAAATAAAGCAGAGCTCTGGGCCCTCAAGAAGCTAGCAACTATTGACTGCTTAGTTTGGGCATTTTTTTTTTTTTAATGTGTGTGAGTGTACTGTCTGCATGTAGGTTGGTGCACCCGTGTCATGCAATTCCTCGGAGGTCAGAAGAGGGCGTTGGATTCCCCTGGAACTGGAGTTAAAGACGGTTCTTAGCCACTATATGGGTGCTGGGAATCGAACCCGGGTCCTCTGCAAGAGCAGTTAGTGCTCTTAACCTCTGAGCCATCTCTCCCACCCCTTAGTTTGGGCATTTTGTAAGCATTTTATATTTTACAACCTCCTGTGAGAAAACTCATATTCATTCATTCATTCATTCATTCATTCAACAAATGTTTATTTGTAGACATTACTGTTATAAAGTAGAGGACATGGGGCTGGAGAGATGGCTCAGCGTTTAAGAGCACCCACTGCCCTTGCAGAGGACCCGGGTTCAATTCCCAGCACCTACATGGCAGCTAAGAACTGTCTTTAACTCCAGTTCCAGGGGAATCCAATGCCCTCTTCTGACACAGGTGCACCAACCTACATACAGACAGTATATTCCTTTTTTTTTTCAATCTTTTTTTTTCAGACAGTATATTCCTACAATATAAAATAATAAAGTTTTAAAAATTAAAAAATAGGGGCTGGAGAGATGGCCTAGCGGTTAAGAGTGCCGACTGCTCTTGCAGAGGACCCGGGTTCGATCCCCAGCACCCACATGGCGGCTGAGAACCGTCTGAGGCTCCAATTCCAGGAGAACTCCAGTTTCAGGGGAATCCGACACCCTCTTCTGACCTCCGCGGCATTGCACGACACGGGTGCACAGACCTACATGCAGACAGTACACTCATACACATACAAAAATAAATAAAAATAAAAAAAAATGTTTAAAAAAATTAAAAAATAATAAAAAAGAAACTAATAGATTAAAAAAATAAAGTAGAGGACATGACAGAAAATGCCCTGTCTATGTGGAATTTATATCCTAAAGGAGAGAGATAGGTAATTTAACAATATCAGAGAGTGATGAGGCAGAAAAGAAATTGCAGGTGCTTGATGGTGGTCGGATACAGTTTATATATGATGAGGCCTCTGTGGTTTGAGAGTTGAGACTCTGGTGATAAAAGGAGCTAGGCAGGTAAAGAACTAGGAATAGGTTGGGGATATAGCTCAACAATAGAGTACTTGCCTAGCATGTACAAGGCTCTGGGTTCAGTTGAGAAAAGACCTTAGTAGATAGCTCAGGTAAAGAGCATCAGCATAAAGACTAGGAGGAGTGTTGGAATAGGAGGACTGTTGTGCCTAAGGAACACCAAAAGGATGGAGAGGAAGGAAAGATCAACAGAGAGAGAGAGATCGAGATCTGCATGTACCTGAGCTTGGGTGTGTGTGGGCTAACATTTCTGCCAGCATGCTTCAGAGTCACAAGTATCACAGGACCTCTCTTTATGCCCTGCAAGTTGGGATGACATGTGATGATCTGGGGGGGGGGTGTAGGATTGGCCTCCGGGAGGTGATGTCATGCAATTTGGATCCCAAACCTATATAAGTTGCTCACCCTGTAAGAAAAAAGGGAATTCCTACAAGTTGTACCACCTGACGAGATCTCTGGGTTGTTATTGCGTTTTTTTAGCCAATCAATCATGGGGCTGTTAATCTTACAGCTAACTTTTCAGCTTGTCTGGTTGTGGGAGTCAGCAACTCCCCAGCCAATTGGGTGGTCACAAAGGCTAACAGCCTCCAGCCACAGGTTTTGTTGTGGAGTTACCAACTCCACAGCTTCAGGTTTGGCCATGAGGCCATCAGCTTTGTGGGCTGTGTGTTGGCTGTACAGGTAAGGCTGGTTGGTTGGTTGTCATCAATCTTATGGCTGGCCAGGAGGCCAGCAGCCTCCTGGACAGCAAGAACTTATGGGAAAGAGAGAGAGAATTACCCTTTTCATTTAGGTGCTCTGCAGAGTGGATGTAGAATAGTACTCTCCATTATAGTATCTTTTTTTTTTTTCCTTTTTTTTCCTATTTTTGAGACAGGGTCTCCCTTTAATCCCAGCTGGCCTGAAGCTTGCTCTGTAGACCAGGCTGGCCTTGAATTCACGGATATCCACCTACCTCTGCCTCCGGAGTGCTGGGATTAAAGGCATGCACCACCATGCCCGGCTAGATTCTTAAAAATTATTTATTTTTATAAGTATGAGTGTTTTGCCTGCATGTAAATGCACCATATGCATGCGATGCCCATGGAGACCAGAAGAGGGCATCAGGTCCTCTGGAATTGACAGCTGCTATGTGGGTACTGGGAACTGAACCCAGGTCCGGTAAGAGAAGCCACTAGTCTTTTTTTTTTTTTTTTTAGGACACGCGCGGTTCTCCTTTCTTATAGCCCCAGCTGGCCTGGAACTTGCTCTGTAGACCAGGCTGGTCTTGAACTCACAAAGATCCGCCTGCCTCTGTCTCCCAAGTGCTAGGATTAAAGGTGTGTGCCACCATGCCCGGCTCCACTGAGATTTAAAAAATATATTTAAAATTTATTCCTGGCCAGGGGTGGTGGTGCATGCCTTTAATCCCAGCACTCTGGTGGCAAGGGCAGGCTGATCTCTGTGACTTCAAGGTCAGCCTGTTCTACATAGTGAATTCCAGGACAGCTGGAGCTTCAGGGAGACCCTGTCTCCAAAAATTTTAAAAAACAAAACACAAACAAAACAAAACAACCAACCCCGCAAACCAAAAAGTTTCCCTGAAGAAATGAGACAGATTGAGGAAGTGACTTAAGAACAATGTAAATAAGATACAGTTAAGTAGTCAGATGCTGGTGCAGAATTAGGGGAATGGGCCAGTCTGTCAGGAAAGGCTTCCTACAGGTATATTTGACATTGTTAAAAAAAAAAGAAAAGGGACAGCGGGCGTGGTGGCGCACGCCTTTAATCTCAGACTGGGAGGCGAGGGCAGGCGGATCTTTGTGAGTTCAAACCAGCCTGGTCTACAGAGTATGTTCCAGGGACAGCTGGGGCTACAGGTTCTTTGTCTCAAAAAGACCAAAAAAAAAAAAAAAAAAAAAAAAGAAAAGGGACATAACTTGAGAGAATACATTAGGAATATATCATAATGTCCTAGTGAACCAAACATGTGACCCTATGCCAGGCTAGGTTTCTGCCTTTTTCTTGGCTCACCAAGCAGGCATGCTCATTCACCCTTGTGTCTTGGTATTGCCAGGGTCAGTCCAATGTGGGGACTTTATGTTCTCTAAACAGTGAGAAGGAAGTTTCTTTGAAAATAAACAAAACTGCCCTGTGGGATTGAACGCTTCTGCTAACTCTGGTCCTCTAGGGAAATGAACTTCCCTGTTCTCAGTAAGAGGGAACTACTCTCAAGACAGGAGAATCCAAATGACTTATCGAAGGATATTCTATAAAAATTTTTGTGAGTTGGAGGTCTAAAGAAATCAAGAATGTATAATGATTGAGGTCTGAGGAATAAAACTGACAGAGGAAGCTTTTCTTGGGTCTATTCCCCTACTTAAAGATTGCATGAAAATGTCCATGGTGCTGGAAAATTATGGGGCCGGGGAATTCAGACCTTGCTGACTTAAGTACTTTGTGGGATGGAACACATGAATGGATAAATCTCCTAAAAATGTTCCCTATTTTAGGAATCAGGAGTTACATCCCAAGTTCTACAGAATCTCTTGAGCAAAGAGATGTTAACTATGTACTAGGGTAACCTAGTTTTCACAAAGTATCCATTTTTCTTAGAACCTTGTACCCAGCTGTTTTCTTGAACACTCAAGCCTTTCTATCTTCTAGTAGAGGCATGCATTGAGGAGCTGAGTTCAAGGCTTTATTTATTTATTTATTTATTTATTTATTTACTTATTTAATCTTCTAACACAAATACGGCAATGGGGGCATTCCCTAGGGCCACTTGAAGTATATAGGGAGACTTCTAGAACCCTTACACCTATCTCTTACACATTGCTAGCATCTCTATACGACAACGAAGGATCAAAGCCTAAACGGAGGTAATCTTTCATCCTCGGTGCTTCAGTAGGTCTCCTCATCACACTAGTTTGGGGTGATGTCACACTGGCTGGGATGCAGGCTTACAGCAGGACACCCTACCGCCAGTAGACGCCGGTAAACCACCGCCGAGCCTGCTGTGCGGAGGGGGCGGAGAACCGGGTCCCCACACTCGGTCCACGCTAGCTCCCCACGGAGGCCCACCCACTCCCTCCGCGGCCCGCATGATGCAGTGAACTAGTCCGCCCGCTCCTCCGCACTTCCGCCTCAGTAGGTGTCATGGCGCTGGGCGGCTGAATGGTTCCGGCGAGGCGGGGCCGGCCGGATGAGGGCGGTCGCTCGAGGCTCAGCTCGTCGGGTCTGGCTACAACCGTAGCGGCGGAGCGAGGGGCCCGGCGGTGGCTCCGGACGGCTGCGAGAGGCTGAGGCGGGAGCGCGCGGCGCTGAGGCGGAGGCGGCGGCGGCGGGAAGGGGCCGGGCGGCGGGCCGGGCGGGAGGCTGGCGAGGCTCCGGCCGCGGGACGGGCGCGGGGACGGCTCCGGGGGGCGGGAGCCGGGGCCCGGGCCGGCTCGCGCGGGGGGTATGATGACCCGGCGGCGGGGCCCCGGCTCGAGTCTCCTCCGCCGCCTCCTCGCGGCGGCCCCGGCTCGCGGCTGAGAACCACACACACCGGCGGTGAGTCAGGTCGGGCGGAGGACTGGGGCGGGAGCGGTCTGGGGTCGGTACCCCGAGGCGAGGCGAGGCGGGGCCGGGCGGCCGCGGGCTCCCTGGGCGGCCGGCCTTCGGTGGGCGCCTCCTTGGCAGGCCCCAGGCCTCCGCGTCCTGCCACCCCGCGGTGCTGCCGCCCGGCCGCGAGCCGTGACTGCGTGCCCCGGGAAAGGGGCAGCTCCCCCTGCCTCCTGCCACTTCCCACCCGGGCGCGTTGTTGTCCTGAGATGACAGGGGCGCGCTCGCCCTGCATCTCCTCCTCTGGCTGGTGTTCCCCGGCTGCGGTGGGCTGGTTCTCCGCGTGAGGCTTGTGCGTGTGTGTCAGCCCTGTGCCTGTCGCCGCAGATCGGGCTCGTTGGTGCAGTTTGGGAACGGGTATTGCGGAAGACCGTGGCGTGGGGTGGGTGTGGAAGCTTTGCCTTCCTGCCCGCTGATCTGTAATCGGTGGGTTTGTAATTTGCGATGCTGGTGGAGACTACGTGGGGACCAGCCCACTTAAATGTATATCTTTGCAAGGCAGAGCTAGAGGTCTTTTTGCTTAAAGGGAAACTTTTGCTGCCTGTCGCTACTTTAAAAGCCTTGGTTTTTTTTTTTCTCCAAAAGGCTCACCGTATAAACAGGTTTGTGGGGAAGAGTCCTTTATTGTGTTTGGCAACCTGAGACCTGAGCCTTGGTCTCCAGGAGAGCTGGTCTAACCTCCAGTTTGTTGTGGTGACCGTGAGCAATGGCCTGTGTGTTTATGCTGGGCGCGCTTTCTTTCCTGTTTGGGGAGGGGGACTGGGACGGGAAGGAGGGAAAAAAACACCACCAGGCTCCAGTAAATCTTTTCTCTACGTAACCACTGACTCAGTTGTATATATTCATTTAAGGATAGCTCTAGATGTCGATTATGTAGCGACCTTTGAGAATTCTCAGTAGTGGGTAGTGAGTGCATCAATATACTAGTTTCAAGTATAGACTGCTGCCCCAGTCTGCCCTTTATCTTGTTTCTTAGTAACTCTGATGGAAACAGTAGCGTGGCCTCCTGCTCCCGTTGAAGAGGGGTTAAATTAGTGGCTGATGCCCTCTGCAAAACCTACAATTTAGCTCTTGTTTGTGTAAAGCTATTTTTGATTCATGGTCTGTAAGATTTTGTTTTGTTTTGTTTTTTGTTAAGATTATAGAGAATGCAAACCATTGCCAGCTTTTTTTCCCATGTAAAACCTTAACGCTTCCTGTAAAACATTTTAAAATCTACTAACAATTCACTTTACCGAAGCTGGTTATTTTGGCTCTTTGCATACAATTATCTAGGGTTTTCGTGGTTTTTTAAAAAAATTATTTATTATTTTTATGTGTATGAGTGTACTGTCTGCATGTAGATTGGTGCACCTGTGATGTGCAGTGCCACGGAGGTCAGAAGAGGGCGTCGGATTCCCCTGGAACTGGAGTTAAAGACGGTTTTTAGCCGCCATGTGGGTGCTGGGAATCGAACCCAGGTCCTCTGCAAGAGCAATGGGTACTTTAACTGCTGAGCCATCTCTCCAGCCCCCTGGTTTTCGTGTTATTTTTTAATTTTTTATTTTATATTTTTTTATTTATTTCTGTATGTGTATGAATGTACTATATGAATGTAGGTTTGTGCACCCGTGTCGTGCAATGCTGTGGAGGTCAGAAGAGGGTCTCATATTCCCCTGGAACTGGAGTTCTCCTAGAATTGGAGTTTCAGACGGTTCTCAGCCGCCATGTGGGTGCTGGGGATTGAACCCGGGTCCTCTGTAAGAGCGGTTGGTGCTCTTAACCACTAGGCCATCTCCCCCGGTTTTCGTGTTTTTAAGACTCTTCTTGGCTTGTAGGATATTTTGGTAAAGTATCTGAGGTTGAATTGGAGGTAGCCAAACCAGGAAAATGGAAAATGAGATCATGTAAATATTCTGGCTCTGGATGGCAAGTAGGAGGAGTTTTGCTGGTGGTATCTTTATGGATAGTTTATCTTTGAACATTGCATTTTACAGATTTTAGAGCAAATTGATTTGCATTGGGATTTAAAGAGCATTGAGATTTAAAACCAAACCAGAACTACCTCCTGAAAGAAAAAAAAAATGTCAAAGTTCACATTTCTCTGGAAAACAGAATTCTTTCCTTCATTGTTTTTGTTTTTATAAGCACAGATCCATCAGTGGTTTGTTGGTAGAAATCAGTGAGCCAAACCTACCTTGTGAACTTCTTACACTTGCAATGTGTGCAGCTTATTGGTTATGTTTTTTAATTGGTCCTTTTGTAATTTGAAGTAATTTTGCAAACAGGAACAGCCTGACTTGCCAGCTTTCCTTTTATTTTCATTTTCATGACTGTAACAGCAATGTATGTTTTTGTTAGGTCTTCCTTCCCCATACTAATTCCTCTCCATTTTCTTCCCTTACAATTCGTGCTGTTTTGAACAGAAGTTACTAAGATTATTTTCATAAAACTACCACTTCATTTGAATTTTTGGTTCCTTTTTTTGTTTGTTTTTAAAGGAGACAGGACATTGCTATGTTTACCAGGTATCTGACCTGAAACTCCAGAGCTGAAGGGGTCCTGCTTCAGTTTCACTAGTGGCTGAAACTACAGACTACCTGCTGTGCAGCCTTTTATTTATTTTCCCCAATCTTTCCTTTAGTTGTTGAAATCCAGCTCATATAAAATGTATTTCTGTAGTTTGTAGTACATACTTTGTTACATTTATTTCTTTACTCTGTGTGTGAACCCTAAAATGAACATGAGAGGACAATTTGGGGAGCTGGCTCTCTCCTTCCACCATGTGGATGGGGGAATGGAACTCAAGTCCTTAGGCTTTGTAGCATGTCTTTACCCACTGAGCCACCTGGCTGCCCTTGTAGTGCCTTTTATATTTTTCTATCTTGGGGTGCCATATCACCTCAGCAACCTTCTGAGGTAATTGAAGAAAACTCAGTACTTCTTTTAGATTCTTTAAGGGAACCTTATTACAGTGTTTTCCCTCTTGCTTAATGAAAAGGAATCAGAAGACCTGAATTCTTCACCAGCATTGTAGACTGTCTTGTATGTATAGTAAAATTCTATCCTTTACCTCTCTTTCAATGTCTCTGTCTCTGTCTCGTTTTTTTTTTTTTTTTCTGGTCTTTTTGAGAAAGGGTCTGCCTGTAGCCCCAGCTGGCCTGAATTCAATATAAAGACCAGACTGGCCTTGATCCTCCAGAGATCCACCCTCCTCTGCCTCCTATGTGCTGGGATTAAAAGCATGTGTTACCACACCCTGCATATTACCTGTTTCTTTTTTGTTGTTATTGAGACAGGGTCTCCCTATAGCCCCAGCTGGCCCAGAGCTTGCTTATGTAGACCAGGCTGGCCTTGAACTCAAAGAGATCTGCCTGCCTCTGCCTCCTGAGTGCTGAGTGCTGGGATTAAAGGCATTTACCACCACACCCAGCTTAAAGGCTGTTCTTAGCTACCATGTGGGTGCTGGGAATCAAACCCAGGTCCTCTGCAAGAGCAGTCGGCACTCTTAACCACCGATCCATCTCTCCCCTTATTTCTTAACTCAAAGTAGATACTTTTATTTTGTTCTGGTGCTATAGATTTGTTATGCTGAATCAATATAAGAGAATCTAAGAGAAATATTGAAAGTTGGGAAAACATAGGAGAAATGCATCCTCTAGGCAGTTTACTAAAACATTAGAACATATTTTAAATGGCTGAAGGTAAAAAGAGTATAGTTACTCCACAGGCAGCTAACACTACTTGTTCTATACCCTGGTTTTGAAATACCAGTTGGGACACTGTCTTGTCATACAGTCCCATATGAGGGAAGTAAGTACTACAGGAAAGGGGTGATAGACTTGATTCAAATGGTGTTCTTAGGGGTTCAGGCTTCTTCTGGGTTACTATGTTTTGAATAGTAATCTATTTTTGCAGGCAAGAGTCTGTAATTTCTCTGTCACCATGTATTTCTCTAATTCACTTAGAATGATTTCTGAGACCTTACATTTCTATATGGAGAAGTAATGCTCTCTTTATAGTCATTCATTCTAGAAATACAAATATTGGATACTGGCTGTTATGATGGATGCTAGATATAACAAGAAAGAAAGGAAAACGACTGACTGCCTACTACTATCCCACTGCCTTGCTATTGAGGATCATCTTTACAGAGCTCTACTTTAGAAAATAAGTCAGCTTTTGTTTAATTTAAATGATTCATTTTAGTTTTTATTTTTGTCTTTTTTTTGAGACAGGGTCTCCCTATGTAGACCAGGCTGGCCTTGAACTCACAGAGATCTGCCTCTGCCTCCCAAGTGCTGGGATTAAAGGCATGCACCCCACACTTGGCTAAGTAATTTATTTTAAATTATATGTATCTTTGTATGTACACATGAGTGAAGGTGTCCATAGCCAAAGTGTCAGATCCCCTTGGACTGGGAGTTATAGGCACTTAGGAACTGGCCAACCTGGTTGCTAGAAATTGAACTAGGTCCTTTGGGAAGAGCAGTATGTGTTCTTAACTACTGAGCCATCTCTTCAACCCCAGCTTTTATTTTTAAAGTTTTATTTATTATTACTATTATTTGCATGTATGTGTTTGTATGTATGTGAGTGGGAGTGGAGGTGTGAATGTGGAGATCAGAGGACAACTCTCCTTACACCACAGTCCTGGGGATTGGACTCAGGTCATCAGTCTTTCATACCAAGTGCTTTTGTCAGTTCAGCCACTTCACTGGCCTAGAAGTCAACTTTTTTTTCTTTTTTTAAATAAGGTCTCCCTGTAGCCCTACCTGGCCTGGAACTCGCTATGTATACTAGGCTAGCCTTGAACTCACAGAGATCCGCCTGCCTATGCCTCCAGAGTGCTGGGACTAAAGGCATGTGCCACCAAGCCCGGAAAAAGTCAGCTTTTAAATAAAAAATTCTAAAAAGGTAATAGCCAAAATCTAGAGTGGCCTATAAGACAGTATGTAAACTTACCATAATTGCCTCTTTGGGTCCTGCTTCTACTATTTCTCCATTTTTCCACTCTGTCCACACAAAGTATTCTCTGTTCACTGTTCTTTCCTGTCAATTCAATTAGGTGTGTTTAAATGCTCAACCACACAAGGCCTTCTCTGACTACCATCTCTATCACATTATGCTTTGTTTTCTTCAGAGTTTTTATTACTAGTTTCTTTGCCTCCCCCTGCTCCCGTGATTGGACAAAGACAGACAGTGACTTTCCCCAGTAGGATGTAAACTGTAAAAGATAAAGGATATTGTCTATCTTGGGAGATCATTGTATCTCTTGTGTCTACAATAGTTCCTGGCAGACAGATAGTAGATCCTCAATATATGTTTTGTTAAGAGACTAAATTAGGGGCTGGAGAGATGTCCTAGCGGTTAAGAGTGCTGACTGCTCTTGCAGAGGACCCGGATTCGATCCCCAGCATCCACATGGTGGCTGAGAACCGTCTTAACTCCAGTTCCAGGGGAATCCACACCCTCTTCTGACCTCCGCGACATTGCATGACACGGGTGTACCAACCTACATGCAACAGTACACTCATACACATTAAAAAAAAAATTAATTAAGGGGCTGGAGAGATGGCCTAGTGGTTAAGAGTGCCGACTGCTCTTGCAGAGGACCCGTGTTCCATCCCCAGCACCCACATGAAACTCCCAATTCCAGGAGAACTCCAATTCCAGGAGAACTCCAGTTCCAGGGGAATCCGACGCCCTCTTCTGACCTCTGCGGCGGATGCACAGACCTACATGCAGACAGTACATTCATGCACATACAAGAATAAATTAAAAAAAAAAAAAAAGTGATAGTAGGCCAGACCATGCAAGGTTGCTTATATGAATGCTAGCTTTGGGTTTATCCCAAAGTTTTGAATAGGGGGGACAGATGTTAATTTAAAAAAAAAATGTTTTTTTGGTAAAATAATTTTCTTCTTTCCTTTCTCTCTTTCTTTCTTTCTCTCATTCATTCATTCATTCTTGAGACAAGGTCTCACTTCTGTAGACCAGGCTGGCCTTGAAATTCAAAAGATCTACCTGACTGTGCCTCCATAGCACTGACATGAAAGGTGTGTGCCACCATGCCCAGCTTCCATTTTATGTGTATGTGCGTGTGTGTGTGCGTGTGTGCGTGTGTGTGTGCGCGCGCGCGCCTACTTGTGTGAATGAGGGCATAGGTGCCCCCTGTATGCCCATTTGGAGGTCAGAGGTTAACATTGATGTCCTTCCATTGCCGTCCACCTTATTTTTTGAGACCATCTTCATTGAACCTGGAGCTTGCTAATTTGGCTAGATTGACTGACTCGCCAGTGAGCTTCAGGGACCTGTCTGTCCCTATCCCCTAGTACTGGTATTACAGATGCCACGTTCCATTGTGCTTGGCTTTTATGTGAGTGCTAGTTTTTGAACTCAGGTCCTCATGCTTGTGTGGCAAGTATTTTACATACTGAGCTATCTTCTAGCCATCTTGTTTTTCTTTCACAAAACATGTACTCTTAGGCCTTGGGGGTGGCTCAGCAGGTGTTTGCCATCCATACTTTGTGACCTGGGTGTGATTTCTGGAACCCATGAAAAGTTGGAAGGAGAGAACCAGTTCCACAGAGTTGTTCTCTGACCTCCACATGTGCTCTGTGGCACATGTGCCCCCCCCTAAAAAAAAACCACAACAGTAAAGCATGTACTCTTGCCGATATAATGATGAGACTATATCTGAGCATGTGTACTGGAAAAAATGTACATCTATGCACATAGTCGGCCCAGGACTAGAGGAAGAAATCAATGTATTCCTAGTTTAGGTTATTTAGGCCACCAACTGTTAAATTATATTAAAGAAGCAAAGATAACACTGAACAAAAGCAGCAAGAATTTATTACAAGTATGTTGGGAGAAGAAAGATGCTACCGAGGATCAAGGAAAACAGATTGAAAAATGTTATCTTAGCTGCTGCATCTAGCCATTCCTTGCAGTATTATAATATGCAGGATCATATACCTGTAGTGATAACAGTGTGGAGTTACCTTGCCAGGGAGTGGAGAAGCTGTTAAATAAATATTTTTGAAAGCCTTTAAAAAATAATAAAGCCGGGCATGGTGGCACACGCCTTTAATCCCAGCACTCGGGAGGCAGAGGCAGGCGGATCTCTGTGAGTTCAAGGCCAGCCTGGTCTACAGAGCGAGCTCCAGGCCAGCTGGGACTAAAGGGAGACCCTGTCTCAAATACCCCCCAAAAAAAAAGAAAAAAAAAAAGCTTTTATTCTAGCAAGACTCAATTCTCTTTTGAGTAGTAAATAAAAGTACCAATAGCCTTTTGCCTATTGGGATTAATGTATGGAGCAAATTTGTCATTATATCACAATCATTAAGTTTTTGGAAAGTGAATTTTGAAATGAAAAGACTTTTAGATCCAAGAGGTGAAATGTTTTTTCAGGAAGTCAAAAATAGCTTTTAATTTATTGGGGGCTATTCTGTGAATTGAAAAGATTGATAATTTAACAGCATTATATACAGTGAAATATCCATAGATGTTAATTCTGTTCCATATTCTTGTTTGGGAGGTCTTGCCTAGGAAGAGAATTGCTCCTCATTCGCAAAGATGGGTCTATGGAACAGAATCTGTGCTTAGAAATTGCCATTTTTAGCTTCATTTCAGAGTGGAATACAAACAAGTGTTGACTTTTCTAGGCCATTTTGATTCTGTTTTCTTCTCACCTTGCTGATTGAGGTCTGAATGAGCAGCAGCCACCTGGAAGGCTCCTGGTGGTAAATGTACCTGTGAGAATGGCTGGTGAAATTCTGGGTTGATCTTTCCCTTTAGGTGGATTAGATTTGCTTTCCCAATGAGAATTATATCCAAAATGCCCCAGAACATGGGGTTGTAGTGTTGAGTGAATTCTTGAAGCCATTAGTGTTTGTCATTTTGTTATAGGGTAAAAAATTGACAATAACATTACTCTGGTAAATGCAGTGTTTTGTGTTTTTTTTTTTTTTTTTTTTTTTTTTTTTTTCTTCTTATCTTTTTGATAGCTGGCCTGTAGCCCTAGGTGGCCTGGAACTTGCTGTATAGACCAAGCTGTCTCCCCGTGCCTTCTGAGTGCTGGGATTAAAGGCATGCACCACCATGCCCGGCCCCTAAATGCAGTATTTTTAAAGACTTTCTAGTTAAAACATTTAAACTTTTTTTAAAATTTTATTTTTTTATGTGTGTGAATGTATTTTCTGCATGTAGGTCTGTGCACTAGTGTCGTGCAGAGGTCAGAAGAGGGTGTCGGATTCTCCTGGAACTGGAGTTAAAGACGGCTCTCAGCCGCCATGTGGGTGCTGGGGATCGAACCTGGGTCCTCTGCAAGAGCAGTCGGCACTCTTAACCGCTAAGCCATCTCTCCAGCCCCAAAACGTTTAAACGTTTTTTGGTAGGAGTGGTGGTACAAGCCTGTGATCTAACATTTAGGAAGTAGAGGGAGGAGGATCAGGAGGAGTTCAAGGTTATTTTGGCTATATAGTGAGTTTGATGCCAGCCTGGGTTTATGTGAGAACCTATCTCAAGAAAACCCAAATAACAGTGTTTTGTGAATTTTCATTATTACTTTATGAGATCTTGTGTGTGTGTGTGTGTGTGTGTGTGTGTGTGTGTGTGTGTGTGTGTGTTGTAGCACAGGCTAATCTCAAACTCACTGTGTAGTCAAGGCTAGCCTTGAACTCTGATCCTTCTGCCTCTCTACCTCTCAACTGCTGGGATTCTAGGTATGTACTAACACTAGCCCATGAACCCCTCTGTTCTTTCACAGTTGCTGCCAACTGAATTTTATATACATAAACTTTTAAAAATCACCTGTATTTATTTATTTTTGGTCTTTTCAAGACAGGGTCTCCCTGTAGCCCCAGCTGCCCTGGAACTCACTCTGTTGGCCTTGAACTCACAAAGATTCGCCTGCCTTTGCCTCCCAAGTGCTAGGATTAAAGGCGTGTGCCACAACGCCCGGCTCATGAAATACTTTTAGTTACGTACATAAAGACTGTGCTCCATATTTTGGGATAGATTGTTGAATTTACAGTTCAAGGATATAGAAAACAAATCTGGAAAGTTCATTTCCTTTTTTCAATTTGGCTTAATTTTATATGACAAGAAATACTTTGCACATATTTTAATAGGCAAAATTTTAAAGGAAGTATTTGGTTTAGATTCTTCTGTTACTATATTTGGTATTATATTACTGACCTGGGTATAACAAGATACTTTGTATATTCACAACCTCATAGTTACAGGGCACTGGCCTTAGCTTTTAATTTGTGCTTTTTTCTCTTCAAGGTTCATATAAATTGTGGAAACTCTTGCTTAAAGTAAATCCAAACCACAGAGGATATTTTTTTTTCATTCCAGGGGACTAGTACAACTAGTTTTTAGTTGTAATCAGGCACAAAGAAACGTGCACATTTGCCACCCCCTCCCCATTTTTGGTGGTGGGGAGGATCAAATCCAGGGTTTTGTACATTCAAAGCAAGCACTCTTTGACCTCAGTCCTGGCCCTACACATTGCTTTTTGATGTTCTGTAACAGCTCATCCTTCATCATGTTTCTTTCCTTTTTGTGTATTTTCTTATAACTTGTAAAATTATACTGTGTGGGTTAGAGTGGAGACTTTTTCCATATCTTCAGGATCACACACATAAAAGAGAAGGACATTTAAAGAAATCACATCCAAAGCCAAGCATTTGAAAATACTACAGTTTATATATGAGTGGTTGTGGGTGCAGTAGAAAATGAAATTGGTAGGCAGGAGTCAGGTCTTTCTTGCAGCAAACATTAATGGAATCTGGTAGGGTCTCAGTGATAGAAGTGAGAAAGAAAAACAGATAGGACCTTTCCTCATGGAGTTTATACTGTGGCTGGGAATGTAGCACTAAATAATTTCCAGTTTATAAGGGAAGACCAGGGTGCTGTAGGAAAGGATGGGGAAGAAAAGTGGGAAGGATAATTGTGGGGAGTGGGTATAAGGGAAGAGAGACCAAAAAGAGAGAGAAGAAAGGTTTGTATTAGGAAACAGTATTCCTGAAGTTGAGACTAATGGAGTGGCCTTGCAAGAATGAAAGACCAAGCCAGGTGTGATTGCACATGCCTGCCATCTCAGCCCTCAGGAGGTTGAGGCAGGCTGAGAGCAATCAAATTGGAGAGATGCTAGAAGACAGCAAGCAGTGTGTGTGTGTGTGTGTGTGTGTGTGTGTGTGTGTGTGTGTCTTTAGGCTAGAGATTGATATCAAGTGTCTCCTACAATTGCCCTCCTCATTTTTTGAGACAGTGTCTCTCATTGAGCCTCCCTGGTTTCAGCTAGATTGCTGACCAGCGAACCATAGGCGTCATCCTGTCTACTTCCCCAGTGCTGGGGTGATAGATGCATGCAGCTGCCTAGGCTTTTTATGAAGGTGCTTGGAACTGAGGGTTGAATCCAGTGCTTTGTACCTAGTAACATCCCAAGCAAACACACTCCGACACGTCTCTCAATGAGGCTGGATCCCCAGCTACCACTACCCCCTACTCTCTCTTCTCCTCTTTTTTTTTTTTTTTTGTAGTTTTTGAAACAGGATTACCCGGACTGGCACTGTAGCCCAGGTAGACCTTTAATTAGTGAGCCTCATACCTCACTGCTTCTTAAGTAGTTGTGATTACAGGCTTGCACCAGACCTGGCTTGATGATTTTTTAATTTTATGTTCAAAGTAATATAAAACTTCTGGGAGAAAGGGGAGAAGAGATGATGTTAAAGAAGGGCTGAGATATGGATTCAACAATGGTCATTTAGCATTGGATACCACTTCTTGTAGAGGACCTGAATTCAGTTCCCAGCATTCACATCAGGCAGCTCACAACTGCCTGTAATTCCAGTTCCAGGGAATCCAACACCTCTGGACTTAAAGGGGGCCCGCACTTCTGTACACGTACTTCTACACAGACATGTATAATTAAAAAAAAAAAAAAGTCTTTTCTTTAAAAAAAAAAAAAAGCCAGGCATGGTGGTATACCCCTTTAGCAGAGGCAGGTGAGTTCCAGGCCAGCCTGGTCTACATAGTGAGTTCCAGGCCAGCTGGGGCTACAGGAAGGTCCTATCTCAAAAAGACCAAAAAAGAAAAAGAGAACAGTTGTTTTAGTTTACTATTTAAAAGCAAAGATCCAAAAGTTCAAGGCTGTCTTGAGTTACATAGCAAACTCCAGGATAGTTGGAATGGATCCACAAAGCCCTGTCTCAAAAACAAAAGGGGCTGAAGAGGTGGCTCAGTGGTTAAGAGCACTGAATGCTCTTCTAGAGCACCCAGGTTTGATTGCTAGCATGCACATGACAGCTAACAAGTGTCTGTAACTCCAGTTCCAAGGGATCTGACACCTCCTTCTGGGCTCTGCAGCATTGCACACACAGGTGCGCTTACTTAAATGCAGCTAAAACACTCATTCACATAAAATAAAAATAAAGCTTCAATCTCAACAAGTGAATTTAAGGCAATTAATTGGAGACTGTTGGCGGTTTGAACTAGAAATGTGCCAACACAGGTAGAGAAAAATGGCTGTTGAGTTATGTTAAGAAGATAGAATTGATAAATTATGTAGTAGATGTGGAAGAACAGG
The DNA here is from genome assembly GCA_009823505.1 of Rhizomys pruinosus. Classification (NCBI taxonomy): domain Eukaryota; kingdom Metazoa; phylum Chordata; class Mammalia; order Rodentia; family Spalacidae; genus Rhizomys; species Rhizomys pruinosus. The sequence goes on along the minus strand of VZQC01003433.1, from coordinate 1,453,158 downwards.
AAGAGGAATGAGTTAATTGTGTACCAGGAACTACTGGTTTGCCTGTGTTAAACAGCTTCCTGAAATGTGTCCTGCTGTTACCATTATATAGATGAGGAAGCTGAGGCTATTGCCTCTCTGATTTCTGGCTTGAGTCAGTGGGGGTGTGGTGCCATCCCAACTGAGATAGAAAACTGGGAGTGAAGTGGAGGCTTGTAAAATTTAATTCTGGGCATGTTGAATTTGAGGCGCCTGTAATATAGCCAAGTTGCAAGTTCCAAATGGGCATTTGGATAGGATTTGTAGATGAAGGGTATAGAGAAGGGGGGGGGGGCTCTGGATTACAGACAGAAATTTTAGAGTGTTTTGCAGATGACTAATCCTGGGTTATAATTACTAAAAAGAGGGAAAGTGTGGAGGGAGAGTGTTTAATATAGCACTTCGAAGTCTCGGAAGGGCAAATTGGTGAAAAGAGAACAGATAAATATGAAGTGCTATGTGTTCTTTTTTTTTTTTTTTTTTGGTGTTTTCAAGACAGGGTCTCCCTGTAGCCCCAGCTGTCCTGGAACTCTGTAGACCAGGCTGGCCTTGAACTCACAGAGATCCGCCTGCCTCTGCCTCCTGAGTGCTAGGATTAAAGGCGTGCATCACCACGCCCTGCTTGAAGTGTTCTATGTTTCATGTTTGGATTTCATTTTGAAAAAAGTAGCTTTGAAGTTAGTTCTTTTTTTAAAATTTTATTAATTTTTTTATGTGTATGAATGTACTGTCTGCATGTAGGTTTGTGCACCCATGTTGTACAATGCCGCAGAGGTCAGAAGAGGGTGTCAGATTCCCCAGGAACTGGAGTTAAAGACAGTTCTCAGCCGCCATGTGGGTGCTGGGAATCGAACCCTGGTCCTCTGCAAGAGGAGTCGGCGCTCTTAACTGCTAGGCCATCTCTCCAGCCCCTGAAGTTCTTTAGCCAACTGAACTTGACGAATCTGTGACATATCCCGAACATCTGGGCTGCTCTCACTTCTGCTCCTCGTCTTTTTTCTTTTTTTCTTTTTCTTTTCGTTTCTCTCTCTCCCTCTACCCCTCCTCCTCCTCCATTCCTCTCTCCATTTTTCTTTTCTCTTTTCCTCTGACTGGATCTCACTGTGTAGCCCAGCATGACTTCTTCCTGCCTCAGGCTTCTAAATGCTGGATTACAGGCATGTGCAATATTGCCTAACCTGTCTCCCTATATTTTTCTTTTTCAAAAATTTTTATGTCTATTAAATGTGTGTATGTATTTGGGGGTGTGTGTTATGGAGAATGTGTGGATGTCAGAAGACAGCTTGTGGGAGTTGGTTCTTTCCTACCATGAGGGTCTTGGGGGTTAAATTAAAGCTTTTGGGCTTGGCAGCAAGTGCCTTTACCTACTGAGTCATGTTGCCACCTGATCCCAGGGCATTTTTTCCCCCAAGAATAGGTTTACTTTAGGAAAGTTTCCTTCTTTAGAAGATATGGTCTTGCCTTATTATCAACTTGGTTGGTTTCTTTTGGTCAGCATATCCTTCTTTTTCAAATGTGGGAGACAGAGATTCACTTTGGTACATTTTCAACACTATTTCTGTGAATGTTGGTTAAGACCAAATTAGCTTTTAGCTAGGTGTGGTGGCACACACCTTTGATCCCAGCTCTGGAGAGGCAGAGGCAGGTGGCTCTCTGTGAGATCTAGTCTACACAGTGAGTTCCAGGCCAGCTCTGGCTACAGGGAGACCCTGACTCAAACAAAGACTGAATTAGCTTTTGAGGGTACATTAGTATAGTACATATTTTTTGTCACCTAAAAGTGATTTCACAAGTGCCGTTGGTAGCTTTGCAGCTAGAATCCTGTGGTCTAATTCTTCCTTTCTTTCTGTGTTAGGTATGGCATCACAGCTGCAGGTGTTTTCCCCCCCATCAGTGTCGTCGAGTGCCTTCTGCAGTGCAAAGAAACTGAAAATAGAGCCCTCTGGCTGGGATGTTTCAGGACAGAGCAGCAACGACAAATATTATACCCACAGCAAAACCCTCCCAGCCACACAAGGACAAGCCAGCTCCTCACATCAGGTCGCAAATTTCAATATTCCTGCTTATGACCAAGGTCTCCTTCTCCCAGCACCTGCAGTAGAGCATATTGTTGTAACAGCTGCTGATAGCTCAGGCAGTGCTGCTACATCAACCTTCCAAAGCAGCCAGACCCTGACTCACAGGAGCAACGTTTCTTTGCTTGAGCCATATCAAAAATGTGGATTGAAAAGAAAAAGTGAGGAAGTTGACAGCAACGGTAGCGTGCAGATCATAGAAGAACATCCCCCTCTCATGCTGCAAAACAGAACTGTGGTGGGTGCTGCTGCCACGACCACCACTGTGACCACAAAGAGTAATAGTTCTAGTGGAGAAGGGGATTACCAGCTGGTCCAGCATGAGATCCTTTGCTCTATGACCAACAGCTATGAAGTCTTGGAATTTCTAGGCAGAGGGACATTTGGACAGGTGGCAAAGTGCTGGAAGCGGAGTACCAAGGAAATCGTGGCTATTAAGATCTTGAAGAACCACCCCTCCTATGCCAGACAAGGGCAGATTGAAGTGAGCATCCTTTCCCGCCTGAGCAGTGAAAATGCTGATGAGTATAATTTTGTACGTTCTTACGAGTGCTTTCAACACAAGAATCATACCTGCCTTGTGTTTGAGATGTTGGAACAAAACTTGTATGATTTTCTAAAGCAGAACAAGTTTAGCCCACTGCCACTCAAGTATATCAGACCGATCTTGCAGCAGGTGGCCACAGCTTTGATGAAGCTTAAGAGTCTTGGTCTGATTCATGCTGACCTTAAACCTGAAAACATAATGCTGGTTGATCCAGTTCGCCAACCCTACCGAGTGAAGGTCATTGACTTTGGTTCTGCGAGTCACGTTTCTAAAGCTGTGTGTTCAACCTACCTACAGTCACGCTACTACAGGCAAGTCCAAAATACTGAAACATTCTAGACTGGAGATCTGTCCTTGTATTTAAAAAAAAAAAAAAAAAAAATATATATATATATTTGTGTGTGTGTATATATGTATATATATATAAAGAATATGAGACTATAACTATATTACCTAGGAATTTAGTTTTTTATAGATTCTAAGATTGAAATGGTATTTAGTTTAGCTCATTGCATGTATATATGGTTTTCCTTTCAGTAACACTATCTTCCTGCTGAATATTTAGCACTAGAAAAATTAAATCTAAATCCGAAGGTTGTTGCTAGCTGAATTATGGTGGCATATGGCTTATTCTTGACTACTATTATACCCAGTTTCCCTATTTAAAAAAATTTTTTTTTAAATTTTATTATTTTTGTATGTGTATGAATGTACTGTCTGCATGTAGGTTTGTGCACCCATGTTGCGCAGTGCCTTGGAGGTCAGAAGAGGGTGTTGTATTCCCCTGGAACTGGAGTTAAAGATGGTTCTCAGCCACCATGTGGGTGCTGAGGATCAAACCCGGGTCCCCTGTAAGAGCAGTCGGCGCTTTTAACAGCTAGGCCATCTCTCCAGCCCCAGTTTCCCTATTTTTAAGAAGTTTTAAAATATACAAAGATATTTACTTATCTGTAATGAATTTGGGCTGCCTTTTTTTTTCCAATTTCATACCTGGCATATGAAATGCCTTGGGAATACCTTTAGGTTTAAATTTAGCAGTAGTTTATTCATTGATGTTTGTTTTCTGTAAGATCAAGAATTGAGCCAGGCTTAGTGGTACATGCCTTTAATTCCAGCACTTGGGAGGCAGAAGCAGGCTAATCTCTGTGAGTTCAAGGCCAGCCTGGTCTATAATAGTGAGTTTCAGGCCAGGTGGGGCTATAAGGAGACCCCCAAAAAAATAAAAATAAAAAAGAATTGAATTAGGGGCTGGAGAGATAGTGCTGGTTGCTCTTGCAGAGGATCTGGGTTTGATTCCCAGCACCCACATGGTGGCTAAGAACTGGCTGTAGCTCCAGTTCCAGGGGAATTCAATGATTCTTCTGATCTCAAGAGGCATCACACAACATGGGTGCACTGCATGCAGGCAATACACCCATACACATAAAATTAAAAAAAAGTTTGTTTAAAGAATTGTATTAAACAACTACTGTAGTTTTCTGTTTTAACGTTCTAGGATAGTCTTGACCCAAATACATTACTGATTTATATTTCTAGATTGGTACTGTAGTTTCCCTTTAAATATATAATTTATTATAATAGTACTTAATGCTCACATACAATTTTGTGTATACCATAACCATGGCATTTAAAATGTACTTTTATTTTTCAGCTAATTTTATTAATCTTGTCATTAATCATAAGGAATCTGATATTTAGTTTGTTATGCATTAAATAGAGATTCTATAGACATCTGGTCAAGAAATGAAGTATAGACTGAGTATATGGCTCAGTAGTATAGTGTTTGCCTTTCATTCATGAGGCTGAGTTTAATCTTTAGCACTACCAAAAAGATAACTGGAAGTTAAGTTTATAAAGAGATAATTTCCCACTGGGCTTGGTGGCGCATGCCTTTAATCCCAGCATTAGGGAGGCAGAGGCAGGCAGATCTCTCTGTGAGTTCAAAGCCAGCCTGGTCCACAAAAGTGAGTTCCAGGACAGCTGGGGCTGCAGGTCGACCCTGTCTCAAAAAGGGGGGGGGGTCATTTCCTTTAGTAATGCCTATAGTAACATTTGGGAAAGTAGACATTTTGAATTAAGAGTCTAAATTATATGTGAAAATATTGTAAGATTGTTTAAAATTATTTTATTATTTATTTATTACAGGAGGAGGAGGGTATACCATGGCACACTTGTAGAGTTCAGAAGACAACTTTGTAGAGTTGGTTCTTTTCTTCATCTTTCTTTGGGTTCTGGGACTTGAACTCAGGTGGTCAGACTTGCACACTGAGCCTTCTCACTGGCCTCGTAATTAATCCATATAAAGATTCTGGAAAAGATGCTATTTATACAGTTTTGTGGTACTGAGATAGTATCTCTTGTAGCCTAGGCTGGCCTTGAACTCACTTTATAGTTGAGGATGATCTTGAACTCTTCTTGATCCTCCTGTCTCTACTTCGATAGTTGCTGGGGTTACAGCCTGTGCAGCCTTTCTTGGCTTCATCTTTTTTTTTTTTTTGATGTTTTTGAGACAAGGTCAAGTTTTTCCTGTAGCCCCAGCTAGCCTGGAACTTACTCTGTAGACCAGACTAGCCTTGAACTCACAGAGATTCGCCTGCCTCTGCCTCCCGAGTGCTGGGATTAAAGGCATGTGCCACCATGCCTGGCTGGCTTCATCTTTTTTTTTTTAATTTTATTTATTTTTTATGTGTTTGAATGTACTGTCTGCATGTAGGTCTGTGCACCTGTGTCATGCAATGCCTTGGAGGTCAGAAGAGGGCATTGGATTCCCCTGGAACTGGAGTCAAAGATGGTTCTCAGCTGCCATGTGGGTGCTGGGGATCGAACCCGGGTCCTCTGCAAGAGCAGTCGGCGCTCTTAACCACTAGGCCATCTCTCCAGCTCAGCTTCATCTTTTTTAACTGGGGTAAAATCTGTATAACATATTTACTATTTTAACTGTTTAGTGGTGTTTAGTGGCATGTATATATGTATATGTGTATATATATATATGTATATGTGTATATGTATATTTATATATATATATATAATATATTGCTGTGCAGTCTTCACCACTGTCCTGTGAATATATTCACAGAGTTGTCCAAACTATCACCACTATTTCCAAAATTTTCCGTTACCTACAGCAGAAACTCTGGAAAGCATTAAGCAGTAGCTCCTTTTCTCCATTCTTCTATTTGTGTGACCTGTATTTGATTCCCTATCCCTTGAATTTGCCATTATAGATAATGCATATAAGTCAAATCATGCAGTATTTATTCTTTTACTTATCCTTTTGTACTTTTTTTTTTTTTTTGGTATGTTTGAGACAGTCTCCTTGTAGCAGCCCCAGCTGGCTTGGATCTCTTTAGTAGACCAGGCTGGCCTTGAACTCACAGAGATCTGCCTACCTCTGTCTCCCGAGTGCTGGGATTAAAGGCATGTTCCACTATGCCTGGCTCCTTTTGTACCTTTTTTATGTCATAACAGGGATTGATTCATACTAGGCAAGTACTCTCCAGCTGAAATATATCACAAGACCTATTGGTTTATGATTAAAAAAAAATTTTTTTTTTGAGACAGGGCCCAGCTGGCCTGGAACTCACTCTGTAGACTAGACTGGCCTTGAACTCACAGAGATCCACCTGCCTCTGCCTCCCGAATGTTGGGATTAAAGGTGTGTGCCACCATGCCTGGCTTAAAGATGGTTCTTAGCTGCCATGTGGATGCTGGGATTCGAACCTGGGTCCTCTGCAAGGGCAGTCAGTGCTCTTAACTGCTGAGCCATCTCTCCAACCTCATGATTAAAATTTCTTAAATTGAATTTTTGCATATTTCATATAATATGTTTTTATTGTATTTAGACCATCTCCCAAGCTGTACCTCCTTCCCTTGTCCAATTTCATGTACTCATAGATATATATTAACTAAAATTTGTATCCCCAAATGCCCTTCAGTGTGGGTCCATCCACTGAAGCGTGGTTAACTTTACCCAGTGTTATACCCTTAAAGAAAACAAACTCCTTCTCCCAATAGGAATGCATTCCCAGTAGTTCCTCAGCTAGGGTTGGGATTTCTTTTTTTTCTTTTTTTTACACATTTTTTATATTTGTTGTTTTAGACTGGGTCTCACTAGTCATAGCCTGCCCGGAACATTGCCCAGGTTGACCTTGATCTCTTAAGGATCCTCCTGTCTCTGTCTCACATGGCTAGGATTAAAGGCGCATGCCACCACGTCCGGTGGGTTGGGATTTCTTACTTAGTTTCCCACATCTGTGCTGTGATTTTTTTTTTTTTCTGGCTTGAGTTTATGTGGGCTGTGTGCATGCTGCTACCATTGGTGTGAGCTCATGTGTAAGAGCTGTCTGGAAAACTGGTTCCTTGTGATCATCCGCCATCTCTGGCCTGTGCAATTGTTTGCCTCCTTTCACAATGATTTCTGAGCCTTGGGAGGCAGAGGTTTGATATAGGGGTCCTATTCAAGGGTCAGAATTCTGCAAGCCAGGAGTGGTGGTGCACGCCTTTAATCCCAGGACTCAGGAGGCAGAGGCAGGTGGATCTCTGTGAGTTCAAGGCCAGCCTGGTCTACAGAGCAAGCTTCAGGCCAGCTGGGACTAAAGGGAGACCTTGTCTCAAACAAATAAAAAATTCTACAGTCTCTTACTCTTTGCACATTGACTAGTTGTTGGTCTTTGTGTTAATCACCACCTGCTGCATGAGGAAACTTCTCTGGTGAGAGTTGAGAGATGCAACCCAATTAATGGGTATGAAAATGAGCTGTTATATATGTGTTGGCTTAATACTATATCCATTTAGTAGACTAATAGTAGCAGGCTCTACCCTGTGGCCTATGATTTGTCTAGCTACAGGTTCCTAGACCTGATCTCAGTATCAGATATTGGCTCCATTTTGTGAAGTGGACCTTAAATCCAAGCAGAAAGTGATTAGTTACTCCTATAGCATTTGTGCCACTACTGTACCAGTGGGCACATCTTGCCAGGCCAGTTGTGGTAGCTTGCAGGATTCACAGCTGGGCAAGGTTGATGATTACTTTTCTCTTTTGGTAGCATGCATAGCACCTTCCCCTACTATGAAAGCTAGCCAGTACAGCTGAAGCTTTGATTTCTCCTTGTTTGTTTCATAACTCATGAACGTAGTGTCTTTAGCAATAGGGTCTTACTGTCAAGTCTTCGTGAGTATTGGTTTATGACACTCAGCCTAGCTTGATTGTTTTGCATGTAACTGTTTAGTTCACCTAATGCCATTTCCTTTAAGATTGTCCTTTCTCCATTGGATGGTCTTGGCATCTTTGTCAAGATTATTTGATCATTTTTTTTTTTTTTTTTTTTTTTTTT
>VZQC01003433.1:1332045-1443049 GCA_009823505.1 Rhizomys pruinosus | reverse complement strand
AAAAAAAAAGCTTCAAAGCTTGTTAATTTACTTGTTGACTTTAGGAATAATTTCAAGGAAGAAGTAAATTTACTTCTTAAAATTAATTCATTCTGTTTGTTACTAACCAATTCCTGTGCATCTGAAGTTCAGCATCTGGGGCTTATGACTGTTTAGGATTTTACCTGAACATTCTGTTGTTTCACAGTAGTGTTTGATAATGAACCCAAGGCAGATGGCATAGCTGCTCAGGCGGTCTTCCTCACTGGCTTTATCCTCACTGGTCTTCTTAAGCATCCTCATGTCTCCTTGGTACCATATTGGAATCTGTTAAGACCTTACATTCTTGTAAGCTGATGGAAGCATTCCGGTTCTAAATCCAGCCTTCTTACCCTTCTTTTAAGTTTACATTGCTTTGTCTTGCTGATAAACATGCCAAGATATAACCAGTTGACAGAAATCTGCCACCCTGTTGTCTCTTGGCCATAGGCATGACCAAAGTATTTAGCCAGTGGGAATAAGATACATTTATTCCCTAGCCCACTAAATATAGATGGACTCCAAGAAAAGTTGCTGTTGGGGCCTGAGTTTTGCCATAGAGTGGGGACAGAGGTTTGCTTTATAAGCTTACTACTTATAACTTATGTTTTACCATTTTGCATTAACTAGCCAGCATTTATTTCAAGCTCAGAACACTTTACTTGTTATTTATGGGTGGACATAGCCTAAGGAAGAAAAGTATAGCTTAAATTTATCCTATATAAGCAGTCTAATTTCTTCTAACAGTAACACTTCAGTTTCATCTAAGCCACAGATGCAGGAAGTTGGACCTTATGTAACATCTCTAATCTGGTAAATAAGTAGGTTTGATACCTCAGAGAGGGGAAGAAAGAAACTGAATGTTCATGAAAATAACCAGAGGATGATTTGTGTTCAGCTTGCTTTGGGTGGCAGTGAAACAGGGTTTTATGACCTTCAAGGAGCTTTTCAATATAAAGAAGTCTTTTTTTAAATTTGATTTATTTATTATGTGTATGAATGTACTGTCTGCATGTAGGTCTGTGCACCCATGTCATGCAATGCCACAGAGGTCAGAAGAGGGTGTCGGGTTCCCCTGGAACTGGGGTCAAAGATGGTTCTCAGCCGCCATGTGGGTGCTGGGGATCGAACCTGGGTCCTCTGCAAGAGCAGTCGATGCTCCTAACCGCTAGGCCATCTCTCCAGCCCTAAAGAAGTTTTAAGTTGGGAAATCAACATGCAGGAAATCTGCCACTTGGCTATAGTAATTGCAGGCTTTTTATTATTTGTTCTTTAAGGATGGAGGAGTTCCTTCAGAGGGGAGAGACCCACTATGTCCAAAGCACAATGACTATCATGTTTCTGTTTCAATAAATACTGCTGGGTTGGTTGTTGGGGGTTATCATCTCTAGCTGTCTCTCTCCCATGCTTGAGTAGATCATCTTTTTATTGCTTTGTATTTTTTATAACATGAGAACTGGAAAGTAGGAGTAATTATCTAACTCATCTTCCTTTTCTTTGCCTGCCTCCCTTCCTTCCTTCCTTCCTTCCTTCCTTCCTTCCTTCCTTCCTTCCCTCTCTCCCTCCTTCTCTCCCTTCCTCTCTTCCTCCCTTTCTCCCCTTCCCTCCCTCCCTTTCTTCCTCCCTTCCTCCCTTCCTCCCTTCCTTCTTCCATGGTCTCACTATGTAGCCCAGGCTGGCTTTGAACCTTCAATCCTGCTTCCACCTCCCAAGTGCTAGGATCACAGGTGTACACCACCATGTCTGGTTCAGCCTTATATAGCTAAGAAGAACCAGGGTTTTAATGCCCATCGTTAACAATGACCTCCTCTTCCTCCCTCTCTCCTCTTCCCTTCCTCTTTCTCCTTCTCCTCCCTTTCTCTCTTTTTCAGTACCGGAGATCAATCCCAGGGCATGCCAAACATGTACCCTTCTACTGAGCTACACTGCTAAACCCTACATAGACTCTATACTGAAGGATTGAGAAAATAATGGAGGCCAAGGAGAAAAAATGTAAAGAAAATAATTCCAATAATCGTAATCTCAATTCAGAAGTTAAAATAGCTCTAACGATGCCATCATTGCTCAATAAAGAAAAAAGCAAACATATTCTTGCTTCCTAAAGTTAGTTATGTCTAGGGGATGGAGAGATGGCCTAGCGGTTAAGAGAGCCTACTGCTCTTGCAGAGGACCTGGGTTTGATCCTCAGCACCCACATGGCAGCTGAGAGCCATCTTTGACTCCAGTTCCAGGGGAATCCTGACACCCTCTTCTGACCTCCGAGGCATTGCACAACACGGGTGCACAAATCTACATGCAGACAGTACATTCATACACATACAAAATAAATTAATTAAAAAAAATGTTAGTTATGTCTAGCATTTCTAGGCTCTCATGCTGAAAAACTTGGTTGATGGAGTGAAAGCTCTATATGTTTTCTTTTTTCTTTTGACACTTGCTTTTTTGTAAGGGAGGAGTTGATCCTGAGTGAGTTCTTGCTAGAAATTCTTAGCTGCTTTTGTTATTCTAGAACCAGTGATACCAGATGAAAAACAAATGGAAATTCTGGATCGGAGCCAGTCTTCCCTTGTTTGTTCTTTAAAATGAAGTTAGAATTAGTATTTTCCTTAATTTCTTTGAAATTTTAAGCACCTACTACCATATTATTACCATATTTACCTATCTATCTGTTACTTATTTATTTATTTATTTATTTATTTATTTATTTATTTATTTATTTATTTGTAAGTTATGGAGGGAGGGTTCTGGCCAGTCCATCCTGATCTACCTTTTAAAAATTATCTTCTTGTAAGGTGGGAGTGGTAAAGACTCCTGTTCTTTTTCTGGTACTTTGGAATATTCTCAGCTTGGCTTTGATTTCTGTACCAACCCATTCCCACTGGCCTGCCAGCTATTCCTGGTGCTGTCATGAACTTGAAAATTAATATTTCTGTTCACTGAAAGTAGTAAAGTTTTTTCCTTTGTGATTTTAGAAAAGCTTTATTATTTCTGAGTGCTCATATTCTCTGCTTTATTAATGTCCCTGTCAGACCTGTGTGGTTTAAAAATATGCCATAATGGTTAGACTTTAATTGAATTTTTAATGTCTATCAGTCATATGTGGCTATAGCCACTTGGAACAATCACCTTTTTTTTTTTTTGAGACTGGTCCTAGCTAACCTGGGATTATAAACAGTGCACAAACATAACCAGTAAGAATATAACTTTTAGGAAAAAAATATTAATTTATATTTTAAGTATATGAGTGTTTTGGTTACATGTATGTAAGTGTACCAAGTATACAGTACCTGAGGAGCCCAGAAGAGGGAGTTGGATCCCTTGGAACTGGAGTTACGGATGGTTGTCAGGTGCCCTGAGAGTCCTTTAGAAGAGCAGCAAGTTTTCTTAACTGCTGAGTCATCTTTCCAGCTCCCAGGAATATAACTTTTGAAGGTTGTTTCCTTAGGGAACAAAACTGAAGTTCATATCAAATGCTACAGAAAACTGGTGACATTATTCTACCTTTAGCTGTCTAGTAGATTGTCTGTACAGGTCTATCTAGATCTTTTCCTATTTCAATGTAAGGATCAGGACATGTTTTAGAATCTATGGAGCTTTTTAATTTACCATTTACCTTTTTTTTTTAAAGGGCATTGATATATAATTACTTGTAGAAGATATCCTTAGGGAAAATGTCCTAGGCCAGGCATGATGATGGATGTCTGTAGTCCTAGCACTTGAGAGAATACAAGAGAATCTCAAGCCTGGGTTACATAATGAGATCAAGGCCAGCCATGGCTATAGCAAGACCCTGTCTCAAAATAGCAAAGCAGAAGACAACCAAAAACCACTATAACAACAACAAATGAATCTTTTTTTTTTTGTCCTTTTGAGACAGGGTCTCCCTGTAGCCCCAGCTGTCCTGGAACTTACTCTATAGACCAGGCTGGCTAACAAATGAATCTTTATACCCTCATTGTTCAAACAATCCCAACACATACATACATACAACATAACAATAATCATGTATTACCTGAAACTAAAATTTATAAAACCTAGACAGTTTATGAAGATATGTGATCAGTTAGATGGTTCTTCATGGAGAGGTTTTTTTTTTTTTTCCCCTGTTTTCCTCCTTTTATATGAGGGATTCAGATCTGGAGTTACTTTGCAGATACAAACTTTTTGACTTATAAGAAAGAAAGGTAATTTTTAGAGAAAAATGATGATCCTACATCTTACATCCAGACTGCCTGGGCATCATCATTTGGTAGTGTTGGCTCAGGTACTATAATCTCAGTTTCTTCATCTGTCAAGTGGAAAAGTGGAAATTGTACCTTTTTTTTTTTTTTTGGTCTTTTTGAGGACAGGATTCTTCCCTGTAGCCCCGCTGTCCTGGAACTCACTCTGTAGACCCGGCTGGCCTATAACTCCACAAAGATCCGCCCTGCCTCTGCCTCCAAGTGCTAGGATTAACGGCGTGCACCCCCAAGCCGGCGGAAATTGTACTTTATAGACTCTAAAATGGCATTGATTATGAAGTGCAACATTATATGCCATGTAATTAGTCAAAGCATTGCCATCAAACAGAAATACATCATTTGTAAGATGTGTAAAATTTAGCCAAAATGTGCAGTTTAGAATTGGTGACATACAGTAATACTTTCTTATGTATTATTATTATTTTATTATTTATTTATTTAAAAAAATTTTTTTTTTTTGGTCTTTTTGAGACAGGGTCTCCCTTTAGTCCCAGCTGGCCTGGGGCTTGCTTTGTAGACCACACTGACCTTGAACTCACAGAGATCTGCCTGCCTTTGCCTCCTGAGTGCTAGGATTAAAGGTGTGTGCCACCATGCCTGGCAATCTTATATATTATTGTAAGGATTAAGTGACCCAACATTTATAAAGAACTTAGCACAGCATACAGCACATAATACACACTATCATTTATCATCATCATCATCATCATCATCATTATTATTGATACTTGTGTTGTCTGTTACTGTTCCTTGCCCCACTCCTTGTTTAGGGATCAAATCCAGGGCATTGCATATGCTAAGCACATGCTCTTCCTCAGGGCTCCTTTCAGGCTTTATTACTATTTTTTGAGCCCATTTTCTCATAATTGTATTTTAATATTTTGTTTATTAATTTATTAAATTAATTAAAAATTTAAACTTATTTTGAGACAGGGTCTCCCTGTAGCTTCAACAAGCCCAAAACTCGCTATGTAGACCAGGCTGGCCTTGATCTCACAGAGATCTACCTGCCTCTTCTCCTGATTGCTGGGATTAAAGGCATGTGCCACCACACCTGGTTCCCTAATATTATTTCACTTTATTTTTTAATATTCAGGAGTTGAGGTTTTATTACTTTGTTTGTGTGTTTGTTTGTTGAGCACATATGTAGAGGTTAGAAGGTAACTTTTGGGAGTTGATTCTTTCTTACTATATAGATTTTAGAGATCAAACTCAGGTTCTCAGGCTTAGCAGCAAGTACCCTTACTCCTTAAGCCATCTCACCAGCCCAGTTATCTTAATTTTAATCACAGTTTGTGAAAGGCTCAATTATGCATACTACCATGCAAAATAAATGACAAAGATGGAGCTAGATACCTGAGAGTCTTGTTCTAACATTTGCCAACTGATTTTAGCTAAATCTCTCTTTGCCTCATTTTCCTTGTCTATAAATGAGATAATTTCATTTTAGATGTGTTCACATATAGAAAACTCTTAGTTTATGGATTACCTGTCTTGAAGCATTAATGAAAATGGGTATTTTTTATTGAATATTTTACGTTTCATACATAATTTTTCAGTCAACCTTAATCGCCATTATACCTGATTCCCCCTTGTCCCCCCCTTCCAAGTTCACACCTTCTGTCATTTGTGCTAGGGGCTAGGGTCCATTGCCCCAAATACTATCCCGGTCACTCCTCAGTGCCAGCCCATCCCCCGAGCTCTAGGCATATCCAGAGTGTCTTTCTAAAGAAGGCCAGGTCTTCCTCACCCGATCTGCCAATATTTCCTCAGCCAAGGCTGGACTCTGCTACCCATTTCTCCACTTCTGTGCTGGATTTTTATCCAGCTGAGCTTGCATGGGTCTTGTGCATCTTGATAGCAATGCTGTAGGATCATATGAACAGGGTCCTAGGAGCATGTAGACTTCATTTCGTTTAGTCTTGCTTCCCTGACTCTTAAAATCTTTCCAACCCCTCTTCCACAATGTTCGCTGAGCTCTGGGTGGATGAAGCTGAATACATATAGGCAGCTTGTCCATGGGACCACACTCTGTAGACTCCTAATCTTCAAGGTTTGGCCATTCAGGCCCTTTTGAGTTCCTGGTCTCCTGCTGCATGGAGGAGCTTCCTTAACAAGAGTTAAGAGGTAGTCAATGCCTTCGTGGGTCCTTGTTCTATGATGCTTGGGTCTTTGTGTTGAGGTTGCATTGTAGATGTGTCACCTAGGCATGAACAATTCACAGACCATGTCTGTGCGTGTCCAGTTGTGGGACTCTGTACTATTTTCATCTGGTACAAAAGAAGATTCTTTTCTGAGTGGTGTCTGGGATATTTGTCTGTAAATATAAGGATACTTTTTTTTTGTCTTTTTGAGACAGGGTCTCCCTGTCCCCAGCTGTCCTGGAACTCACTATGTAGACCAGACTGGCCTCGAACTCACAAAGATCTATCTGCTTCTGCCTCCTGAATGCTGGGATTAAAGGCAGAGAATTGTCTTAAGATCTATGAGATGGCCTAGAGGTTAAGAGCGCTGACNTTTTGGGTGATTAGCTTCATACTAAGATTGTTTTCAAATTATTAAACAAATGTGCCTTTAACTGATATTGAAACAGGATTTAGTCAATATAGTTATTTTCCCCAAGTAATATTTATTCTTTTATCCAATTATTTTGTTTTTGCTAGAGCCCCTGAAATTATTCTTGGACTACCATTTTGTGAAGCTATTGATATGTGGTCACTGGGCTGTGTAATAGCGGAGTTGTTCCTGGGATGGCCTCTTTATCCTGGTGCTTCAGAATATGATCAGGTAAGAGTGCTTATTTGACTGGAAATGGAAAGGCAACATAGACTTAAACTGCACAAGTCTACACATATACAGGCTTTTTTTAAAACTTTAATTAATTAATTTATTTGTATGAATGTACTGTCTGCATGTAGGTTTGTGCACCCGTGTTGTGCAATGCCGCGGAGGTCAGAAGAGCGCGTCAGATTCCCCTGGAACTGGAGTTCTCCCGGAATTGGAGTTACGGACAATTCTCAGCCGCCATGTGGGTGCTGGGGATCGAACCTGGGTCCTCTGCAAGAGCAGTCGGGGTGCTCTTAACCGCTAGGCCATCTCTCTAGCCCATATGCAGGCTTTTTTTTTTTTTTTTATGAGTCACTTTTCTGTTGCTGTGATAGAAACACAATGACCAAGAAAAATTATCAAAGAGTTTGTTTGAGCTTACAGTTCCAGGAGAATTGGAGTCCATCATGGCGGGGAGGCCTGGTGGCAGGAGGTGCCGGAGCAGGAGCAGAAAGCAGAGGCTCACATCTTCAAGCTGGCACAGGAAGCAGAGTGTGACTGGAGATTGGCAAGGCTTTATGAACTCCCTAAGCCCGTCCCCAGTGATGGGCTTCCTCCATCTTGGCCACTCCTTCTAAGACCTCCCAAGACCACCAACTGGACAAAAAAACCTGGAGAGTAACCACAGGTTTTTTTGTTGTTGTTGTTGTTGGGGAGGGGGGAGCCCCTTGCTTCTTTCGGCTCCTCATCCACCAGTTCCATCCACATGAGGACAAAATTAGGTCTTGCTACACCAGGCTTCCTTTTCTGAAGCATGAGCAGACTTTCCTCTTTATAGACTGGACACTGGCTGAAGTCCCATTAGTGGCTCTCCAAGACCTCCCTGAACAGGAAGGATGGTGACCCACCTCTGCAGGACTTTTCAAGAGATGCCCCCAAGTATAATCCCCTAAGACTTGGTTGACCTCTGAGGGCAAGGAACAAAGTTGTCCCCAGGTCCATCGGTCAAATTGGTAGGGACTTCAGATATGGTGGTTAAGCACCCAGAAAGGCTGAGTTGCACCAGCCTGTTACATTGCACCTATATTAACATTGTATCATTTGGAAACAAATTGTATGTTATTTCCATAGCATATTTCTTGATTCACTTCTTTCCAGTTTAATCCCATATTACACTAAAAGATGCACACATGTCCTCCATAATATACTAAAAGTCCAAGGTCTGGGAATATGTGTTAGGTCAGTTCTAGAACCTGTGTAGGGATTCCCAATATAAGAGCACAGTTGTCTTTAGATCATGAGGAGTATAATATTAACGTTGCTCATTTTGTCTTACACCTAGGTACTTGGTACTAGCATCCACAGATGAGGGATACCATTTGTTTTTTGTTTTTCTGGGACTTTGTTATTTCACTTAGCTTAAAATCTTCTAATTCCATCCATTTACCTGAAAATTTCATGATGTCATCTTTCTTTACTGCTGCATAGTACTCCATTGTGTAGATGTACCACATTTTCTGTATTCACTTATCAGTTGTGGGGCATCTGGGTTGGTTCCAGCTCTTCACTATTGTGAAGAGAGCAGCAACAAACATGGCTGGACATGTATCTCTGCTGTAGGAAGAGTCTGCTGGGTATATACCCAGAAGTGGTATGGCTGGGTCAAGTGGTAGGCTCATTGTGAGTCCTTTACGGGTTCTCCATACTGCTTTCCATAGTGGTTGCACAAGTTTGCATTCCAACCAGCAGCGGATGAGTGTTCCCCTTTCCCCACACCCTCTCCACCATTTGGTATCATTTGTTTTTTTGATCCTAGCCAGTCTTATCAGGGTAAGATGATATCTTAAAGTGGTTTGCATTTCCTTAGTTATTAGTGATGTTGAACACTTTAAAAAAATTTTTTTTTATGTGTATGAATGTACTGTCTGCATGTAAGTTTGTGCACCCGTGTTATGCAATGCTGCAGAGGTCAGAAGAGGGTGTTGGATTCCCCTGGAACTGGAGTTCTCCTGGAATTGGAGTTATGGACGGTTCTCAGCCGCCATGTGGGTGTTGGGGATCCAACCCGGGTCCTCTGCAAAAGCAGTCGGCACTCTTGACCACTAGGCCATCTCTCCAGCCCTGAACACTTTTTAAGATGTTTCTCGCCATCACCATTTCCTCCCTTATGAATTCTCTGCTCAGCTCGTTACTCCATCTTTTGAGTGAATCATTTGTTTTCTTGCTCCTTTGTATGTAGGCTTTTTTAAAATAACAATTTGGAGAGATGGCTCAGTGATTAAGAGCACCAACTGCTCTTGCAGGGGACCTGGGTTCAATTCCCAGCAACAACATGGCGGCTAAGAACCATCTTTAACTCCAGTTCCAGAGCAATCCAATGCCCTCTTCTGACCTCCGCGGCATTGTACCACATGGGTGCACCAACCTATGTGCAGACAGTATATTCATACACATAAAAAACAAACTTGGGCTAGAGAGATGGTTGAGCACTAGAGCAGAGACTTGGGTTCCATTCCCAGGACCACATAGTAGTGTGTGTGTGATGTACATGTCTTAAGTACCTCAGATCCGCCTGCCTCTGCCTCCTGAGTGCTGGATTAAAGGCATGTACTACCATGCCTGGGTACAGTTAATATTTTAGTATAAAAGTCTTCAATAATTTCTTTTTCCATTTGAAATTAATGTTTGATTTTTCAGATTCGTTACATTTCGCAAACACAAGGCTTGCCAGCTGAATATCTTCTCAGTGCCGGAACAAAAACAACCAGGTTTTTCAACAGAGATCCTAATTTGGGGTACCCACTGTGGAGGCTTAAGGTCTGTCTTCTCTACTACACTGCCCATTTCTGTACTCCCCACCTCATCTTTGAATTTAATCTTTAGTTACTAATTTCTTGATTTGGAGGAGAGAAAACATGGGAGGGGCCTTGTTTATGGGTAAAAATCGAGATAATTGTCAATTCAGTTGGCTGAGGTTATTTTGTATATAGAATTAACAGTTGAGGGGAATGTGGACAATAGTGCTTACTAAGTAGTATGAAGAACTAGAGAAATTTAGTGACACACTGAAGTCACACTGAAAATGATAAGACAGCTTAATTTTTTTTTTTTTTTTTTTGTCTTTTTCAGATAGGGTCTCCCTTTAGTTCCAGCTGGCCTAGAGCTCTCTTATAGATCAGGCTGGCCTTGAATTCACAGGATCTGCCTGCCTTGCCTCCAAGTGCTGGGATATAAAGGCTGCACATGCCTGCAAGACAACTTAACTTTTTTTTTTTATATGCTGTATTGAAGTACTGTCTGCATTGTAGGTTGGGCACCCGTGTCCTGCAATGCCGTGGAGGTCAGAAAAGGATGTCGGATTCCCCTGAATTGGAAGTTGGGTTAAAGACGGTTTTCAGCTCCATGTGGGTGCTGGGGATCGAACCCGGGTCCTCTGCAAGGGAGCAAGTCAGCACCTAACTGCTAGGCAATCTCTTCAGCCACCCCCCCTTTTTTTTTTAGACAGGGTCTCCCTATAGTCCCAGTTGGCCTGGAACTCACACTGTAGACCAAGCTGGCCTGGAACTCACACTGTAGACCAAGCTGGCCTTGAACTCACAGAGATCCACCTGCCTCTGCCTCCCGAGTGCTGGGATTAAAGGCATGCACCACCACACCCTGCTTAAAGATGGTTCTTAGCCGCCATGTGGGTGCTGGGAATTGAACTCCGGTCCTCTGCAAGAGCAGTTGGAGCTCTTAACCACTGAGCCACTCTCCAGCCCCGACAACTTAATTTCCTAACTACCCACATTCGCTACTTCTTCAATTTGAAAAATCTGAGTAATGTGTTTAATCCCATGATATTCTGCCTCTGAGCCTATTAAAATTAGTTGGGTTTGGGAGCTGGAGAGGTGGCTCAGGGGTTAAGAGCACTGACTGCTCTGGCAGAGGACCTAGGTTCGATTCCCAGCACCTACATGGCACCTAACAACTGTCCATAACTGCAGTTCTAGGGGGGATCCAACGCCTTCTTCTGACTTCCTTGGGCATTGCATGACATGGGTCCACTTACACACATGCAGGCAATACACTCATACACATAACTATAAAAAATTTTAAAAGTAGTTAGGTTTCAGTCATTTCCAAGTAGCTTTAAGAGGAAAATGGTAGCAGCCCATTCCTCCTGTTCCTGGGCACTGTGCTGCATCATTGCTTGCAGGCCTCTTTTATCACCAGAAAAGGATGGCCAGATAGCAGAGTCACAGGGTCTCCACAGGGAGATTTTTGGGTTGTAATCTATGCTATGTATCGTTGGCAAGGTAACTACACTTGTCTCTTTGTAGTCTAGCTTTACTGAGAGTAAAATGTGAAAATAGTGTATAATAGAGGTTTTTTTTTTAATCTGTATTTTATAGACACCTGAAGAACATGAATTGGAGACCGGAATAAAGTCAAAAGAAGCACGGAAGTACATTTTTAACTGTCTTGATGACATGGCTCAGGTAAAGATGGCATGTTTCAGAAAGTTGGGCATTTATATGGTTCTTTAGTCAGAGACACCTTTCTGTTGATTATACGTAATATAGATTTTTATCTGATGTCTTTGTAGTATTTTCAAGTTTTTACAGAAAAAAATGTTAATATTCTACCATGTATTAAAAGAACATCTGAATCATAACAATTGATATTTTTGAGATTATCTAATTCAAATACACAAAATTAAAATGTTCTCAAATCTAAAATTCTTGGAACACTTAACTCTCACATTTTGGAGTGTTTCAGAGTTGGGATTTTTGGGTCAGAGATGCTTATCTGGTGGAGTCTGTGCAAATATTCCAGAATCTTAAAAAGCTCTGAAATCTGAAGAACTTGTGGTCCCAGGCATTTTGAATAAAAGATAGTCAGCCTGTGCATATTTTCTCCTTGCTTTTGCTCAACTGGCCCTGAAATATATTATTTTAAAGTTTTTTTTTGTTTTTTAAATTTTATTTATTTATTTAGTCTTTTTTTTTTTGAGAGAGTGTCTTCCTATAGCCCCAGGCCTGGAACTCACTATGTAGACCAGGTTGGCCCTGAACTCAGAGAGATCCGCCTGCCTCTGCCTCCCAAGAGTGCTAGGATTAAAGGCATGCACCACCATGCCTGGGTTAAAGATGGTTCTTAGCCACCATGTGGGTGCTGGGATTTGAACCCGGGTCCTCTGCAAGAGCAGTCGGCGCTCTTAACCACTGAGCCATCTCTCCATTCCCTAAAGTTTTTTTTTAATATTTATTTTTATTTTATATGTATGAGTGTTTTATCTGCATGCAAGTAAGTGTACCATGTGCCTGCAATGCCTGCTGAGGTCAGAAGAAGGTGTCAGATCCCCTGAAACTGGAATATGTACTGTTGTTGGTTGCCATGTTGGTGCTGGGAACTGAACTCAGTCTTTGTATTGACAGCCAATGTTCTTAACTGCTGAACCACTTCTCTAGCTCCTATTATTTTTTAATTAATTAAATTTAAATTTATTATTATTATTTTTTTGTCCTTTTGAGACAGGGTCTCTCTGTAGCCCCACCTGGCCTGGAACTCACTATGTAGACCAGGCTGGCGGTCTTGAACTCACAGACATGGTTACCTCTGCCAACCAAGTGCTGAGATTAAGGGCATGCACCACCATGCCTGGCTAAAGTGGTTTTTTGTTGTTTTTGTTTGTTTTTTAAGTGTTTTTAATAAAGATTTCTTTCTTACCCCAATTTCTCTACTAAGTAATTAATATTGCTTGTACAAGAACCATATTTATTGAGAATGCTTTTGTTCCAAATTGTACTTTGCACTGTGCTATTTAATCTTGTCCACAATAGAAACTTTTTTTTTTTTTTTTTGTCTTTTTGAGACAGGGTCTCCCTGTAGCCCCAGCTGTCCTGGAACTCGCTCTGTAGATCAGGCTGGCCTTGAACTCACAGAGATCAGCCTACCTCTGCCTCCCAAGTGCTAGGATTAAAGGGGTGTACCACCAAGCCTGGCCCCACAATAGAAACTTTTATATTTAAGTGACAACCAATCCATTTGCTAGCTTGTTTAAAATTTTTAATGCCAAGAATTAGTTCAGTTCTGTTGTACTAGGTAGGCAAGGTAAGAAGAGTTTCATCCTGTGAAAATTATTTTGTAATAAATTTCATTTCTCCATGTTTTCCTTTTTTCAAATACACTAAAATATGCTTTCTTTCTTTTGGAAAGAAGCAGACTTAGTAAGTCTTTAATCTGATATTTAACTTGTTTTGTTTTGTTTTTGCTTTTAAGAAAGGTCTCACGTATAGCTCTGGATGGCCCGAAAGTCACAGAGATCCACTTGCCTCTGTTTCTGGAGTGCTAGGATTAAAAGGGTACACTACCTCCCCCCTGCTATTTACTGTTTAACTCAAGTGGAGAAAGTAATACTTCTAAATTTTCTTCGGAAGGTAAATATGTCTACAGACTTGGAGGGAACAGATATGTTGGCAGAGAAGGCAGACAGAAGAGAATACATTGATTTGTTAAAGAAAATGTTGACAATTGATGCAGATAAGAGAATTACTCCTTTGAAAACTCTTAACCATCAGTTTGTGACGATGACTCACCTTCTGGATTTTCCACATAGTAATCAGTGAGTGTGGTCTTTGGGGGTTTTTGCTATGATGTGGTTCTTGATTGAGTTGCCATCTTATAAAGGGAACTGTCAAGGTAGCAGTGCTTGCGTATCTGGCTTACTAATGCTTTTCCACCTGACTGAAAAGCCATGAGATCTTAAATCAGTTGTATATTTTTCCTCTTCTTATTATAAAAATTCTCGATTTTTTTTTTCCTGAAAATACTTGGAAAAATACTTTGTTCAATGTTCATCTTGAGTTATTTGTTATTTAAATTTTAGCATTCATTTAGTGAATTTTTAATCTCTTTTTCAGTGTTAAGTCTTGCTTCCAGAACATGGAGATCTGCAAGCGGAGGGTTCACATGTATGACACAGTGAGTCAGATCAAGAGTCCCTTCACTACACATGTTGCTCCAAATACAAGCACAAATCTAACCATGAGCTTCAGCAACCAGCTCAACACAGTGCACAATCAGGTACTCAGTGAATGATTTTGGAAATTCAAGCCTAAGTGGGACCAAAAGCAGTAAGATAAAGAGTACAGTCTTTGTTTTGGTATTTTTGTTTCATCTTAAGTATTTTCTGCTTGAGGGCCATGGATAAAAGCACTTATTGCTCAAGCCTGATATCCTGGGAACCCATGGTGGAAGAAGAGACTTGTAAAGGTTGTCCTCTGATTTCCACACATGTACCATGGCATGTACATGCCCATACTAACACACATTATATACACATACACATGCAATAATAATAGACTCAGTTCAGAGATTCAGTCTCATTCAGCTCTCAAAAAAGAAGTAAAACAAATAAACAAAAAGAATTTTCTGTTTGGTAAAAGTAGTAGACCAGTGAGGCTGGAGAGATGATGGCCCAGCAGTTAAAAGCACTGCCTGCTTTTTCAAAGACCTGGATTGGAATCCTAGCATCCACCTAGTGGCCATCAGCTATCCATAACTCCAATTCCAGGGGATCCAGTGCTCTCTTCTGGCCTCTGCAGGCACTGTATGACATGGGTGCACCCACATATATGCAGGCATAACATGCATATATATAAAATAAAAAAGTTTTTTTGTTTTTTTTTTTGCCGGGCATGGTGGCGCACGCCTTTAATCCTAGCACTTGGGAGGCAGAGGCAGGCGGGTCTTTGTGAGTTCAAGGCTGGCCTGGTCTACAGAGTGAGTTCCAAGACAGCTGGGGCTACAGGGAGACCCTGTCTCAAAAAGACCAAAAAAAAAAAGTTTTTTTTTTTAAAGTAATAGACCAACATACTTAACTGTCACATGCTGAGAGAATATAAATACAAGGCCTACTCCATGTCCTCATTAGTCTTAGCATAAATAGTTGTTACTATTGGATTACCTGCTGCTGCTAATTTTACTAGGTTCAATAGAATTTTACTTTATTGAAGGATTCTTTGAGTATCTTTTTGGGGGGGGAGGGGTCTTCTTGAGACAAGGTCTCCCTGTAGCCTCAGCTGGCCTGGAACTCACTAAGTAGCAGGGACTGGCCTTGAACTCACAGAGATCCGCCTGCCTCTGCCTTCCAAATGCTGGGATCAAAGGTGTGCACCACTAGGCCCAGCATTGAATAATATCTTAAAGGGTGTTGTTGTGTTTGTTTACTAAGAACTGATATTTACATTTGTTTGCTTCTGAAGATGAAGCTTCCTAGTTTATTACTTTGGTCTACTTTTTAAATGGAAGAATTTATGAGTTTGTGTGGAATCTTCTAAGAAGCAATTTTTGTGCAGAACTGAAGGTTTATATGATTAAAATCAGTAGAGCAACAAAAAGTTACCATTCGTTACTACTTTTTTTTTTTTTTTTTTTTTTGTCTTTTCACGACAGTGTTCTCCCTGTAGCCCAGCTGTCCAGGAACTCACTCTGTAGACCAGGCTGGATTTGAACTCACAAAGATCCGCCTGCCTCTGCTAGGATTAAAGGCGTGCGCCACCACGCCCGGCTTGTTACTACTTTTTATGTGACAAGATCCCACTATGTACCCCTAGCTGGCTTGGAACTCAGAGGTCTGCTCACTTCTGCCTCTGGAGTGCTGGGATTAAAGGCATGTACCATTAGTAAGCCTGGCTCCATTTGTTGTTTTATGTGCTTATTCAACTTTATAGAATTTCTTTAAAAAAATTTTTTTTTTAATTTTATGTATACGAGTATATTGCCTGCATGTAGGTAGGTGTACCCATGTTGTGCAGTGCCCTTGGAAGTCAGAAGAAGGCGTTGGATCCCTTGGAAGTGAGATGGTTGTTAGCCACCATGTGGGTGCTGGGAATTGAACCCTGGTCTGCTGTAAGAGCAGCTGGTACCCTTAACCATTGAGCCATCTCTCCAGGCC
The DNA here is from genome assembly GCA_009823505.1 of Rhizomys pruinosus. Taxonomy (NCBI): domain Eukaryota; kingdom Metazoa; phylum Chordata; class Mammalia; order Rodentia; family Spalacidae; genus Rhizomys; species Rhizomys pruinosus. The sequence continues at coordinate 1,427,083 of VZQC01003433.1, read as the reverse complement.
TAGTATTTCTTAATTTAAAAGAAATTATTATTTTTGAACCTTGAGCCCTTTATTTGCTATGTAAGTACCATATTACTGAGCTATGGGTTTCCAGGCCTGGAATATTTAAGTAGAAAGTTGTTTTGGAGGTAGCTAATATCACATTTTAAAACTTTATTTTGGGCTGGCATGGTAGTACATACCTTTAATTCTATCACTTAGGAATCAGAGGCTGGCGGATCTCCGTGAAATCAAGGCTAAGTTGGTAAGCATAGTGAGTTTCAGGCCAGCTCAGTAACAGTGACACCCTGGCTCAAAAACAAAAAAAGCTTTTTTGGGGGCCCTGGCAAGATGGCTTAGTGGTTAAGAGTGCTTGCTACTCAGCTACATGGTGAGTTTAAGGCCAGCTTGGGCTCTATGAGACCCAGCCTCATTTTTTTTTTCTGCATAGATTTATGTATGTTTTTCTCCATATTATACTATATATTAATGAAACCCTTTTGTTTTTAGGCCAGTGTTTTAGCTTCCAGTTCTACCGCAGCAGCTGCTACTCTTTCTCTGGCTAATTCAGACGTCTCACTGCTAAACTATCAGTCGGCCTTGTACCCATCATCTGCTGCACCAGTTCCTGGAGTTGCCCAGCAGGGTGTTTCCTTACAACCTGGAACCACTCAGATTTGCACTCAGACAGATCCATTCCAGCAAACATTTATAGTATGTCCACCTGCTTTTCAAAGTAAGTGGGAAAACTCCTATATTGTACAGTGTTAATTGGACTTGTCTATTTTAGGCAGATCTAGTTGTTTAGTTCAGATCTTTGACAAATTTAAACTTTGATGATCAAGGTAACTGAAATTGGGAGATATTACAAAGTAAATCTACTTTTACACTACTCATTTTTCTAGTGATGATACTACCTCACAGATTTAGAGGAGTTCAGTTTATGTTTCCTTAATTGAATTGCCTGATAATATTTTTTGCTCATTGAGTCAAAATATCATTTATCTTATATAAGTATATATATCTCAGTATGTAGAATATATATATCTTTAAAGAATTGTTAAATTAGAATTGTTATATGTTAAATCTAGTTTCCTGTATTCTATTTTAAACTAAAATTAAAGGTTATTATAGCTATAAACATTGTATTTAACAATGTAGAAACTTTTAAAATATCATTCAGTGATAAAGATCAGTTATTGAACTAAAAATTGAAGAAGCTGAGGTGCTTGTGTGGGGACAGCATTAATATCTGCTTCAGCTTGTGAATTGTTTTCCTACGAACTCCTGTCAAATAGCTGAAAACAGAGGCCAACTCCATATTGCCATACGATTTTAATTTTAATTTTCACATTCCTGTGCTTTATTTTCTCATTATTGTTTTGTAATTCAGTCTGTTTTGCTCCGTTACTTTTTTCCTGAAATATGGGAAATGTTTGTTGATTGATTTGGGAAGCTGTTTAGATTATTATTTTATGAATATCTTTTGACAACACATTTGGCTTTCCCAGTAGAAAGTCAATGTCAGACCAGGTGTAGTAACTCACACCTGCAATCCCAGCAGGAGAATCTTGAGGCCCGTTGTTACATGGCAAGAACATATTCCTCCCCCAAGAAAGGTGAAAAAAGAAGAGAAATAAGCCAGACTTAAATACCACATTTTCTCTTATTATGGATTTTATAATGAAAATTATGTGTGTGTGTGTGTGTGTGTGTGTGTGTGTGTGTGTTTGTAGGTCATGAACTAGAAAGGGGATCATGGCAGGGGAGGAAGAGATCTTAAGGGAGGTGGGAAATTAAGAGGGTATATATAATAGGAAAGTGGAAGTGGAGACTAACTGGGGTAAAAAGGGAACCAGCTGTAGGAGGGAGCTGGGAGGAAGATGACAGTAGGGAAGGGGGATGAACCTAAACAAAGTATCATGTCCGCATATATGAAGAAGCCATGATGAAACCCATTACTATATGTATAAACCTTAAGCACTAATTTTGAAAAAAAGAAAAAGAAATTTGGTATTAATGTGGGAATACCAATTCAGGCTTCTCGTAGCAATTTTATATAGAAGCAGGTAGCATCTTTATCTTTTTACTTTAGTTACTTATTGATTGTGACACTTTTTTTTTGGTTTCTGACAGAGTGGGAGCAAGCGGAAGGAAATGAGGGGCTGGGGGAGACTGAGAGATTACCGGGAGGACAGGAGAGCGATAGCGATGTAAACCAGGGAGAGACCACAGGGAGAGCGGAGGAGCAGATTCCAAATCTGTAAATGTTAATTTAGCCTAATTTACCAAATAACTTTCTGCTTTGTAATAGTGAATTCTATACTTTGGGTTGTCACATTTATATTAAATGATTCGTCTACTGAATGTAGCAAATTAGCCATTACTTTCCCTGCTTTTTCCAAAGTGAGTTTTACTAGAGCACTTTTCAGATGTGAGATCCTAAGGTTTTCTGCTGCTTCTCAGATGATACTTATATAAAACAAAAGAACTTTTGAGTGACTTTAATAGAACAAAATGTAAGCTGAAGTGGTAGAGGGGGAAAAGTGGGAGAGCTCCTTTTGATATAAATATAAACTTTGGAAAATTTTATTCTTGTTTAGGAGAGTCCAGATAACTTGAAGTACTAATAGAACAAATTTTAAATTTGTGAATTAGAGGGAGTTTTAAATTATGATAGTGATGATACCTGAAAAGAGAGAGAGAGAGTGTGTGTGTGTGTGTGTCTGTATATATATATATATATATATATATATATATATATATATATATATGCCAGATAGTGTTGTAATTCCTTTTACATGCATTACTTTATCCTTATAGACATCCCTAGGAAAGTTAATATCATCCCCAATTTATAAATGATGAGATCTTATGCCCAAAGTATTATAATTATTTATGGCACAACACTGATTTGAACCCAGGAAGTAGGTTCATCACATAAGTATTTTGAGATATTCTGTATTGCCTTCCAGTGTTAGATTCAGAGGGGTGTGTAAAGATGTTGACTGACATGCCACCCTCAGCCATGTGTTGATTTCTGCCCAGCAGTTCTCTACTCTAGGCCACCTACATTTCTTTCTTTTTTTACAAAATGCCTATATCAGTGAAGCAGTTTTACTCTTCTTTCTATACTTCCATGGTTCACTTATATTTAAGATGCTGTGTTCAGTAATAGCAGAAAATAATTTCTAGTCCTTTCCTCTACCACAAGTTGTCATTCTTTGTTTCTACTTGTGGTAGAGGAAGCAGCTAATTTTAAAGTAGCCACACTGCCATGGCTTAGCCTAAATAACTGCAACAGTGTAACACTGTTGGAGTCACATTTATAGGTCAGTACTATAAATTGCTTTCCATACTATTCCACTTGACTAAAATAGACATTTTGTCCAGTTGTGGCTGCTATTCTGTAATTTTGTTTCTCTGAGAGCCATGGATGAGCTACTATAATGAACATTTCTTCTTAAAGTTTGCCTCTTCATTGCCTACCAATTTGTACAACACTGTCTTGAAGTTAGCTATGTAACCTGAGATTGTAGACAAGAATTTTGCATTGTTTAGCTTTCTTATTAGTTAGTCTTGTCTAAGGCATCATGAGTGACAACTTTTTAATCTTTTTTTTTTTTTTTTTGAGACAGGGTCTCCCTGTAGCTCTGGCTGTCCTGGTAGACCAGGCTGGCCTTGAACTCACAGAGATCCGCCTGCCTCTGCCTCCCAAGTGCTAGGATTAAAGGTGTGTACCACCATGCCTGGCCTACTTTTTAATCTTAATATCTGGGTTTGTTAGTCTTTATTTTTACATAAGTAGCATTTTTCTTTAAAAAAGGCATCATTAAGTTTTTTAAATTATGATTTTACTAGTCCCTCTTTGTACATTTCTAGAATGCATTTTCTTTTCTTTTCTTTTCTTTTCTTTTCTTTTCTTTTCTTTTCTTTTCTTTTCTTTTCTTTTCTTTTCTTTTCTTTTCTTTTCTTTTCTTTTCTTTTCTGTTCTTTTGTCTTTTGTCGCTTTTTTTTTCTTTCTGACACGGGTTCCCTGTAGCCCCAGCTGGGCCTGGAACTCACTCTGTAGCTGGGCTGGCCTTGAACTCACAGAGTCCACGCTGCTAGGATTAAATTCTGAGTGCTAAGCCCCGGGCGTGGTGGTAGCGCACGGGCCTTTATCCTAGGCATTTGTGGAGGCAAAGAGGCAGGTGGATCTTTGTGAGTTCAAGGCCAGCTGGTCTACAGAGATATCACATGAAGGACAGCTGGGGCTACATGGAGACCACTGGTCTCGAAAAGTAAACGCAAAAAGAAAAAAAGCAAAAAAAAAATTCTGAGTGCTAGAATTAAAGAGGTGGGTGTGCCACCATGCCTGGCTTAAAGACAGTTCTTTGCCACCATGTGGGTGCTGGGAATTGAACCTGGATCCTCTGCAAGAGCAGTTGGTGCTCTCCAGCCCTGAATGCATTTTTCTTAATGACAACTTGTTTCTAAATTGTTTACAAGTTATTAAAGTAGAAAATTAGAAGACCGAGTGGCTAAAATTGGCAGTATTATTTATTGCTTATAAGTTATCTCATGTGACACCTGTATAGTAACAATAAGAGAAAGTAAGCCAGGGATAGTGTCACACACATGTAATCCTAGCACTTGGGAGACTGAAGCAGGAGCACAAGTTTGTAGCCAGCCCAGGTTACATAATATGACATTGGGAGCAGGAACGGAGGGAGGGAGGGAGAGAGGGAGGGAGGAAGGGAGGGAGGAAGGGAGGGAGGGAGGGAGGGAGGGAGGGAAAGAGAAGGAAGAAGAGAGACAGAGAGATTAAGATTGGTGATAATTTAGAAAATGTCAGCGATGTTAGACCATGGTGGCATGGGCCTTTAATCCCAGCAGAGGCAGATGGATCTCTGAGTTTGAGGCCAGCCTGTTCTATGTAGCAAGTTCCAAGCTAGCTGGAACACAGTAAGACCCTGTCTTAAAAACAAACAAACAGCCTGGCATGGTGGCATACCTTCAATTGCAGCATACAGGAGGTAGAGGCTGGTAGAAGCCACTCTGCTCTATATAGGGAGTTCCAGGCCACCCAGGGTTACAGGGAGACCCCCATCTCATAAAAAAACAAAACAAAAAACATGAACAACAACAAAAAAAAATAAATAAATAAACATGTTAGCAATGAGTCTTCTAATTAAAATGCTTGTATCTTCAACGAATTGTGTGCATTAGTAGAAGCATAACAGAAATTTAAACTCTAGTGAAAGTTCTGATGAGAGTAAGTTTGAAAGAAATATTTGAGCGTTCTTAAATGTTGGTAAAAAGAAAGCACTGTGTTGAGCCCCTCTTTTCTCCAGAATGAGGCATTGCTATCTATAAGAAACATTTGTTCAGTATTTATGCCAAGAACACAACAAATAAAAATATAAGACATGGTCATTTTTTTGTTGTTGTTTATTTTTTTTTTTAATTTTGTTATTTTAAGCCAGGTATGGTGGCACACACTTTTATTTTATTTTTATTTTTTTTCAAAGCCAATTTTTATGGAAACTTTGTGCATTTGGTCACTGTTTTAAATGCAACAACAACAACAACAAAAATTCTTCATTTTCCTAGCTGTCATTTAATTCCAGAAGAATCAGATTGGGAAACTACCAGCAAGAACTGATTTCCAAAATAAGAAAGAATTTTTTTTATAAGCAACATGTTTATGACCTAAATATTTTTTTATTCTAGGCAATATTTTCTTCATTTCTTTTGTTGGCTAAAAATAAAATATACACTAATTTTTGGACTAGGGTTTTTTTTTTTTTTAAGAGGAAAAATATCCTTTTAAACATTGTAAACAAAAGGTTAATTTAGATTATAAATTATCATTATATTTAGTTCTCTATTTTTTTTTTTTTTTTTTTGAGACAGGGTCTCCCTATATCCCTAGCTGGCCCGGAACTCACTCTGTAGACCAGGCTGGCCTTGAACTCACAGAGATCCACCTGCTTCTTCCTGAGTGTAGGATTAAAGACGTGAGCCACCACACCCAGTTTAAAGATGGGTGTTAGCCACCATGTGGGTACTGGGAGTCAAATCTGGGTCCTCTGGCATTTTTAACTGCTGAGCCATCTCTCCAGCCCTACTTCTCTATTTTTATTTATTTATTTACTCTTTAAAGTTTTTTATTTATTTTATTTATTTATTTTTCATATAAATTTTTTTTTTTAATTTATTTCTGTATGTGTAGGAATGTACTGTCTGCATGCAAGTCTGTGCACCCGTGTCGTGCAATGCCGCGCTAGGCCATCTCTCCAGCCCCCAAATTTTTATTTTTTTAACAAATCTAGACCCGTGTTCCCGCCCTTTATTTATATCTCTATTTTTAATAGATTATAGTTTTTTTATTTTTTATTTTTTATGTGTATGAATGTACTGTCTGCATGTAGGTTTGTACACCCTTGTCTCGCAATGCCACAGAGGTCAGAAGAGGGTATCAGATTCCCCTGGAACTGGAGTTAAAGACAGTTCTCAGCCACCATGTGGGTACTGGGGATCAAACCCGGGTCCTCTGCAAGAGCAGTTAGCACTCTTAACCACTAAGCCATCTCTCCAGCCCAATAGATTATAGTTTTAAAAGCACTTCTATCCCCTGCCCCCAGTAAATTAAAAAGTAAATGTGACTTTATTAAGTGAAGTTTATTGTTTGCCTATATGATAATGGGGATGGGATAAGCATTATAACATTAAAGAAATTTATATTCCCTTAAATCAGCCTTCCCTGTATTAAATACCTTTGCATTAATCTAATTTGAAAAGAATGAAGTCTCCCTTTTCTTAATTCTGAAGCCTTCTGTGAATGAAAGGCCCTTGTCTTAAGTGTATTGAACTAAAAGCTAAGTAGTGAAAAACCTAAAAATAACCCCTCACCCAGACAAAACTAAACAGTGTTCTAAGACTCAGAAAAGGAATTTACTATGATGCTGTTTCCACCAGCTGGGCTACAAGCAACAACAAAACATTCTGGATTCCCCGTGAGGATGGATAATGCTGTGCCGATTGTACCCCAGGCGCCGGCTGCTCAGCCACTCCAGATACAGTCAGGAGTACTTACACAGGTAAAAGCCAAAACCACATGGATACTCAATATTGCTGAAACACTATTGAGAATCAGATATTTTGTCCTGAAAAAATGGTATTTTCTTTGATTATAAGATCTTTCTTGCTCATGATTCAGAGGTCTTAAACTGAAACATCTACACTGGGATGGTGGCACACACCTTTAATCCCAGCACTCAGGAGGCAGAGGCAGGCAAATGTTTGGGAGGCTGAGACCAGCCTGGGCTACGTAGGGAGTTCCAAGCCAGCTGGGGCTACAGGGAGACCCTGTCTCTAAAAAACAAAACAAAACAAAACAAAGTGTCCTTAACAGAATACTGTATGTATTCTTAACATTCCAGTTCTTCCCTGGAGTTGTAGGGATGATTATCTAGACATTGAGGAATGGTTAAGATGTACCACCACATATATAATGTTTTATTGTGTAACATAGGTTGCATTCAGTCTTACCTCCCTAGAATCCTTTTTGCTTATTTTTAGAATTTTATCAGAGTTGAGAGGCTAAATCACATCATGATATCACCCCTCAAATATTATGTTCCTTTATTTCTTGTGTTTAAACCAGGCCATAGAAAATTTTAAAACGTTGTATTTGTTAGATAACTGAGAAACTAAGATCGTAGAGAAAATCATGAAGGATTTATATAGTACCAAATACTGCATTTTAAATTCTATGTTAGTGGCCATGGCATAGGAAATTCCAAATTGTCTTATAGAACAGATCCTCTGAATCTAGCCCAGGAAAGATTCCTGTACATTTTTGCTTGTTACCATAACATTTGGCCTAGTGGGCCAAAGCTGTACAGAATTGAACGGGGAAAGTTATGCTTGGATTTTAGGTGCATTTTAAGTGATAGGAAATTAGTTCATTGTCAGTAATACCATGGGGGGACGAGAACCCTTCTGAATCCAGATAACCTGCCTCGGTGTTTATTTCACTCACCTGCCTAATCTACATTTCAGGGAAGCTGTACACCACTAATGGTAGCAACTCTCCACCCTCAAGTAGCCACCATCACACCGCAGTATGCGGTGCCCTTTACCCTGAGCTGCGCAGCCGGCCGGCCGGCGCTGGTTGAACAGACTGCTGCTGTACTGGTAATTCCCCTCACTTGATTGTGTTACTAACAGAGTTTCTTTGGTTTCTTTCTTTTTTATTTTTTCCTGTTCATTTTTGTTCTGTTCTGATTTTTTTCATTTCTTTAAAAAAAAAATTGAGCTTAGTCTTTGCAGAGGGCATGGAAACGTGCCATCTTGTGACTGTGTTCTTGCTACATCTTTAATGTCTCATTGTTTTCTTCCCCAACATTTGCTAAAGCACTGTTTGACTCTGAGGTTCAGTGTGGCTCTGTAAGGAGCCAGATCTCCTGACTTTTCTTTGCCAGCCTAGTGTCATTAAAGTTCTTGGTATAGCCCCAGGGAAGCTTCAACACTATTTACCTGTTTTCTGCCCTCTTTTACCCTTGATCCTTGAGAATGAAGGAAATGGCCTTTAGTTTGGCCCTGCAACAAGTATCCAGATGTCAAAATTTGACTTCCTTGTCAAGTTAGCTTCCTTTTTTTGTTACTGTTTTAATATTCTAAAACTTTTGGGCCATATAGAAATATTTAAGATAATCTTAAGCCAGGCATAGTGGCACACGCCTTTAATCTTAGCACTTGGGAGGCAGAGGCAGAGGCAGGCGGATCTTTGTGAGTTCAAGGCCAGCTGGAACTACAGGGAGACCCTGTCTCGAAAAGACCAAAAAAAAAAAAAACAAAAAAAAAAAAAAAAAAAATGATAATCTTAATTTATTGGTTATTAGTATCAGTTAACTTCCTTCCGTGAATACATAAAGGTGGTGCTTTTTGGCACTCATGATCATTGGCAGCTTTATCTCTGTTTGAAGATATTCTCTTTAGAATAACAAAATCATATTATTGATTGAAGTAAATAAACTCATACCTAGGGATTTTTGGAGAAATTATTTTTGAAGATAGAACGATGGCTGACAAACTTGCAAGTGCAGTCTTTGTTATTAAAAGTCATAGAACAAAAGTCATTGAACATAGCTGTACTTGTAGCTGGAGCCAGATGAGAGATGGAAAAACAAATGAGACTTTGAAGTGTATTTCAGGATTTGTAACCTTCAGGGTGATTTTTAGATATGTTACGGCTTATTTGGGTTAGAATTGTTTATTTCAAACCCAGCATTTCATTATATGAAATTTAATGCTAAGTAAGCCTTTGCAAACCTAATTGATACTGTTGAATCCTGATATTTCTCATCTTTCACAGTGGATTTAAATTTCTTTTGGTATCTCTTAAGTACTCATGAATGAAAACGCTTCCAGAAACCTACTTGGGTGGAACTTGTTTGGTTTCAGTTAAAAGTCACCACCTCTGGATTAACTTTCTCATAACCATAAAATCAGAGCGCTAGGGAGTCAGATATATTTCCGAGTTGGTTGACCTAAGCCACTGGTTTTAACTTGCTCACCTATAGTTTTGAGGTTGGAAATATCAGTTGTTGACACTTCGCCTTTGCTACTTTTCTTCAGTTTGCTCTAGCCATTTGCTAAGCTTTGCATATTTTTGTTCTTCCTCTGTCAAAACAGTTCGTCGCTTGGAACGCCAGATTTCTGCCTCACGTTGGAATGTTATTTCTTGCTTTGTATTAAACTACATGCTTTGTCTTGTGCAGGTGTTGGCTTATGGAAAGAACACATGGTGTGACTTAACATACTTCTCTTATTTTCTGTTTTTGTTTTGTTTTGTTTTAAATTCTGCGTATGGTTGCAGACGTGTTTGCAGTTTCTCTGCTTTTAAGGGTTCTTGTTTGGAACCAGTCTCTGTAACAAGTGGATCTGTTACTTGCAGAAATATTTTTAAAACAGTGTGTTGATGGGCTTGCAGTTTGGAATTCAGGAAACAGAACCATATGTACTCTAGTAGGTAGTTGTACTGCTGAATTCAAGTTTAAAAAAGAAGCCTCCAAATCTGTTTCCATTTTTTTCAGAAAATGGCAGAGTTTCTATAAGAAGTACAGAAAATACACTTTGTTGCTCAGTCTATTGCAGATGTCATAGTTTCTTTTAAAAACTAGAAGTGATAGATTTTCTTGTAGTGATCAGTTTTTATGTTGAAGTATGTTTCTACAAATACTAGTAAAAATAAATGTTTTTCAGCAACTGATAAAAGTGATGCATTGCTTTTAATATTAAAAAATAAAAAAATAATTTCACTTATTGACTTTATTTAATTCTATCATATGGCCTTAAGCTCTGTTTTCCTGGCATAAATTGGTATGTTAAAGGATTTCGTGTTTGGTCATCTATGTCTGCTCCATTTTCTAAATTCTACCCTTTTAGTAAAGGAAACAAGCCCTATATTTTATGGGTCGAATTGACTTGCTGTCTTACCTGATTGGCACTCAAATTTTAGAATATTTTTTTTTAATCCGAAGAGATTCCTCATAAGTCTTTTTAGGGATATATTTTACAAATATTTGAAAAAAAGGTGATACACTGTTTATTAACTGGAGTTCACCTGAACTTTCAGGCTCCTTTTCTCTACAGTATAGAAACTCATGATTGCAGGGACCTTTGTTTCTTAGTATCCTGGTAGTTAGGTTATAGAGCTAGGCAAAGGAAAGCAGTCTTCCTCTTTCCCTTTTCATAGTGCTTGCAGCAATGAACCTACTGACCTTTCTTTTTTAATCTCTGCAAGTTAACAATCTACAAGTAATCTTTTTAAGATACAAATTTTTCTTTCATCTGAAAACAGAAGGGGAAAAAAAAAAGAATTGAGTCAAGTCTGGATCTTTCTATGTGTGTTTCCTTACAGCAAGCGTGGCCTGGAGGAACTCAACAAATTCTTCTGCCTTCAACTTGGCAACAGTTGCCTGGGGTAGCTCTACACAACTCTGTCCAGCCTACAGCAGTGATTCCAGAGGCCATGGGGAGTGGCCAGCAGCTAGCAGACTGGAGGCAAGCACCCTCTCTTTCTCTGGGAAATTTGCAAGGGTAGAATCCTTTAGAGTAAGAGTGCTTGAGATGAAGAGAATAAAGTTAAGGAAAATGTCTATGTGAAATCATTTTAAGAAATGGACCCGTCAGTCTAGAAGAAGTCATAAGAAAAATTAGAGTAGGAAATAACAGGATCCAAAGTCAGGAATCCTTTACTCCATATTTAAATAGTCTTAAATGATTAGAAAGGGCCTTGCGAGGTCTTAAAGCTTTATAATTCTGTACTTGCTTCGGCAACACATATACTAAAGCTTTATAATTCTGGTAATTGAGGGTAAAGATGAATGTGGCTGTTTTGGTGGTCTTCATTATTCTGATACCCATTTGGTCCTGGATTTCAGGTGGTCTTAGGAGTCACTCTTCCCTGTTTCTTTCTGTTGGTACAGGAATGCCCATTCACATGGCAACCAGTACAGCACTATCATGCAGCAGCCCTCCTTGCTGACTAACCACGTGACATTGGCCACTGCTCAGCCCCTGAATGTTGGTGTTGCCCATGTTGTCAGACAACAGCAATCTAGTTCCCTCCCTTCAAAGAAGAATAAGCAGTCTGCTCCAGTATCTTCCAAGTAAGTCTGTGGTAGAGCTGGTAGTTAAAACTGTGGCAGTTTGAGACATATTTTGTCTAGCATTTAGATTGTTCCAGTACAGAGACTTTGGGTATAAAGCAGTGCCTGAGAAATTGAGAACCATCCGACTTTTTCATCTGCACACCAGGTGTGTCTCAGCCGTGATCATTCTTTCTGCTGCCATGAATCCAGGCCACCTTTAGGATGTTTTAATTTTAGAAACTTTATTATATTTATTTGTTTGTTTTGTTTTATGTGTATATGTGTAGAGATGCATATGCCATGTTGTACATATGGAGGTCAGAAGACAATAGCAGTGTAGGAATCAGTTACTCATTCTACTACATGAGTTCTAGGGATCAAACTCAGGTTATAAGGCTTGGCAGCAAGCACTTTTACCTGCTGAACCATCTTTTAGTTTTTCTGTTCACTTTACAGAGTACAATTTAACTTGGGAATAAAGGTGCACAAAAATAAAATTTATTTTGTATTTTATTATCCCTATCTTTGGAAACACTAGGCAGAATAGTTAATTTTTCATCAGAACTTTTAAAGTTAAATTTATTAGTTTAATGATTAGGTAAAAAGGAGCCAAAAGGCAAATTAGAAAGTAGTCTATGGAAAAATGTGCAATTTGTGGGGGCTAAGGACTGCACTGTTTTTCCTTGTAATCTTTTCCTACAGATCCTCTCTGGAAGTTCTCCCTGGGTCTCAAGTTTATTCTCTGGTTGGGAGCAGTCCTCTTCGCACCACATCTTCATATAATTCCCTAGTCCCTGTCCAAGATCAGCATCAGCCAATCATCATTCCAGATACTCCCAGCCCTCCTGTGAGTGTCATCACTATCCGGAGTGACACTGATGAGGAAGAGGACAACAAATACAAGCCCAGTAGGTAAGCTAAGTCATGGTTCCCAGGCACTGTTTGTCTCAGAATGCTGGCTTCAGTGTAACCTTGGTCCTTGATTGATGGTTTTATGAAAATGTGGTTTTGACTGGAAAAACAAAAAGAACAGACAAAAAGGTAATTCGAAAGCATGGACTTGGGTAAGTTAGTCAAAACATGGCAGTTCTCATAACTGAGGTTTCTCAGGCTTTCTATATTAAACAGATATAGTAGAGAGCAGTTTTATATGGAGCTCATGGACTACTCTGGCTTGAAATACATATTATACTATAGAAATAATTCTTGCCTTAAAGGAGCTTATTCTGAAAACAGAACCATAATAGAAACATATGAAGAACAGTTAATTTGAATGAATAGGTAGATAGATTATTTGAAACTCTTACAGTGTCAATCTGGAAGGCTTTCTTGGGAGAGGTAGAATCCCTTTCGTCTTACATGGTCTGAAAGCTGATAAACTTAAATATCAGGTTATTTCCTCTTATCCTAGCATCTTAGTCAAGTGTATCAATTACTTTTCTGTTGCTGTGGTAGACTACTTGGTCAAAAAGCAATTTAGGGGGGCTGGAGAGATAGCCTAGCAGTTAAGAGCACCGACTGCTCTCGCAGAGGACCCGTGTTTGATCCCCGGTGCCCACATGGCGGCTAAGAACCGTCTGTAACTCCAATTCCAGGAGAACTCCAGTTCCAGGGGAATCCGAGACCCTCTTCTGACCTCCGTGGCATTGCACGACACGGGTGCACAGACCTACATGCAGACAGTACATTCATACACATACACACACAAAAAAAATTTAGGGAGCTAGGTGTGGTGGCTCACACTTTTAATCCTAGCACTCAGGAGGCAGAGGCCAGCCTGGTCTATATAGCAAGTTCCAGGGGCTACAGAGAGACTCTGTCTCAAAAAACCAAACCAAACCAAAACAAAACAAAACAACCCCAACCAAACAGCAACAAAAAAAAAAAAGCAACTCAGGGGAGAAAGGGTAAGTTTTGGCTTGTATAGTCCAGAGGGGCTACAGTTACTTCATTGCGGTGGGAAGGCATGGGAGTCAGGAATTTTGCTCATCATGTTTCATCCATATAGAGGAAGCAGAGAGAGAAAGGGACTAGGAAGTGGAGTCAAATTATAAAACTGCAGAGCCCATCCCCAACATACTTTCTTTTTTTTTAAATTTTTTTAAATTTATTGATTTATATATATATTTTATCAAATCTAGACCCATGTCCCCCCCATCCCTCCACCCCGCCAGAGGTCATGCATTCTGCCAAACATGCTTTTCATCTCTTTCTCAGTCTTTCTCAATATTCTTCATGTGGAAGTTGACTGTTTTGAGCAGAAGTCAGTGATGTACTTTCTGTAGCAAGGCTCTACCTCCTAAAGGTTCCATAACTTTCCCAAATATCACCACCAACTGGGGACCCAAGTGTTCAAATAGATTAACTCTTTGGGGGACATTTCTCACTCAAACCATTTAACACCAAGTCCTTAACGAGGCAGTTTATTAAGAAAGAATAGATAATTTTAAGAACTATGAAATACACCTTTCTCTTTCTGTGAACAGTTAATGCCTTGATTGATCTGTATTGTGTTCTTCATTGGGCTTTTGGTGTTAGGCATAACCTTTTATCTAAGAAGGTAGGATTTACATATGGGAAGTAAATTAAGGGGCTTTACATTAATTATAGCTAAATGAAGTTTAAATATTTATATATATGTGTGTACATTTGTATGCATGTATATGAGTGTGTGCACACTTGTGTTTGGGTGCCTGCAGAGACCAGAAAAGGATCCCTTGGAGCTGGAATTACAGGCAGTTATGAGTCTTTTTGGATGGGTGCTGGGAACTGAACTGGGGTCATTCAAAGGAGCAGCTTTTTTTATTTTTTTATTTTTTTTATTTTAAGGGATTCACAATATAAGAGCACAGTTGTTTTCAGTTCACATTGACTTTGCGCAGTTTTCCATACAATCAGGTAATTGGTGCTAGCATCCACAGATGAGGGATACCATTCATTGTTTTTCTGGGACTGTGTTGCTTCATTCAACATGATATCTTCTAGCTCCATCCATTTACCTGCAAAGCTCATGATGTCATTTTTCTTTACTGCTGGAGCAGCAAACTTTTTTTTTTTTTTTTTTGGTCTTTTGAGACCAAGGGTCTCCCTTAGGCCCAGCTGTCCTGGAACTCACCTTTGTAGACCAGGCTGGCCTTGAACTCACAAAGATCCGCCTGCCTCTGCCTCCCAAGTGTGCGGGATTAAAGGCGCGCGCCCACCATGCCCAGCAACAGCAAACATTCTTTTTTTTTTTTTTTTAATTTTATTTATTTTTGTATGTGTATGAGTGTACTGTCTGCATGTAGGTTTGTGCACCCGTGTCGTGCAATGCCGTGGAGGTCAGAAGAGGGTCTCGGATTCCCCTGGAACTGGAGTTCTCCCGGAACTGGAGTTACAGACGGTTCTCAGCCACCATGTGGGTGCTGGGGATCAAACCCAGGTCCTCTGCAAGAGCAGTCGGTGCTCTTAACTGCTAGGCTATCTCTCCAGCCCCAACAGCAAACATTTTTAAACACTGGGTGGTCTCTCCAGTCTGCTAAGGGAAGTTTGGATGAACTTAGAAAAACTAATCTAAAAAGCATTTAGAACTTTTTGATTCTTTGAAAGATGGTGGATTTGCAAGTCAGGTTTTGAAAGTGGTCATTGATTTGGGGAAGAGAAAATGTAATCCTTCTGGTGAGGGGAAAAATGACACAGTAGTGGAAAAAATTATGTATGAGGTATAACCACCATGATTGCTTTGATTAAGCCAAACCTATTAAAAAATAAGAAGCTAAAGATAGTAAAACAAGAGTCAGTGAAGGGACCCTTTTACAAAATGAGCTGGGGGTGTTGGCACATGCCTTTAATCCTAGTACTTGGGAGGCAGAGGAAGGCTGATCTCTGTGAGTTCAATGCCAGCCTGGTCTACAGAGTGAGCTCCAAGCCAGTTGGGACTAATGGGAGACCCTGTCTCAAACCCCCCCAATCCAAAAAAAAAAAAGAAAGAAACCAGGTATGGTAATACACACGTGTAATTCCAATACTTGGGAAGCAGAGGCAAGAGGATTTTGAGTTTCAGGGCAGACTGGACTACATAGATCCTGTCTTACACAAGCAAACAAAACAAAATCAAAACCTATGGTAAGAAGTTTGATTAAAATATAGGAACCATTTCAATCTAAAGAAATGATAAAGAAAAATGTGGAGGAATATTATTGAAGTAACCGTGAAAGAGAATGACTAAGAGGCCATGTGAAGTAGGTATAGACTCTGAAGTCATTCTCTCTTGGGTCTGAGTGCTCTCTTCACCATTTATTCTCTGTGACTTGGACAAATTCCTGAACTCTGTCTTAGTTTTCTCATCTCTACAAAACAGGGTGAGAGAACCTACTGTGTAGGATTGGTAGGATTTACTGACTTGTAAATAGAGTGTAAGAATAGTGCCTGGTGTGTACACTTATTAGAATTTTGTTGCTGCAGTTATCACCATGACTATCATTAAGAGAATCACAGACCATGGAAGACACATTGCTTTAAAGGACAGTTGAATTTCTGTGTTTTCTTCTCCTCAGCTCGGGCCTGAAGGTGAGGTCTAATGTCATCAGTTATGTCACTGTCAATGATTCTCCAGACTCTGACTCTTCTCTGAGCAGCCCATATTCCACTGATACCCTGACTGCTCTCCGGGGCAATAGTGGACCACTTCTGGAGGGACCTGGCAGAACTGTAGCAGACGGCAATGGCACCCGTACCATTATTGTGCCTCCACTGAAAACACAGCTTGGCGACTGCACTGTAGCAACACAGGCCTCAGGTGAGTAATATATTCACAGAGTTGAATTTTCCTTTGATGGGTGTATGCTTAATGTTTTGTTGTAATAGACCAGTGGTTATAGCTAATAGCATAGATATTCGTAAACAGTACTTAATTCAGAAATCAGTTCCCTGTAATATGAAAACCTTTTTTGCGTATCTTCATACATTTATTTGGCTTGGATTAATATAAAAATGAGGTTTTGTTTGGTGTCAGCATAGTGTTTCAGGCACACTCACTACTGGTGGGAAAAAGTGAACAAGACATATGTTGTATAGCAGGAAGACTAACAAGCAGTTAGATTTGCCAAGGTGATTTGAATTTGGTGAATGAGAATAGGAAAGACTTGGTAATATTAAAAAGTGACTCTGGGCTAGAAAGACGGCTTAGCAGATAAGAACACTTGCTACTTCAGAGGACCCGAGTTCAGTTCTCAGTACCCATGTCAGGCAGTTCATAACTGCCTATAACTCCAGCTTTAGGGATCCAATACATACATTTACATAGATATATATACACACACACACACATAAATAAAAGATTTTTTAATCTTTAAAAAAATGACTTCCTGGCTGGGCATGGTGGCGCACGCCTTTAATCCTAGCACTTGGGAGGCAGAGGCAGGCGGATCTCTGTGAGTTCAAGGTCAGCCTGGTCTACATAGTGAGTTCCAGGACAGCTGGGACTGCAGGTAGACGCTGTCTCAAAAAGACCAAAAAAAAAAAAAGACTTCCTTCTGTCAGCTAGAAAGAATGTTTGCTAAGTGGAAGGTAATAGACGCTCTTTGGATGCATCATCTCATACTGTTTGACAGAAGTACTTAACTATTAGATGTGAAAAGCACCTGTGATAAAACTGGTAGGGTTTAAACAAATTAGAAAAAAAGCACTAGCAAAGAGAAACTATACGGTGAGAATATACTTTGTTTTTAATTTTTTTTTTTTAGTTTTTTGGAGACATGGTCTCCCCTTAATCCCAGTTGGCCTGGAGCTCTCTCTGTAGACCAGGCTGGCCTTGAACTCACAGAGATTTGCCTGCCTCTGCCTCCCGAGTGCTGGGATTAAAGGCATGTGCCACCATGCCCAGCTGAGAATATACTTTTAGATTAGAAACTACATCTAATGCTGCTTGCCAGAGAAATTCATGCAGTCAAGTAGTATTAATTGGACAATGCGGGGGGGGGCACTACAAAATTGTTTTACAATGCAACATGCCCTTTAGACTTTCAGTCATAGCAGTGATACTTTTGCTAGTTGTTTTTTTTTGTTGTTGTTGTTGTTGTTGTTGTTGTTGTTTGTTTTTGGTCTTTTTCAAGACAGGGTCTCCCTATAGCCCAGCTGTCCTGGAACTTGCTCTGTAGACCAGGCTGGCCTTAAACTCACAAAGATCCGCCTGCCTCTGCCTCCCAAGTGCTAGGATTAAAGGCGTGCACCACCACGCCTGGCTTACTTTTGCTAGTTTTATTATTACCTAATTACCTCCATCTTTTTTGGATATTGAGCTTAGGGTCCTTAATTCAGTTGTTAGTAGGGCAATACTAACTATAGCAGCAAATTCCCAATTTCTATGGCTTAACACAACAGAAGTTTACTTTTACTCTTATGACTTTCCAGTGCAGGTGTTTCTTGTTGCTAGGCCTGCACTGAGGTAAGGACCAGAACCTTGGAATCCTTAGCGTCCAGTCAGAGAAAAGTTTGTAGGAGACAAGTTCGTACCTTTAAATGCATAGAGGCCTAGGAAGTGTAGTCTTGTCTAATAACTGCTTCCCAGTCACAACTTCACACTGAGGAAGAGGAGGAATGGCCATCTATGGCATATGTATAGTATCTAATTATGGGTTGTACTGCAGCTTATGGGGTATAAATAGGGTTCTGATAAATTTGTTTTCTTTATTTAATTTTTTTAATTTGTTTATTTTTAAGGGATTTTACAATATAATGACACAGTTGTTTCCAGATAACATTGATGTTACTCAGTTTGTCATACAATTAGGTAATTCGTGCATTTTGCAAGTATCTATGTCCAAATTTTGAACAACCCAAGGTTCCCATAGTCCAGTTGGAGAAGCTTGTATGCACAGGCATGTTGATCAACTAGGAGTCCAGACTATATTCCTGTAGTCTCATGATTCACCCCTATCTCTCCGCAGCCCTTACATTCGACCACGCCTCCTCTTCCGCAGTTTGTTCCCTGGGCTTTGGGAAAGGGGGGTTCTGATAAATTTGTGTGGGTCAGTGTGCTTCTCCGCCTTAGAAATAATCATCTCTCTTGAAGGCAGAGTAGAACATCCTGATCCCTGGTTTCTAATGTAATTGTTAAGACTTCTGCCTACTCTTAGGCACAGAGTACATAGTTCACGTTCCAGTTTTCCTACTGGAAACACAGATGGAAGCCAAATGTCTTCAGCCACCCTTTAATTTCTTAGAATGTGAAGACAGTAAGTATCCCCAAAGATGAATCTTGCTTTCATTTAAACCCTTTGGATATATAAGTATCCTAAGCATTACCAGTATCTTGGCTCTTGATTGCCATTTCTTTGCTTACTTAATTTCATCCTACATAAAACTAGAGGTGCATTGTGGGGTGTCTTATGCATATATTTTCACTGGTTCTGTATATATAACAGGAGATTAGATAATGTTTACCTAAGTAACTGAGGCTCTTTTGTGGTGCTTTGTAGAAGACAGAAAAGAAATGGATAATAGAGATTTTCCTTTTCTGGTGTAAATGTAAATGAGGAAGTAAAGTACACTTGAGACTGCCGTAACTCTTGCAAATTACATACAAATGTGCACTGACCAGTGTAATGCTCTAAAGTTAGCTCAGTGGTGCTGAACCTTCCTTTTTAGGTCTCCTTAGCAGTAAGACCAAACCAGTGGCCTCAGTGAGTGGGCAGTCATCTGGATGCTGTATTACCCCCACAGGGTACCGAGCTCAACGAGGGGGGACCAGCGCAGTGCAGCCACTCAACCTTAGCCAGGTAAGCACTATGGGCTGCTACCTTCTGTTTGAGTTCTCCTCTGTTGTTACTGTCTGGAGAGCCCTGCTTTTGGCTAGATCGCTGAATAAAGCCAAATGAAGTTCCTTTTGTGTCAAACAATCTGGTATTCTATGGCCTGTGTCGTATCTGCATGTGCTGTCTTATTTGATCTGTGATGTTTGGAATGTACAACCCAGGTTTGTCATCAGATTTCTCTAGGGTAGCTTGGATAGAAATGTCTGCGATTTGAAAAAAGCCTAGCATGCTTTACCCATGCCTGATTCTGCACCACCACACGTATGCTTCTGGGCCAGATTCTCTTCCTTTATCTCCAGGCCATAAATAACTTGAGCCTCACACTGTTGAGTCAAGAGACAAGGAAACTTTTAACCACTTAAATCCACTGATTCTAATCCTACCCGTTCCTAGAGCCTGGAACTTTTACCTGGTCTGCCATGCAATCCTCTTAATAGGATAGCAAGGGCCACTTTATTCCATTTCTTTTCACTTTTTTCTCAGCTAAAACTAGTGCTTATGTGAGATCTGTCAGATGTGAGGTGTCAGGAAGAGGGTGTAGCTGTGTATAGAAGAAAGCAGAGTACACACAAGTACAAATGTAAGCTTGAGTTAGTGTGGATGCTTTAGGCTCCTTATTCAAAAAGGACTGTGAAGAACTTAGAGGAGAAGAAAACACTGACAGGAAAAAAATAAAAACCATGAACCCCAAGGTAGGTTGAGATATTAGTAAGTCATAGGAGGGGGCAACTCTGTGAAGTCAAGAATCCTCCTTCCCTGTTTTCTATTTAGGAACAAACTGCTGCTTTCTGAGCTGAAATAAGATTTGTTCTGCCAAGAGGTAGAGGGATGGGTAGCTCACTTTTTACCACGTTCTTTGGTAGTCTGGGAGATTCTGTGCTGAGGCAGTCCAGAAATAGTATGAAATAGTACACATCAGAACCTCAGCTCTTCACTTGGCCTTTGGTGCTGTGAACCAGAGTGACCTCAAGATTCCTCATTCTGTTCTTCCTCCTTCCAGAACCAGCAGTCATCGTCAGCTCCAACTTCGCAGGAGAGAAGCAGCAACCCTGCTCCCCGCAGGCAGCAGGCATTTGTGGCCCCACTCTCCCAAGCCCCCTACGCCTTCCAGCACGGCAGCCCACTACACTCGACGGGGCACCCACACTTGGCCCCAGCCCCTGCTCACCTGCCAAGCCAGCCTCATCTGTATACGTATGCTGCCCCCACCTCTGCTGCTGCTTTGGGTTCCACCAGCTCCATTGCTCATCTTTTCTCCCCACAGGGCTCCTCAAGGCATGCTGCAGCCTATACCACCCACCCTAGCACTCTGGTGCACCAGGTCCCTGTGAGTGTTGGGCCTAGCCTCCTCACTTCTGCCAGTGTGGCTCCTGGTCAGTACCAACACCAGTTTGCCACTCAGTCCTACATTGGGTCTTCCCGAGGCTCAACAATTTACACTGGATACCCGCTGAGTCCTACCAAGATCAGCCAGTATTCTTATTTGTAGTTGATGAGCGCCAGAGAGGAGGGTTCATGGGCGCTTGCCACTGGCCCTGAGTTCTTAATGGGCTACAGTGAGCACCTCCATTATCTTCTCTTGAAACTCTTTAGCCAGCAACTTGTCCTGCAGGGGCCCACTGAAGCAGAAGGCTTTTCTCTGGGGGAACCTTTCTCAGCGCTGACTGCATTGTTGTAGTCTCCCAAAGTTTGCCCTATTTTTTAGTTCTTTATTTTTGTGACAGCATTTTTGGGATTTGGGAGCTCAGAAGTCCATCTTCTGCAGTTACCAAGGAAGAGAGATTGTCGTGAAGTTATTGTATGAGATATAGTTTGTCTCTTTGACTTGATTTCTATAAATGCTTTTTAAAAACAAGTGAAGCCCTTCTTCATTTAACTTTGTTTTATGATGATTGCTGGTCAGAGGAGGAAAATGCTCATAGAAGGATTTGAAATCTGGTAACAGGTGAGAAAAAGAAAAGTCATTACTATTTGTTTGTTTAAAAATCAAGACTTCCTTGCCTTTTATTTTTAAAGCAACTTATAAATCTGTTCTTCACGATCTGGCATTTCTCCTCAAAAGTTTATCTTTGTTTAGGGAACATTTAAACTTAAAATGTTTTTGTTTTTCTTTCATATTGCATTATACTTATTGATCTGTTGTTTTTATTTTTTGCAAAACTGGTTTGAGTATTGAGATTTTTTTCAGTTGCTTCTGTCTTGAGTGGTATTAAAAACGTAGCTTGCTGTTTGCTGGTAACTCAGTGTAAGAGAGTCTGTGCCCACCAAGAATTCTTTTTAAATAAAGCAATGTAAATTCTTTTAAAAATTATTTTCTTAAAGTCCTCCTCTCTCTGATTCAACTTAAATTTTATTACTAAAAAGCCATTATTAAGGTGGTTCTAAGTATATGGTGGTGATTTTACTATATGCAAAATCTCTCTCTCGTATGAGATACTGGCACTGACAAGCTTTGCCTAAAGATTTCTGTGAATTTCAATAACACACCTGTATGTTTTCCTCATTTCTCCCTTCTGTTTTGTGTGACTTATTTGGGAAGAAGGTTAAAGAAACTAAAACCAGTTAAGAAAGTTGTTGTGTATAGCTTTTATACTTTAAAGTAGCTTCCTTTGTATGCCAACAGCAAATTGAATGCTCTCTTATTAAGACTTATATAATAAGTGCATGTAGGAACTGCAAAAAATATTTTAAAAGTTTATTACTGAATTTAAAAATATTTTAGAAGTTTTGTAATGGTGGTGTTTTAATATTTTGCATAATTAAATATGTACATACTGATTAGAAAAATATAACAAGCAATTTTTCCTGCTAACCCAAAATGTTATTTGTAATCAAATGTGTAGTGGTTACACTTGAATTGTGTATTTAGTGTGTATCTGATCCTCCAGTGTTACCCTGGAGACGAAATTAATGTCTCCATTGTATTTAAACCAAAATGGACTGATACTTGGTGGAATGTATGTGAACTAATTGCAATTATATTAGAGCATATTACTGTAGTGCTGAATGAGCAGGGGCATTGCCTGCAAGGAGAGGAGACCCTTGGAATTGTTTTGCACAGGTGTGTCTGGTGAGGAGTTGTTCAGTGTGTGTCTTTTCCTTCCCCCTCTTCTCCCTTCCCTTATTGTAGTGCCTTATATGATAATGTAGTGGTTAATAGAGTTTACAGTGAGCTTGCCTTAGATGGACCAGCAAGCCCCAGTGGACCCTAAGCTGTTCACTGGGATTTATCAGAACAAGTTTGGTAGCTGTGTTGTGTAAATGCATTGTTCTCAGTCTCTTGGTCAACGCTGAAAAATAAAAACAACAGCTTTTCCTCTTTACTGCTACTTCGATCACTTTCCATTTTGGATCTCTTAGCTCAGTTCTCACAGAAGCATTTCCTATGTGGCTGTCTCACGATGTATTTATTGCTGCCTGGCTTCTGTGAGAGTTCAGGAAGCAGGTGAAGAGCAGTCAAGCCAGTACTAAATATGCATATTTTAAAAAGTGTGTGTAATCACTTAGGATGAGATTTTGTTTTTTTCTTTTCCCATGTGGTAGTCCTTCCTGCACATAGTTGACAAGACTAATAAAAATATTTGCTTGTTTTAAAAAAGCATGTAACAGATATGTTTATACCAAAGAGCCTTTGTATTGCTTACCATGTCCCCATACCATGAGGAGGAGGTTTGTAGAGGCACTCATGACAAGAAACTCACAGAAAGTCTTCTTAACCAGTGAAGAACGTTAAGAAACCATAGCCTGTCGAGTTGCTGAGGTTTTTGAGGTTTCTTCTTAACAACTTGTATTTTCTTGGGGCCCTTCAAGCTGTGAAGTTGTTCTAGTATTCAACTCCTCCACAGATCTGGGTCAAGTCGAAAGTACTAGGAATGGGGACATTCCTGCCTCTGAGGGATTTGAGGGAAGGAGGTTAGCCCTAAGATACAGATGTGTGTTCCACCTGAACTGAAAATTACATTCGAGGGGTAATTCTAGATTTGTTTGAATAGAGATGGTGTCAGGGAGGTGCAGGATGGAGATGGGAGATTTCATGGAGCCTGGTCAGTAAGCTCTGAACCAGGTGAAACACTGAGAGCTATCAATGTATTTGGAGTTTCTTCTCGTAAGGAGTAAGGGTTTCCAGGGCAGGGCAGGTAATCAGTACACCCTGCCAGCAACATGGTGTGTATTTTTGTATTTTCTTTAATCATTATATTAAACTTCGTGTTCAGCATTCTATTGGTAAGCAGTTCGTGTAGTTTGTTGGTAGTGTTATATAGTTTCCTGGTCGGTGTGTGTGATCTTTGTGTCTCCTTTTTCCCAAGCACATTTTGCTTTTCTTGTTTAAATATAGTTCTGGCTTATAATGGAAACATTTATATACCTTATCTTTCCTCTACAAAGGACAAGATTTATTGTTTTTGTAGGAATGAGATGCAGGGAAAAAACAAACCAGTCCCCATCCTGACCTTTCATCCAGTAAGCAGTTATTGAAGATAGGAGTCTTAAATCCATGGGAAAAAATGCCCAAGAGCTGTTATCATCATTACTTTAATCATCTGGCTAGCAGTGTGGCTTTAAAAAGTTTAGAGATTGTCGTCTGCAAACTGACATTTCAGATTTATCAAGATAGCCCACCTGTGTCTGCTGAGTGTGGATGTGCATGATGTGGCTTTGGATTCTGTCCCTGGGTCTTAGGAGTGACTGCTGGCCTGACAGCATGGGGGAAGCCCTGTGAGTGTAGTGAGCAGCTGGCTTGGGTCAACATTGCCTGACCTGAAACCAGCTTAAGGCTTTAAGCTCTCTTAGAACTTGCATTTCCAGCTTCTCCTTTTCCAGGTGAGAGAGGAAGTGGAAGGAGCTGCGTATAGCCACCTAGGCCCATCAAGACACTTGCTCAATCTAGAGTTTCCAACAGCTCCCAGGAGATGATACCATTGTCATGTTCAATGGAAGTGCCAACATCAGGAGTAAGAACCCCATTTCAAATAGTTCTGGTCCTTTTGAGCCTACTTTTGTGATTGCTCAGCCATTGTCCCCCACTAGAGGGACTAAGCTTGACTGTCCTTAGCCAGCAAGCACAGTATGTGTGTTTTATTCCACTAGCAGAAAACTACTAGTTGAGATGGATTATTTTGGATAGGAAATGAAATTGCCTCTTGGTGACAGGAACACCCAAGACTGCTTCCAATTTTGACATTTTTGTTTAAACTGATGGATGGTGCAGCATGTCTACATGATTGTTTGTTGCTAAACTTTATATAAATGTGATTTCAATTCAGCTTGAAAAATAATCTCACTACATGTAGCAAGCAGTTCATTATATGTACATTATATGTAATGTTAGTATTTCTGGGTTTGAATCCTTGATATTGCAATGGAATTCCTACTTTATTAAATGTGTTTGATATGCTAGTTATTGTGTGTGATTTAAACTTTTTTTGCTTTCTCCCTTTTCTGGTTGTGTGCTTCATTTTACAACAAGCTTCTAGAAACAGGTAGTTTCTGAGAATTACTGAGCTATGTTTGTAATGCAGGTGTACTTAGGGAGTATGTAAAATAATCATTTTAACAAAAAAATAGCTATTTAAAATTTAATACTAACTACGGGAAAAGGGTCCATTATGTAAAACATAGTTTATCTTTGGATTCAATGTTTGTCTGTCTTTGGTTTTACAAAGTAGCTTGTATTTTCAGTATTTTCTACATAATATGGTAAAAAGTAGAGCAATTGCAATGCATCAATAAAATGGGTAAATTTTCTGACTGTGACTGGTTTAATTCTGCTTTAAGGGGCATAAAGGGGATCAGTAAATGACATCTTTGGGGTGGTTAAACATTCCACTTGAATAGCAGTGAAACATTATTACATTAGAACATCTTTATACAAATCTCCATAACGGAAATGAATGGGGTTTGGTAGGAAATATTTTCTAAGAATGAAGTTCTCAAGGCCACGGACCTCTGAATCTGACCCCTTGAAAAGAGGTTGAAGATTTCTGAGATAAGTTAATTGAACTGTTTCCTAGCCTGTTTCATCAAACATCTAAAGCAGTACCATGAAAAATGAGTTACCATGGAAGCTGGGCATAGTGGCACATGCCTTTAATCCCAGCACTTGGGAGGCAGAAGCAGGAGGATCTATGTGAGTTCAGGGCCAGCCTGATCTATCTACCTAGAGAGTTCTAGGCCAGCTGGGTCTACAGGGAGACCCTGTCTCAAAAAGACAAAAAAAAAAAAAATGTTACCACTGTTGTAGTTGTTTCCTTTTTATATATTTTTAAAATTTTATTTATTTTTTTATGTGTATGAATGTACTGTCTGCATGTAGGTTTGTGCACCCGTGTCGTGCAATGCCGCGGAGGTCAGAAGAGGGTGTCGGATTCCCCTGGAACTGGAGTTCTCCTGGAATTGGAGTTATAGACGGTTCTCAGCCGCCATGTGGGTGCTGGGGATCGAACCCGGGTCCTCTGCAAGAGCAGTTGGTGCTCTTAACTGCTAGGCTATCTCTCCAGCCCCAGTTGTCTCCTTTTTAAAGAAGGAGAACTTAGGGCTGCAGAGAAGGCTCAGTAGTTAAGAACATCTGCTGCTTTTATGGGAGACAAAGTTCAGAAATTCCCAATGCCCATATTGGGCAGTTCACAGCAGCCTAGAACTCTAACCTCAGGCTCTGACACCCTCTTCTGGCCTCCGTGGGAACACTCATGCACATGCATGTAACCCCCCCACACACAAACACATATGCATAAATAAATCTTTAAAAATAGAAAGGAGACTGATCAAATTTTTGGATTCTAAGTGAATAAAGTTTCTCCTGGTAAAGAAATAGAGAATTTTCACTGCAGGTCCCTGAGTAAATGCTGTTTGCTTGACTTCTTTTGATAGACATGTTCCAGGCTAAATCTATTTTTCAGTAGACAGTTAACTTATTTTAGGTTTCCACAGCCTTAATTGGAACATAGAAATGAACAACACTTAGAAATACCCTACTGAAAAAAAAAAAAAGAAAAAAAAATACCTACTGGGGCTGGAGAAAAGGCTCAATGGTTAAGAGCTCTGGCTGTTCTTGCAGAAGACCTGGGTTCCATTCCTGGCACCTACATGGCAGCTAACAGCCATCTGTAACTCCATTTCCAAGGGATCCTCAACACCCTCTTCTGACCTCCACAGGCATTGCATGACATGATTGCACTTCCACACATGCAGGCAATAATACACTCATACACATAAATTTTAATTGAAAAAAATGCTCTACTGAATCCCTAAAGAAAAATTAGTAGTCTATTCTCATACAATGATAGGAAAGTTCAGAATATATTTATTTTGGTTTAGACTACAACGTACATATTTTTCAGAATACTGCTCCCCCACCCCCAACCATCAGTATGAATTGGTGTGAGTCCGCTGCATTGTCCACAATACACCTGGGAGGTAGGCCGTGTAGGTCAGCTCTGCTTTTGTTCCCACTGCCTGCTCATCTAAAGCTAATTTTACTACTCAATGACCTCAGGTTTTCTGGTTGATTTTTATTTTATATTTCCTTCCTTGCACTAAATCAGGGGGAGCTGCATAGGCCCGGCAAGAAACTGGGTAGTGTGTAGGGAAACGTACATTTTAGGGCCCAGATGCCTTCAAATTTAGTCCATTTGGCTTGCTTTGTGGAGATTTTCCAGATTTCATAGGTGGGGTGAAGTCCAAGCCTTGATTCCTCTGTTAATCATGAGCATAAGGTGGCGCTAATGAGCTGTAGAAATTTGACTTCGCCCTCCCTCCTCCTCCTCCCCCTCTCCTCAAACCTCATGTCCTGTGCTTCTGACTTCCATGAACAAGGCAGAAAATCCATTCTATTATTGCTGGAGAAGGGAGGGATTAATGAAGGCTGTCAGCGTCTTACGAATTCAGCACTGGGAACACTCCTAAGACAGGAGTGGAGTTGGTTGGGGTTTCTGGGGATGCCTGCCTCCTGCAGCTTGCTCCTTCCCCGGTGTGTCTGACCGCCCAGAAGTCCTCTGCTTGCAGATTTCCATCCGCTTTTTCTTTCTGAGGAGCTCACTAGGCTAAGCTGGAGGTGGTTGAGGCTTCTGGCTGCTGTGCAAAGGGGCCATCTGTGTTTGATCAATCCAGGCAGAAAAGAGGAGGTGGGGGTTGTAAAGAGACTGAAAGCATTCCAGAGTAGTGAGAGAGACCCGGAGATCAGAAAGAAGGCACCGCCCCCACCCCGCCTCCCAGACTAACCGGGCTGGAGGGGAAGAGGCACATCCTACTCTGGCCCCACTTCAGGCTGCCATGGGGCCGGGTGCGCCTCTGTTCGTCTTCTTCCTTTTGTCATGGTCGGGACCCCTTCAGGGACAGCAGCACCACCTTGTGGAGTACATGGAACGCCGACTAGCTGCCTTAGAGGTGAGGGATTGTTTCTCTTCTAGCCTAGCCTGGGATGATTCGCCTTCTATTGGTGAAATTTGTCATGGCTCTCTGGGAGTGACAAGATAAGGGCTTTGTAATAACCTGCATTAAAGTACACCTTTTAATACCGAGGATCCTCAGAATTATAAACCCTCTAATTCCCCCATATAATGCCATTGCAAAGCAAGGAGACCAGCTGTTTTCCCCTTGGGATTAGATAGAATAAGAGGACAGAGTGGAAATAAGAGCCAGAACTTTGGGGGAGATGCATCTCAGGAGGAGCTGATTATCCGGTTAACTTTTCTAGAGAATACCCTGCAACTTCCTGTTTCCCAGCACATCCCTACCCCCTTTAAAACAGTTTGAACTCTGTAGTATTAATTCTCGGGAGGCCCAGATCACTCAAAGACAACACAGGCTGATGAACTCTGGTATATGTGAACCAAGCCTGTTCCTTGCATGGTTAAGCACCTCTGAACAACTGGGCTCCTTTGTCAAGGGAGCAGAAGGGGCTGTTGGAGCCTAGCTGAGTTCGCTCCTTTCCCATTCCTGATTCCCCTGCTTGGGCCTCTTCTTGCCTGGGACTTGTAACCCGCTGCCCATCCTCCCTTTCCTCCCTCCCTCCTTCCCGATTCCCCCGATTCCTTTAGGAACGTCTGGCCCAGTGCCAGGACCAGAGTAGTCGGCATGCCGCTGAGCTGCGAGACTTTAAGAACAAGATGCTGCCTCTGCTGGAGGTGGCAGAGAAGGAGCGGGAGGCACTCAGAACCGAGGCAGACAGCATCTCTGGAAGAGTGGACCGTCTTGAACGGGAAGTGGACTATCTGGAGACCCAGAACCCAGCCTTACCCTGTGTAGAGATTGACGAGAAGGTGACTGGAGGGCCTGGGGCCAAAGGCAAGGGCCGGAGAAATGAGAAGTATGATATGGTGACAGGTGAGTGATCTCAAAAAGGCCCTAACCCCCTCACAACTCCATGTTCCTGCCCCCCCCCCACTTCCCCTCCTAGTCCCAGGCCACTGTGGGGTCATTTTCCAGACTCTGCTTCAGGGAACCAGACTCTGCTTCAGGGAACTCTGTAATGACAAGTCCATTAAAGATGTTTCTGAAGGCCCATGCCTCACTGGTTGCCTGTCTCTCAAGTCTCCATGGGCATATCCACGGGGGCACATGCCTCC
Organism: Rhizomys pruinosus; assembly: GCA_009823505.1. Taxonomy (NCBI): domain Eukaryota; kingdom Metazoa; phylum Chordata; class Mammalia; order Rodentia; family Spalacidae; genus Rhizomys; species Rhizomys pruinosus. The sequence goes on along the minus strand of VZQC01003433.1, from coordinate 1,398,103 downwards.
TCTCTTCAGGCCCGCGTCTGCGGTTTGGGGAGGGAGGAGGAGCACTGAACATCCCAGATGTTGGTCTTACTAGTTCTCCCAACACATCCCCACTTTTCCTTCTTTCCAGCCTCATCTGCCCACCCATCCACACCAGCCCTAGAAGCTAGCCGGTCTGCCTTGGAGTTCTGGAAACTTAACTCTTGCTGGCCTAGTATCTGCTATAGGGATCTAACATTCCCCTCTATTTCCTTTTCCCTTGCTTTTCTCGTTCCCTGCCAGACTGTGGCTACACCATCTCTCAGGTGAGGTCAATGAAGATCCTGAAGCGATTCGGTAGCCCTGCTGGTCTATGGACCAAGGATCCACTGGGGCCCACAGAGAAGATCTACGTGTTAGATGGGACACAGAATGACACGGCCTTCGTCTTCCCAAGGCTCCGTGACTTCACCCTTGCTATGGCTGCCCGGAAAGCTTCCCGAGTCCGGGTGCCTTTCCCCTGGGTAGGCACAGGGCAGCTGGTATATGGTGGTTTCCTTTATTATGCCCGGAGGCCTCCTGGAGGACCTGGAGGGGGTGGCGAATTGGAGAATAGTCTGCAGCTTATCAAATTCCACCTGGCAAATCGAACCGTGGTGGACAGCTCAGTATTCCCAGCAGAGAGGTTGATCCCCCCCTACGGGTTAACAGTAGATACATATATTGATCTGGCAGCTGATGAGGAGGGCCTTTGGGCTGTCTATGCCACTCGGGAGGACGACAGGCACTTGTGTCTAGCCAAGTTGGATCCGCAGACGCTGGACACAGAGCAGCAGTGGGACACACCGTGTCCCAGGGAGGGCGCGGAGGCTGCCTTTGTCATCTGTGGTGCCCTGCATGTGGTCTATAACACCCGCCCTGCCGGTAGGGCGCGTATCCAGTGTTCCTTCGATGCCAGTGGTACCCTGACCCCTGAGCGGGCAGCACTCTCCTATTTTCCTCGTCGATATGGTGCCCATGCCAGCCTCCGCTATAATCCTCGTGAGCGTCAGCTCTATGCCTGGGATGATGGTTACCAGATTGTCTATAAGCTGGAGATGAGGAAGAAAGAAGAGGAGGTTTAATGAGCTTGTGTTTTCGAATCTCATGCATTTATATTCCTACTCGATTTCCTGTACCTCGTTCTTCAAATGAAGGCCAGTCGTGGCTCAAATCCTCTATTTTTAACCAATGGCAACCAAATTCTCCCAGCCCTTTGTTTTATATAGAACTCCAGATCTTGAGTAACCCTTTCAGAGCAAAAACAGTAAAAACCCTGAATCTTCACTCTTGGTCTTCTACCTATGTCCACAAATTTTATTCCCACGGCACCCCAGACCCAGAGCTCTAGCCCTGAAATGGGGTCCACCCCAGACATAAGCGACAGTATTCTTGGCCTCAGTATGATCCAAAGGAGAGAGGAAGTCAAGGAGATAATTTTGCCCTTTCCCTCATTCGCCCCCCTCAGTGCAGGAAAGATGGAACTTTCTCCACCATCATTTTGTATTGCAACATTTTGCATTAAAGGAAAACATACCACCCCTCTCCTCTCCTCTCCTGTGTTTGTTTGGGGTAGCCCTCAGATCAGAGTTCTCACAGCTGTTTCCATCCTCCTGCCCATCTCCACTCCTTAGCTACGTTTGGCTGGGCTCCTTTAGCTGAGGGACTGGGGACTTCTCTAGTTACACATTTTACTGTGAGGCACTTTAGGAGGTTGGACAAAAGGCCTCCCTCCACGCCCGCCCACTGTCCTCCACAACAGCCCTGGAGAGCCACCAATGGTACCAACCCTCTGCCTGCCAGATCCCGAGCCCTGGGGGCAGTGCTTCAATTCTTGGTAGATTTTAACTCAGAAAGTGGATCTTACTGGCTTCGAAATCTAGTGTGGAAGCCAATGTGTAGCTTATAAGTGTTTCTGTGAGAACTTTAAGTCTTACCTCTGAAGTGGATTCTGTTTCCCCAACCCAAATCACCACTCCCACCTCCAGCACCAGGCTCTTCTTCCCTAGGGCCGGGTTGCACAATCCTTGGTCTGAACGTTCTGATTTTCCTGCTGCCACGGCGTCTGCGGTTTGGGGAGGGAGGAGGAGCACTGAACATCCCAGATGTTGGTCTTACTAGTTCTCCCAACACATCCCCACTTTTCCTTCTTTCCAGCCTCATCTGCCCACCCATCCACACCAGCCCTAGAAGCTAGCCGGTCTGCCTTGGAGTTCTGGAAACTTAACTCTTGCTGGCCTAGTATCTTGGCTTTGGACACTAGATTGCAGAGAGGGTAGTCTGGGACCTGGGATGGCAAGACAGGAGAGGAAGCTCCAGGCTTTGGACTTGTCTTTGGGAATCTGCTGGTCTCTGCATGAGCGTCCTGCTAGGCCTCAACCCCGTGTTCAACACACAGGCAGGCGCAAGGCTGGCTGATGGGTGGAAGCCGTGGCTTCTGTGTGGGAGTTCACCTCAGGCAGCCCTCTCCTTGTTTATCCTGGGGCCTGGGGGCTGAGAAAACAGCCTGCTGTCCAAGGTACAATCCTCCTTCCGCCCCAGGATGGGGTGGATCAGTCAGGGCCTGTGAGCCTCCTTTTGTCTTCCTTCTCTCCTCAGACAGAGCTGCCCCTGACGTAGGTTGGTGAGGAAGGGGAAAGGCAGTGAAGCACCTCACAAAGGCTCTATTGTAGGGAGCCTGAGATAGGCGGGGGCTCTCTCCATTCAATTCTCTCCTAATGTGGGGCTGGCAACAGTAATCACCACCTGCCAGCCCACAGCGGGATCTGCCCACGGAACATCTGGCTGCAGTGCAGGGCACACTAGAAGGACTGTGGAGGAGGGAGTTCTCAGTGGGGGCCTGGAGAGCAGGGTCCAGGGGATGAGGGCGTGGCATGGCACTCTGACAGTATGTGTGTATGTAGTGTACTCACATACAAGCGTGTGTGACTATTAGACTGTGCAGCTGTGTGAGACTGTAGACGACTGAGGCTGTGGTTCTGTGTGAGACTGTATGCAACTGTGGGATTGTGTGTGTGAGAGACTGGGGGAGGACTGTCTGAGATTCTCATTCTGTTGGTGTTTTCGTTGTGTGCCTATATGCAACTGCACATGTGTGTGCGTGCATGGCAGTGGGACTTGTCTCCTTCCCAGTGTGGCTGTGTGGCCTGGTGAGAAGCCACTAGAGGGTTGGGACCATTTTGTCTGTGGAGTTTTGTTGATACAAGAGTGGCTTTTTGATGACCCTGATTAGAGTAACTCAGATTGTTTGTGTGAGTGACATCAGTGTGGGAACAAGGTTATGAACTGTATTTTTAATGCCTTGCCCACTTCATAAAGACTGAGTCCTTTTGCCTCATGTTGTGGTGTGTTTCTTTGCCAGAATCCTTAATGGGAAAGAAAAAGCAGCTGGTTTTTACTTTTTGTTGGTTTGCTTGCTTGTTTGTCTTTAGGTTTAAAATTTCCCTGGAAAGGTTCATTTAGACTTGTCTGGGGCCTTGTCATTTATTTCCATTTTCTTTTTGGCTCTTGCACAATGGCTAGTGCTATTTTGAAAGCATTTGGGAAGGTGAGTGGAACTGTGTGCATAGATCTAGTAAACTATCCAAATTCATTAAGCTAAATTATCTGGTGCTCAAGGAGATAGGCTTGGCAGCTGACTCCCATCAAAAGCAGCCCAGCACCCCTTCTCAGATCTCTGTAGGCCATTCCTTGACCAAAACAGGCTGTCCTCTTGTTTGGTTGAGCAAAAGACCCTGGCAGGCAGGCCTTATTGGAGGAGAACAAGGTTAAAAGCCCACAGAGAAGTTTCTTATCTATTCCTAACTTCAGGCCAGAGGACAGTCACCATCAAGAATGGGAGTAGGGGCTAGAGAGAGAGCGCAGAGGTTAAAAGCACTGGCCACTTCTGCAGAGAACCTGGTTCATGTCCCAGGTCCTGCATAGAGGCTAACAACCATTCATAACTCCAGTTCCAGATATCTAACACCTTCTTCTGATCTCTACCTACGTTACATGAACACGTACTTACATGCAGGCAAAGCACTCACATACATAAAATACAAGTAGATTAAAAACAAACTTTAGGGCTGGAGCGATGGCCTAGCGGTTAAGAGCGCCGACCGCTCTTGCAGAGGACCCGGGTTCGATCCCCAGCACCCACATGGCGGCCGAGAGCCGTCTGAAACTCCAATTCCAGGAGAACTCCAGTTCCAGGGGAGTCCGACGCCCTCTTCTGACCTCCGCGGCATCGCACGTTACGGGTGCACAGACTTGCATGCAAACAATACATTCATACACATACGGAAATAAATACAATTAAAAAAAAAAAAAACAAACTTTAAAAAAATGATAGAAAAGGGGCTGGAGACACATACAATCCCACAGTTGCATACTGTCTCACACAGTACCACAGCCTCAGTCGTCTACTGTCTCACACAGCTGCACAGTCTAATAGTCACACACGCATGTATGTGAGTACACTACACACGAATATAGTGTCAGAGTGCCATGCCATGCCCTCATCCCCTAGCGGTTAAGCGCGCCGACTGCTCTTGCAGAGGACCCGGGTTTGATCCCCAGCACCCACATGGTGGCTGAGAACCATCTTTAACTGCAGTTCCAGAGGAATCCGACGCCCTCTTCTGACCTCCGCAACACTGCACGACACGGGTGCACAAACCTACATGCAGACAGTACATTCACACACATAAAGAATAAATAAAATTTTAAAAAAATAGAAAAAAGAATTAGGAGTGGCTGCAGATGTGGAGACCTTGTCCTTCAGACCGCATTGGTCCAGCTGTGCTTTTCCAACATGAGGCAGGATTGAAGGGGCCTCCTCAACACACACCCACATTTCCTGCCTTGTCTTCTGATGTCTTCTTTTTGCTCTCAATGTCCTTGCTTCCCTGGTGTCTCCCAGAGAAACTGAAGTACATCTGTCTGTTCTCCCTCCCTCCCTTGTTTTTTTCCTTTTCTTTCTCTTTCTTTCTTTCTTTCTTTCTTTCTTTCTTTCTTTCTTTCTTTCTTTCTTTCTTTCTTTCTCTCTCTCTCTCTCTCTCTCTCTCTCTTTCTTTCTTCTTTTTCTTTTTCTTCTGTTTTATTGTTTTTGTTTGTTTGGATTTGTTTTTTGTTTTTCTTTTTTTGTCTTTTCGAGACAGGGTCTCCCTGTAGCCTCAGCTGTCCTGGAACTCACTCTGTAGACCAGGCTGGCCTTGAACTCACAAAGATCCACCTGCCTCTGCCTCCCCAAGTGCTGGGATTAAAGGCGTGCGCCACCAAGCTCGGCTCTCTTCTGTTTTATGTGTATGAACGTTTTGCTTGCATGCATGTAAGTGTACCACATGAGTGCCGTGCCCTCAGGGGGGTGGAAGAGGGTGTCAGATCCCCTGGAACTGGAATTATGGATGGTTGTTAGCCACCATATAGGAGCTGGGAACTGAACCCCAGTCCTCTGCAGGAGCAACCAGTGCTCTTGACTAGTGAGCTGTCTCTAGCCCGTTTGTTAATGTTAATAGAGGCCTCTCAGCCCCAGATGGTGGGGAGGGCTGGACAGAGCCGTAAGGGAGGACGTTGTTGGTTCAGCTGCCTTTGCTTCCTGCGCTAAAAGGCTCTGAGCTAAACAGGAACCAGAGCCCTTCTCTTTGTTTTCTCCTCTGGTCTTGGAGTTTTCCAGATCCCTTCTTGATTTCTGCCTTTCGACAGGCACCCATTCCTAAGGTTCCTGGGAATGTTCCTTTCCAAGGCTCTTCATGTGCATTTGTCTACCTGGCTTAGGTCAAAAACACACTCCTGTTGAGAACTGCCGACACTATCCTGGTGTTTCTCCTGGCCTTTAGGATGGGACTCTAGGGCTTGCAGTCCAGGCCGCCCGGCAGCATGCTCGTGGCAAGCCTGCCATTTTCCCAGCGAGGGGGCAAGGCCTACTCAGCAGCTTCTCAGTCCCAGCAGCCTGGGAAGGAAAGTCACCTCCTCTGCTGCCCCAGCAACCAAGATGGGTAAGCTCTTTTCCAGAAGGCAGAGCTTCAGAGCTTAAATCTTTATTTATGGGTTTAATAACTGCACCAAAGAATGGTAAACATGGATGTCAATATGTTACTCTAAAGGGTCACAGACTGAGAAAATAAAGAGGAAGAACTGTCACCAGAGCTTGGTTCTGAAAAAACCTATAATCAGTCACCTCTCCAGAAAAGTTCAGTGAGACCTCTGGGCCCTAACCTTTGAATAGTCACCTTAATCTGTACCCACAACTGTGAGGCTCAAGGAGGGACAAATCAGATTCTTTTTCCTGGGTATTTTAGAATTACAAACCAGAGAAGTTAGATCAAGGAAGTATCTGAAGGCATTTTGGGCTGATATAGAAGGGCAGTGAAAACCAGACTGCAGGCCAGGGTAAACAGGTGGAGAGAAGAAGGCCGGCCTGGTGGGTGTTCACAGTGTGAGTACCGTCGTCCCTGAGGGTGACAGAACCCCCCCCTTCTAGGTTCCACAAAACGCCTGGATCTCTCAGTGCCTCCTTGTTTGGGTTTGTTGGCTTGGCTTAAGCCTGTATGACTGGGTTTCTGATTCCCAAAACAGCATTTTCACCTCATCCCCCAACCAAAACAGCTGCCTTAGCCCCACGCCTCTGGGAAAAGAGCAGTGACCCTGAGAATTTTCCTCCCTAAACATAACCCAGGGGACTCACTAGAATAATAATATTAAGTATAAAAAAGCAGGAAACCAATAAAAAAGGCACATGGCATAGGTCACTCTAGGAGCATGCTTTACTTCCATGTGGGACTGCCAGCGTGAGCCGCCTGCAGACACATGGTGGGACCAGGCAGCATGGCAGGGGGCAGAGAGAGAGGGGTGGGATGGGGACAGAGAGAGACACAGAGAGAGAGAGGCACAGAGAGAGTTATGGGGGTTGGGGTCCACCCTTTATACCCATGGGGCGGGGCCTCAGGTAAGTGGGAAGGGGTCAGAGGATTGGCTGCTTCTGGAGGATGTGCGCGACTGTGTGCCCCTTAGGATTCTGGGAAGCCTGTAGCCCTGTCATACCAAGGCTCATGCTCAAGCCGTGCCTCCCCCATGAGACCTTCCAGACCACCTGTTCGCTTACTCTCACCTCTTCTGTTCATTCATGTTTGTTACTATTTAGATCTTAAAGGTTTATTTTTCATTTTATTTTATGTGTATGAGTGTTTTTCTTGCATGTAAGTATGTATACCACATGTGTGCTTGGTACTTGCAGAGGACAGGTGTTGGATCCCCCAGAACTGGAGTTATAGATGGTGCTGAGAACTTCGCGGATGCCGAGAACCAAAACTAAGTCTTCAGGCAGAGGAACGAGTACTGTTACCCACTGACCCATCTCCCCAGCCCCACAGTTTGGACTTAAAAGTCTCCTCAAAGCTAAGGGCTTGGTTCCCAGCTGGTGACGCTGTTGAGAAGTTTTGGAGCTTTCCTAGTTTAGGGAGGGTGAGCCCTTGCCTTCAAGGATATTGGAACCCAAATTCCTTCCCCTCTCTCTCTGCTTCCCAGCCCCTGAGGGACTGATAGCAGAGCATTGCCCCACATGTTGTCCCCACCGTGGTGCTCTGCCCTTCAACAGGCCCACAGCACCTGGGCTAGCTTACCATGGACCGAAGGCTCTGAAACCATGAACCAGAACCTTTCTTTTTCAAGTTCATTTTCTCAGATATTTTGTCAAAGCAACAAAAATAACACAAAATGTCCCTTCTTCCGTGGAAGCTGGAGTTCTCAGAGGCAACCTCTAGAATGATAAAAACTTCCATCTTTGGAGGCAGACGACCTTGGGACAAGTTTCAGGTCTGAGTCTGCTTCTGACACAAGTTATTTAAATACCCTTAGCGTTTTTCTGTTGAGTTGGACAAAGACAAGTTACAGAACCACATTGAAAGCAATCCCCATTCCACCAAAGAGCATGTCAACCTTCCCAAGGTGGTGATTTCTACCTGAGGAAACTCAGGAAAGACTGGCATGTCTATGTTTGCGGCCCCAGGGGAGGAAAACAGGAAAATGGCGGGAGGAAGAGGTGAGAACTGTCAGGAGTTCAGCCTCTGGCTCCCGCCCGCAGGAGTTAAATCTGGGATCACGTGCCAGCGCTGCTACTTGCTGGAGTGTGACTCAGAGCAAAGAAGTTGTTTTGTGTGTGAGGTTTACTTCTTCGTCCATAAAATGGAAGTCATAGTTCTAATTTCACAGATGGCCACAAGAATTAAATGAAGTAATCTCTCTGAAACAATTAAGTCTAGTACCCCACAAATAGATATTATACATTAATATCATTATATAAGGCCTTCCAAATAAAGTGCTCTCATGCAGTTATCTCTTTCAATATTCCCAGTAATCTAGGAGATAGGCAGGTCTTAAGAACCTAGGGACTCGGGGCTGGAGAGATAGCCTAGCGGTTAAGAGCGCCGACCGCTCTTACAGAGGACCCGGGTTCGATCCCCAGCACCCACATGGCGGCTGAGAACCGTCTGAAGCTCCAATTCCAGGAGAACTCCAGTTCCAGGGGAATCCGAGACCCTCTTCTGACATTGCACGACACGGGTGCACAAACTTGCATGCAGACAGTACATTCATACACATACAAAAATAAATAAAATTAATAAAAAAAAATTTAAAAAAAGAACCTAGGGACTATAGGGATTAAAATAATTTGTTTAAGGATACATGCCTGATAACTCTTGGGGCCAGAATCTGTCCTGAAGGTGGTATGGAGGAGCATAAAGAGCTGGAAAAATGGGTTTGGGTTGAGGTCAAGTCATCATTCTGCCTCGTGCTAGCCATGTTCTTCTGTACAGCTCATTTCTCTGAACACTTGTGAGGATTTTCTGCCTCAGATTTGTTGTGAGGAGTGAATGAGTGAGTGCTTATTAAATACGCAGTGGAGCACCCAGTAGGTTCTCCTCGTTCCCAGGCTCTTGCCATTCGCTTTCTGGGTGTCGGGTAGAAGGCTGGTGGCTGTCTCCATGAGGCATTATAAGCTGTCTGTTTTGTTTTTATTTATTTTTAATTTTTATTTATTTATTTTGATGTGTATGAGTATTCTACTGTCTGCATGTAGGTTTGTGCAACCGTGTCGTGCAATGCCACGGAGGTCAGAAGAGGGCATCGGATTCCCCTGGAACTGGAGTTAAAGACAGTTTTTAGCCGCCACGTGAGTGCTGTGAATCAAACCCAGGTCCTCTGCAAGAGCAGTCGGTGCTCTTAACCGCTGAGCCATCTCTCCAGCCCCAAGCCGTCTGTTTTGAACCAGTGGCTCTCCAGCTGCCTTCCTTCTCCACTTGTACATTGCTCCTTAATAAGAAGACAGGGCATTTGTTTCCTACCACAGATCTCTGAAATAGTGGAGATGACAGGCATCTACACCAGTCATCAGGGAAGAAAGCAAGTATAATAACCTGACCTCTGTGTTCCACGAGATGTCAAAGGTGTGTGTGTGTGTGTGTGTGTGTGTGTGTGTGTGTGTGTGTGTGTGTGTTATAGGACTCCCAAGATGGCTTTTATCTTCTACAACATTTTCTGAGCTATTTTAGTTGTTCAGCATGTGTCCCTGTGGTCAGCACTATTGACTTTTTTGACTTAATCTTGCTGTTGATTTTGGTAGATCCTTTAATGCTGTTGTAGTTGCACTTCATCTTACAGATACTTACTGTTGTCTAGTTGCACATGATATTTGTTTTGTGGCTGCTCAGTTTGGTGTTTCTGACCTGTAAAGCCATGTGGGTTATCACATTCATGAGCTGTTCTCCATGTATTCTGACTACCTTTTTGGGGGGAGTTAATGGAGAAAGAGCATATGGTGGGAGTAAAAATAATGTAAAAATAATTTACATTTATCATTATTGTGTGTGTGTGTATGGATGTATATTTGTGTGATTGTACACTTACAGAAATCAGAGAACAGCTTTTGGGAGTCAGGTCTCTCCTTCCACCCTGTCGAGGTAGGATTTATTTTTTTGACAGGGTCTTCCTAGCCCCAGACTACCTGGAACTCACTATGTAGACCAGCCTGGCTTCAATTTCACAGAGATCCATGTGCCTCTGCCTTCTAAATGCTGGGATTAAGGGGGTGTGTCACCATGCCTGGAGTTAGGTAGGATCTTTTTCCTTTTGTCTATCATGTTGTATACTCTGCTAGCTGGCCCACAAGCTTCTGGGTGGTTCTGTCTCCACCTCCCACTTTTCTGTAGGAGTGCTGGGATTCCAGATCTCCACACCTGACTTTTTACATGGGTTCTAAGTATCAAGCTCTGGTCATCATGCTGTGTGTCAATTGCTTTAATCCACTGGGCCACCTCACCTAGATATCCTTACTATGTGATGATTGAACATGTGCCTGAGGAGTGGCTCTGTTCTCCATTAGTCCTGTGACCTGCAACAAGATGCCACTCCTCTGTGCCTCAGTTTATTCATGTGCAACACAAGATTCTGTCACTAGGATTAGCATCTTCTGGAACTGCTGAATGCAATGGTTTGAGGTGGAAATGTCCCCCACAAGCTCATGTTTTGAATCAGCTCATCAGCTGCTGATGCTATTTTTGAAGGGTTGTGAAGCCTTTAGTAGATGTGGCCTAGCTGGTGGAAGGAGGTCATTAGGGTGGGCCTGTTTGCTGCTTTGGACTATTCTCTGCCTCCTGTTCTGCAGTCCTGTGAACTGCTGTCCTTTGCCACAGCTGTGACTGAGCTCCTTTTGTCATGGTTCCTCTGTTATGATCAACTGATTCCATTGAAACAATGAGCCAAAAAAAAAAAAAAAAAGGCCTTTCCTTCTTTAAGGTGTTTCTGCCAAGTATTTTGGTCATAGTGATGTGAAAATAACTAATGTATTGAACTTCAAGCTCTAATGCGTGACACATTCTGAACTCATGGAAGGTTTCTTAGGAATCACTTGCTTTGCCTCTCTCATCTTTCCTTCAAAGAAAGTCCACAGAGCTTTCTGGAGCAGGGGTCATCCTTCATTTATCTTTCTATACCCAGAATCCAGAAAGACTCAGGTACATCCTGGGTGTGAATAACCATTTTGTTAATGAGTGAATGATGAGCTCCCAGTGACATATTTGCAATTTAACTTCCCTTAATGACTCCATTATTGCCAACTTCAATTACTATACTGTGCTACCATACCACGATACCGTCAGAACCAATTAAACCATGCAGAATGTGACTTTTTATGCTTCTGCTTTTCTACTTAGTGTTTCTTCTTTCCTCTCTCCCTGTCATCTGTCAGTTCTCCCTGTAGCCAGTAACTGAACTTTGAGCAATCTCTGTCACTATTTTCTAATCAGTTGTCCACTCTAGTCTAGGCAGAACTGGAATAAGAAGGCTTTGAAAGATTTAAAGCTGGCATGGATACTAGATTCCTTTATAGGATCACAAAGAGGATGGCAGGGTTTTTTTTTTAGAGAAGACGCATCATCTATTTAGAGAAGAACTTCCCTTGTCCTAGGAGGGCTTAGAGTCATCTGGTCTACCCCTTCACATAGGAAGCTTCTCTTGCTATGAGCAGGTACAGTGCAGTCCTGCTAAGGGAAGGGGAGTACAGTGGCTGCCTGTGGTCACTGTGGGGAACTGACCCTTTGGTGCAGAGGTCAGTTGGTTACTTTTTTAACCCAACCTGAGAGGTACTTCCAACTCAGGTCCTTAGCCTGGGAGGCAGAACGCCTCCTGTCTGGCCATGCTTTCCCACCTGCCCCTGGTCTCTGGTCTCAGGCAGCCTATACCCACTCACAGTTCACTCCACAGGTTGGTGACCTGATTGGTCTCCATCCAACCCCACCCTAGCTTACCAGGTTGGTGATCTGATAGACCCCTGTCCAACGCACTAGCTACCATCACTCATCACTTGAAATCCAGGCCTGCTTCAGCCTGTATACATGCAAAAATAATGGACCAGGGAATTTTGTGTAATGATGGTAATGGGGAATTCTATTTATTGCCTGCTGCAAGTCACTTTTATAAGCAAAATGATGTCATCTTTCAGAGCAAATCACAGACCCCCAGTCTCATGCCACTGTATACTGCTGCTCCAGCTAGCATTATGTGCCTGGGTCAGGTTGGTCCCTCTTGGGGCAGGGTCAGCGGAATCTCATGATTTCCACATTGTGCCCTGAAGGATGCTAGCTGAGAACTAGCCCCTAATTCAAACTGGATGTCCCACACCTTCAAGTCACAAATGTGTGTTACTTCTTCAAGTCACGAATGTTTCCTAGCTCGTACATGCTCAAGTTCTTCTTCATGTGCTGTTCATTTACTCCTGACTTAAAAGACAGTTGTGTGTTTTGTGCTGGAAGCGGCTGAGGAAGCAATGGTTTCTCCCCCCTGGAATCTCAACCCAGTGATTCACAAGCACCTTTCCCTCCTAGGACAGGGGAAGTAAATCTGCACAGATGTGAGCTCCCCACTGATTTCTAATTGTGCTTAGCAAATTTGCTCTCTTCCTCATTCTGTCCTTTCCAGCCCTCCTTAGTCCTAATTGAGGTGAAATAGTTTTACTGTCACATGTTGCTCAGACATTTAGGAGAAGCTTTAAAAATGTAAACTGGAAACACTTAGGATAATTAAGCAGGTAAGTGGAGACATAGGGGAAATGTTAATTGTATCACTGGATTTTAAATTGAGATAGGAGTAATCTCATTTAAACCAAACTTCACTATTCATTTGAAAGCCTGTAAATTAGAGAGAAATTATTGGATGTAAGTTGTGATTTATGTTCTGAGGGTTTTTTAATGAGGGCAAGTGAGGCAGAAAAACACTTACCAATTTACAGTCTGAAAAGAGGTTGCCTTTTCCACTCCGAGGGCAGTGTAGTTGGAGGGCACAGAGCAGACACCAAGATCCATGCTGAAGTGCATCTATTTCTGCCTTTGTGGTGCTAGTTTCCTACTAACAGCAACACTGTTAGTATCTCTCTCGCAGGATGATAGATCATCACGTGGGATAATGTATGTAGCAGTGTTTTGTAAATCATGGAGCTATACAAAGACTGTTCTCATTGCTCATTTAATACTTAGCATACAGTGTCTAATGTCTGTGCTAGGTTTAGGGCAGCCAGGGATGGAACAGGTCAGGAGTTTGTGTGGCAGGGAGGAACAAAAGGATGCTATGCAAATGAAAATCATAATTAGGAGAGCTGATTATAAGCAAAAGTGACTTGTAGGTACTCCATATTCAGAAAGGGGACTTGGACTCCATGCTACATGGACCACACTCGGGGATTGAACTTCTGGGCATGTTTATCAGCAGGCAGGAAATAGAAGCTAGAGATGGTGTTTATCCTGTAAAGTCAAACCACCATGATGTGGTATGGTAGAGCAAAGCCCATCACTTAGTTCATGAAACAGGAGGAAAATCCAAGCCAGACAAAAGTTAGGATCAGGAATGGCCATTGGGAGATAGGGAAGCTGAAGAAGGGGGTAAAGCGGAATCTGTGGGAATACTTCAGTGTCGAAGCCGGCCAGGATCGACAATGACTAATTAAAAACTTAATGAATGTTGATGAAGTGTTTACTGTGTGCTATATTCACAGTAGTGACTAAAACAATGAAGCCAGTGAAGTGGTTCTGACTTTAAGTCCCATCGCCTGAGCCCATGCGCTGGTGGTCAGCCTGCACAACACAGGAAGGATGTTGTCTCAGAAGAAAAAAGTCCTAGACATTGTCTTATCATCACATCTTGTGGACTAGTGGGCCAGCACATTACAAGTGTGATTAGGTGTTGTGTGGGAGGAGGATGTTCTATGTTCTACTTCTGCTTCAATTAGGTAGGGGATGGATCGACTATGGTAGCCTCTTAGCTCAAGCTTAGGGGCTCTCTAAAGGCTGCTTTTCATGTTCACACTACTGTTATGAACTGGACTATTGCAGGAGCTCCAGGTTGATCTTGCCAAGAGTCTTTCCTGCCCCCCAACACATGTACTCTTGTCTCCTTGTAGATCATTATTTATTTACAAACTCATCTCTCCAGACTAGACAGTGACACTGTCACGTTCTGTGGGGAGCCATTTTGTGAGGCCTTTGACAATGACCTTTCTTTTCAGCTGTAGTGTACAGTGGTCTGGCTCAATAGAGATCAAATAAGATGGAGAGAAAAGTCTGGGAGGCGCAAGGGGAGAAAGGAGGGTCTCTGGTTATCCAAGGGCTGTTATGTCCTTCCTAGGATGCTCTTCATGAGCATGGGAGGCAAGCTCCTGGACACCAAGTCTTTCTCTAGGCTTATGTCCTCCCAGAAGCAGCTGCTTCTCCCACGGCATAGAAACATGTCAGTGAGCAGCAGCCATGGAGCCAGAACCCAACAGGAACAGAACCCAGTTGCTGATGAACAGTTTTCTTTGTAAATCTTCTAGGAGCAGGGACTTTTTTTTTTTCTGAGTTTGCATCTCTTGAACACTGGGAATTCACCTGAGAATTCATCTTTGCCCTAAGTCGCAGCTTCTGCAGGGCACTCACTTAGCCTCTGCTACCCACAGAAATAATAAACCATAGCTGTTTGTGTTTTCTAGCCACTATATACACTGCTCCACTGCAATCCTAGTTTCAACGCTCTAACTAGCTGATCCCACCAGCAAGCATTTGACAAGAGCTCAGCTTTGTGCTGGGGGTTGAGGAGGACTCAGGCTGGCTCTGTGTCCCTAAGAGCTTATAGCTCATGGAGTAAAGCTAGGGAGGAAGTTAAACATGGGATGATAAAATGTTACCTGAGCCTACCTCAGTGGTTTAAGAGAAGTACCTCAAGAAAGGGACAGTGCGTGGTGAGAATTCCAAGGAGGAAGAGGCTGTATGCCCATGAGGGGCATTTGAAGAGGCTCCATAGGGTGGAGGGAGGTGGGTCTCATAGGAAAGAAGATGTCCAAGATGAAAGGTATAGAGAGAAATACTCCTGCAAACAACAAAGGAATAAAAAATGGACAAGGCCATATCCTGTGGAAACTCATTTGAATTAAGATTAACACACTGGGGGCTGGAGAGATGGCCTAGTGGTTAAGAGCGCTGACCGCTCTTACAGAGGACCCGGGTTCGATCCCCAGCACCCACATGGCGACCGAGAACCCTCTGAAACTCCAATTCCAGGAGAATTCCAGTTCCAGGGGAATCTGACAACCTCTTCTGACCTCCGCGGCATTGCACGACACGGGTGCACAAACCTGCATGCAGACAGTACATTCATACACATAAAGAAATTAAAAAAAGAATTAAAAAAAAAAGATTAACACACTGAAGCATTGTGACAACAGCAACATGGATTAACAGTGAATACATTATCATATTTGTTCCTTGCTACAAGCCTACAGGTTAGGATTACTATCCCCACTTTACAGTTGAGGAAACTGAGGTCTAAACACATCATGTATCCAGGGTCACACTCCATTGCCCTTCACAAAGGGTCCCTCCAAAGCTGAAAGTCCCGATTCTTAGCCAGCTTAGACACATGGGGGCAAAAAACTGCTGTGAGCTGAAGGGAAGGGAGGGAGGCAACAAAACAGCCAGGTATCAGGGAGAAATGCTGATCCTCGGATACCCAGGGAGGGCAGGCAGGAGAAGCAGAAGGAAAGGGGAGATTTTTAAAAATGTTTTTTTAAATTATGAAGTATTTTGCATATACAGAAAAAACATAATTGGTTTCCATGAACCACCATTCAGACTTAATGTGTTAACATGTGACACTTGCTTTAGATCTTTATATTTTTAAGATTAAATTTTAAAATATTTCATTATTTTTTATTTTATTTTATGTGTGTGAGTGTATTGCCTGCATGTATGCAATGCCTGCATAGGTCAGAAGAGGACATTGGATCCCCCGGAACTGGAGTAAACAGATGGTTGTTAGCTGCCGTATGGGTGCTAGCAACCAGTGCTCTTAACCACTGAGCCCTCTCTCAAGCCTCAAGATTAAAATTTTCTATGTACATGAGTGTTCTTGCTTTTCCCAAGGACCTAGGTCCAGTTCCTAGGACCTATATAACACCTGACAACCATTTGTAACTCCAGTTTTAGGGGACCCCCTCCATGGGCATTGCATGCTTGGGTGCAGTTATATACATGCAGGCAAAATACTTTATATACATAAAATAAATCTGGGGCTACAGGGAGACCCTGTCTCAAAAAGACCAAAAAAATTTTTTTTATTTATTTAGCCTCAAAAAAACTATTTTATAATATACTGGAATAAAGACTTTAAAGATCTCTGCTTTGAAAAATTTAAATCTTTAAAGAAAGAGATCGAGGAAGACACCAGAGATGGAAGAGCCTCCCATGCTCATGGATTAGAAGAATTAATATTATGAAAATTGTTGCTTCCTCTCTGTTCCCGCAAGCAGACCATGCGTTCCTCAGCGTGGCTGACATTGAGGCTCAGGTGGGAGCTGGGGGTTGGGGGGGGGTGAGCCTGAGAGAGAGAGAGAGAGAAGAGAGAGAAATGGGGAGAGGGAGATAGATAGAGACAGAGAGACAGACCCAAGAAAGCCAGGAAAAATTCTGAGGGAATAACTCATTTTATTAGCAAAAGTCAGGGCCTTTTATACTATTCACGGGGAGTGTACGGGGAATTTACAGCATATACAGGTTACTAGCCGGTTGGTTCACTGAAACTGAGGTGTGTTCTCCAGATCATACAGGAATGTGACAGTGTTTTGCCCAAAGCATCAAGCAGGACCCCAACCTCACCCTGGGAGCTGGGGGTTGTCAGCCTCTCCCAGGAGATTGTTTGAAGCTGACTTAAATGCTCCACCCAGATGGAATACCCACAGAAAATGACCATCCTACCAAATGCAATATATAGATTCAATGCAATTCCAATAAAATCCCCATGACATTTTTCACAGAATTAGAAAAAAAAATCCTAAAATTCATGTTGAAGAACAAAAGACCCAGATAGCTAAAGCAACCCTGAGCAATGTAGCAGGGGGTGGTGGGGGTGGGGGGATGGGGGGTGAGGGGCTTGGGAGGAGGGTTACTATGCCAGATTTCAAACTGTATTACAGAGCTATCTATAGTCATAAAAATAGCATGGTACTGGCACAAAAAATAGACCTGTAGATCAATGGAACATTAGTGAAGACTCAAACATGAGGGCATGCAATTTCAGCCACCTGGTATTTGACAAAGGGGCCAAGAACACTCAATGGAGGAAATATAGTTTCCTTCAGCAAACAGCTGTCAAAAACTGGATCTCACCTATAGCAGAATGAAACTAAACCCATATCTTTCACTTTGCACAAACGTCAACTCCAAATGGATCAGAGACCTCACTGTGAAACCTGAAACTCTGAAACAGGTAGAAGGAAACATCGGCAGCAACCAACAACATATGGGTGTAGGAAAGGACTTTCTAAACCAGACTTCAGCTCCACAGGAAATTGTTAGGTTATAAAAAGGCCATGCACTCCCAGCCCCCAGATAAAAAGGCACATGAGGCTTACGTCACTCCAGGAACATCATTTACTTTCATGAAGGACTGCCAGCATAGGCCGCCTGCTAACACGTGATGGAATAGGAGCTAGGCAGGGGCAAGATGGTGACTAGGGCCCACCCATTTATAGCCATGGGGCGGGGCCTCAGGTACAGAGGAAGAGGTCAGAAGATTGACAGTCTCTGGAAGAAGTGGGCATCTGTGTGCCCCTTGGGATTCTGGGAAGCCCAGACCTAAGAGAAATAAGGTCAACAATCAACAAGTGAGACCTCGTTAAACTAAAAAGCTTCTGTACAGCAAAAGAAACAACCAAGGAAGTGAAGAGAAAACCCACAGAGTGGGAGAAAACCTTCACCAGTGACCCATCTGACAGAGGTTTAACATCCAGAATATATAAAGAACTCAAAAAACAAAGAATTAAGAAAATAGGTGACCCAACTAAAAGATGGGCTTAGGATCTGAACAGAGAGTTCTCAAAAGAAGAAATAAAGATGGCTAAGAAACATTTTAAAAAGTGTTCAACATCATTAGTAATTAGGAAAATGCAAATGAAAACCACTTTAAGATTTCCTCTTACCAAAGTCAAACTGGCTAAGATCAAGAGAACAAATAATACCAAACGCTGGAGAGGATGTCAGGAAAGGGGAACACTCATTCACTGCTGGTGGGATTGCAAGCTTGTGTAACCCCTATGGACAGCAGTATGGAGAACTCTTAAAAATCTAAAAATGATGGGGCTGGAGAGATAGCCTAGCGGTTAAGAGCACCAACTGCTCTTGCAGAGGACCCAGGTTCGATCCCCAGCACCCACATGGCGGCTGAGAACCATCTGTAACTCCAATTCCAGGAGAACTCCAGTTCCAGGGGAATCCGAGACCCTCTTCTGACCTCCGAGGCATTGCACGACAGGGGTGCACAAACCTACATGCAGACAGAACATTCATACATAGACAAAAATTAAAAAAAAAAAAATAAATCTAAAAATGAACCTATCATTTGACCCTGTTATACTATTCCTTGGCATATACCCAGCAGACTCATCCTACTGCAGAGATACATGTCTTCCATTTTTCTTGTGGCTCTTTTTACAGTAGCTAAGAGATGGAAGCAACCTCAGTGTCCCTCAACTGACGGGTGGATAAGGACAATGTGGTATGTTTACACAATGAAGTTCTACTCACTGGTGAACAAAGATGAAATCAAGATGGAACTAGAAATTTTTATGCTAAGTGAATTAACACAGACTGAGAAAAACAAACAACCTATGTTCTTCCTCAGTTGTGGATCCTAGCAGCAAACCCTTATATGTGAGTATGTATCCTGATTGCAGCTGTACCAAGAAAATGGAAAGGAACCAGGGAGGTAAAGAGAAAGAAGGAACCCGAGAGAGCAGAATAGTAGGATACAGGTGTAACTAAGGGGGAATGGATGAAATGGGGGTACTTAAATGGTAGGGAGAAGAGAGGGTTATACAAGGAAATTTGGGGATAAAGGGAAAGAAGGAGCTCAAGAGAGGTGGGACCATAGGAGAGTGGTATTATCAAGGGAGAATGGAGAATATGGGGGCATTTTAAATGGGGAGCACATGGAAGGAGGGTGAGACGGAAAGAGAGAGGAGAAATAAATAATGCTAGCTAATGTAAAAAAAAACTAGGGAAAAACAAGCAAACAGACAAAAAACTAGAGGGAATAATATTAATCTAACAACTGACAGAATCCATGTGCATAGCTGTAGGGTACATAACAAGAAACAGTGACAGACAGGAGAACCCTCCCTCCAAATTGTTGGCCAGGGTAGTCTAAGAGACTCCCAAAATTACACAGGCTCTTGCCACACTCCTTAATTTTCTCCCAGAACTTGAAGGTAAGACCCTATTGCTGAAGACAGGACATACTTCAGAGACCGGATTTTGAGCAATGGAGCTGGAAATGACCTGGAAGCCACCTGAAGACTAGCTCTCATGGCTTTGGAGAGTAATACTCAACCTGCTAATGTCGATGGTCTAACACCAGCTTTAAGACCGAATAACCACCATATCAATGACCAGTGCAGCTTATGACATTGGTGTAGTAGTGGCACTTTTTTTTTTTTTTTTTTTTGTCTTTTTTAGACAGGGTCTCCCTGTAGCCCCAACTGTCCTGGAACTGCACTATGTAGACCAGGCTGCCCGTGAACTGCATAGAGTCGCCTGCCTAGTGTGGTGTTGCATGCATTGTAATCCAGCACTCAGAGGTGAGGCAGGGCAGATCCTGTGAGTTCAGTCCAGCCTGGTCTACATAGTGGGTTTCAAGCGCGCTGGCGGCACAGGGCATAGGGAAAAAGGGCAACAAATGGCCAAAGCAGGGAGATTAGAGTCAAAAAGTGTGTGTCCTCTGGACAGGCCTCTGACATTAAGCTTTATTCACCCAGGGCTCAGGGACCATTGCATAAAAGAAGGGGCGAAAGAAAGATTGTACGAGCCAGGGAGGAGGTGATACACCATATGGAAATAGAAATCAACCAGCTCCAGGGACCCTGCCATATGATCCGACAGCAGTGGTGTCGATGCACCAGACACCATGCAACTTAAGCCAGACAAACATGTTCTAGCTAGTAGAAACGTGGAAATGGGCAACAGACCCCTTTCTTAAGCAGATGAAATATTGGTAGCTGATTACTGCTGGAGGAGGAAGAGCTATGGCTTAAAGTGGAGACGGGTAGGCTAACGAACTCAGTGGATGAACTTGGGCTAAGGAATGTCTAGGGATGTTATCTTGACACGATGAGCCTTGGGAAAATGACAGAGTGTATGAATTCCAGTGAGGAGGCTATGGAAGGTTGCCACTGGGGAAAGAGTTATAAAGGGGAATAAGATCAATTGAGATGTTCTGTACACAAAAATTCAGTAAAAATCTTATTATTTTCCCCCCTCTGCCCTCCAGAGCTATAATTGAGAGTAATGAACCAAGAGTCACTTTTTTTTTTTTTTTGTCTTTTTGAGACCAGGTCTCCTATAGCCCCCACTGTCCTGGAACTACTTTGTAGACCAGGCTGGCCTTGAACTCACATGAGGATCGCCTGCCTCTGCCGCTCAAAGGATTCACATTTTTTTTTTTAAAGATTTATATTTATTTTGTGATCGTTTTGAGACAGGGTCTCCCTGTAGCCCCCAGCTGTCTTGAACTCCTGCTGAGACCAGGCTGGCCTTGAATCACAAGTGCTCAGGAAAAGGTCATGCGCACCACCACGCCTCGCTACAGTTCACTTATTTTTTCAATAACATATGTTATTTTTTTAAAGGGATAACAATATAAGAGCACAGTTTGTTTTCAGATCACATTAATGTTGCTCAATTTGCCATACAATTAGTAATCATGTGCTAGCATCCACATATGAGGATACCATTCATCATTTGTTTTTCTGGGACTGTGTACTCTCACTTAACGCATAATATCTTCTAGTTCCATCCATTTACATGCAAAGCTTCATGATATCATCTTTCTTTACTTTCTGCATAGAACTCCATTGTGGTAGATGTAGCAACATTTCTTGTACACTCGCTTCTGCTTGAGGGGCACTTTTGGTGGGTTCCAGCTCTTTGCTATTGGAGGGAGAGCTGCAATAAACATGCTGTGCATGTATCTGCACAGTAAGAGAGTCTTGATGAGGTATATACCAGGAGTGGTATGACTGGGTCAGTGTGGCTAAGGCTATTTGTCTTCCAAAGTGTTCCCAACACTGCATTCCATAGGGCTGTATGAGTTATAGTTCCCACAGCAGGGATGCAGTTCCCCTTTCCCCGCCCCCTCTCCAGCACTTTATCATTTGTTTTCGTGATCATAGCCAAGTCTATTGGAGTGAGATGATATCTTTAAAGTGGTTTTATTTGCATTTCCTTTTATAGTGAGTTGAACCTTTTTGATTTTTCATTTTTTTTTCACTTCTTTTTTCCTCTTGTGAAGTCCTCTGTTCAGTCCTTCGCTCCACCTATTGAGTGGGTCATTCGTGTTTCTGTTCTTCTTTGTTTTTCGAGTAGTTTATATATGTTGGAAATCAATGCTTTGTCAGATGTATTTCTTGTGAAGGTTTCCTCCACTCTGTGGGTTTCCTTCCCCCCCACTCCCCAAAAACCCCCCCCCACTCCTTGATTAGTTTCTTTTGATGTACAGAAGATTCTGGTTAAGAGGTCCCATTTGTCAATTATTAGACCTTAATTCTTGCCACAGCTCTGGTCTGGATTTAGAAGTCTTTGTCCTACACTCTTGTCTCTTTAGGTCTGCTGCAACTTTTTCTTCTTTGGCCTCAGAGTTTGGGGTTCACACTGAGGTCTTTAATCCATCTGGAGTGACTTTTGTACCGGTTGACGGTAGGGGTTTAATTTCTTCTTCTACAAGTGGGATGTCCAATTTTGCCAACACCACTTGCCTGAAGATGCTGTTTTCCTCCATGTGTCTTTGGCCCCCTTGTCAAAATGAGGTCTGGCTGAAATTGTATGAGCTAAGGTTTCGATCTTCAGTTTTATTCCTTTGGTCAACAGGTCTTTTTTGTGCCTGTACCAAGCTGTGTTTTGTGTGTGTGTTTTGTGTGTGCGTTTTGTGTGTGTGTTTTGGTGGGTGTGTGTGTGGTGTGTGTTTGAAGGAAACTCTGGGGATTCTTTAATGGGATGGCATTGAATTCCTATACAAGCATTTAGGTAGATGGACATTTTTACTATCTTAATTTTTCCCAATCCATGAGCATGGGAGGTTTTTACATCTTTCGATGTGATGTCTTCTTCAAATTTCCTTCTTCAAGGTTTAAAATTTTGGTGTAGAGATCCTTGGTGTCTTTGATTAGGTTGTTCCTAAGTATTTTATTGTTTTTTGAAGGCTATTGTGCGTGGGAGGTCTTCTTGATTAGTTCCAGGAATGATTTATTTCTTTTCTTTATTTCTTCCTTGACCCATTAATTACTAAGGAGTGTTTTGTTTATTCTCCGTGTGTTCTTGTAGGTAGTAGGCTTTATCCTGTTGTTGCTATTGAGCTTTATTGCACTGTCTGATAGAATGCATTGAAATTAATTTCAACTTTTTGTATTTGTGGACTTTTTTTTCTGTGTCCCCAGTATGTGGTCGATTTGGAGAATGTTCCACAGGATGCTGAGTATATGCAACTGTATCTCTGGGGCTGGAGAGATCTCAGCAGTTAGAGCACTGACTGCTCTTGCAGAGGACCCGGGTTTGATTCCCAGCACCCACGTGGCAGCTAAGAGTCATCTTTTTAACCAGTTCCAGGGGAATCCGGACACCCTCTTCTGACCTCTGCGCATTCCCGGACATGGTGCAACCAACCTACATGAGACAGTTCACACTCATACTAAAAATAATAAAAAAGAATTAAAAAAAGAAAGTGTATCTCTGATTAGGTGGAATATTCAGGTAGCAGTAGATGTCTGTGAGATGCATTTGGTCTCATATCATTAAATTCAGATGTCTTTCTGTTTATTCTTTGTCAGTTGATCTATGTCTTAAAGGGCTTGGGGGGTAATGAAGTCCCCTACTATGCGTGTATTGGGTTATTAATTTGTGCCTTGAGGTCCTGGGAATTGTCTTTATAAAGTTTGGTTGAACCTAGAGTTTGTGCATATATATTCAGATTTTGAAACTCTTCATAGTCAGTTGTTCCTTTGATAAAAAGATGTAATGGCCTTTCTTTGTCTCTTCTGATTTCTTTTACTTGAAGTCTATTTTTGTCTGATATTAACTTAAGCAAACACCTGCTTTTTTTGGCCTTCATTTGCTTGGAATATTTTTTTCTGTCCTTTACTTTAAGTGGTGCCTATCCTTGAATGGTAAGATGCATTTCCTTGTAGACAGCCTATAGATGGGTTCTGTTTCCTAATCCAATATCCTAGTCTATGTTCTTTGATTGGAGTTAGTTCATTAATATTTAAGGTTATAACTGAAAGATGTGTGTTGCTTCCTTTCACCTTATTATCCATTTGCATTTTTGGTCTAGGTTTCTAGTTCTGCAGTTATGCTTTTATTACTTTCTCTTTCTAGGTGCCTGGGGATAGTTGCTCCTTTCTTTTGTTCTTTGAATTGCTTCAAGTATTCTCTGAAGGGTTGGTTTTCTGGACATGTATTCTACCATCTTGCTTATGTCATGAAATATTTTTCTCTCTCCTTCAACTATAATCGACATTTTTGCTGGGTATAGTAACCTGGGTTGGAATCTATAGTCCTTTAACACTGGGAATGCTTTGCTCCACGTTCTTCTTGCTTTCATAGTTTGCACTGAGAAGTCAGTTGTCATTCTGATGGGTTTCCCCTCATATGTAACTTGTTGTTTTTCTCTTGTGGCTTTCAGAATTTTGTCTTTGTTTTGGGAGTCTAGCATTTTAACTATGATATGGCATGGAGAATTTCTTTTCTGATCTTGTCTATTTGGAGTTCTTTGTGCTTCTCGTATTTGTATTGGTTTGTCTTTTTTTTTAGTTTGGTGAAATTTTCATCTATTATTCTGTTAAAGATCTGATC
This sequence comes from Rhizomys pruinosus, assembly GCA_009823505.1. Lineage (NCBI taxonomy): Eukaryota > Metazoa > Chordata > Mammalia > Rodentia > Spalacidae > Rhizomys > Rhizomys pruinosus. The sequence continues at coordinate 1,374,209 of VZQC01003433.1, read as the reverse complement.
AATACCATTCTCTTGGGATTCTTCTCCTTCCTCTATCCCTATGATGTGGAGGTTTGATCTTTTCATAGTGTCCCACAATTCCTGGTTGTTCCACTTTTGTGTATTTTTAAATTTTTCATAATCTTTATTTGAGCTTTTTAGTTGCTCTGTGTTATCTTCCAGGTCTGATATTCTTTGTTCTGCTTCCTCCATTCTACTTCTGAGGCTTTTTCTGTTCCTTTCCTCTTGATTGGATGAGTGTTCAATTTCCTTTTTCATTTCATCTTGTGATTTCTTTAGAATTTCCACTTCCTTTGGAGCTTCTCAATCTCTTCCTGTAGCTCTTTTCTTCGCTGGTCAGTTTCCTTTTTCATTTCAACATGGGATCTGTTCAGTGTTTCCACTTCCTTCCAGAGTTTGTCATTTTCTCCTTCTAGTTCTTTCTGGCATTTGTCATTCTCTAGGTCCTTCTTGAGTTTTTCATTCTCTCTCCTTAGTTCTCTGACTTGTTCTTTATATTCGTAATTTCTTTGAATATATCTGAAATTATTCCTCTAAGATCTGTGTCCTAGGCCATTACCAGGGGGATCCCACTGTAGGAATCTCCCACCAGGAGTGGTAGAGCTTGGTGTGGAATTATCCTGCACCTTTCCCATGTTGTCCTTTCATCGTGTCCCTGATATGTGGGTTTCTCTTTGCCTGTATTCCAATGTGAATCCCAAATCTCATCACTGTGTCGAAGGCTTGCTTTGCTTGCCTCCTTCAGATGCCTTTGTTGTTTGTTTGTTTGTTTTATTTCTCTCCTTGTTTATGGAATGTTGACTCATCTAAGTTTTAGGCTTTCTATTGGAAATCTAACTAACTTTTCCTTTTCTGTTCTGAAGGTTCTCCAAAGAATCCACTTGGACACTCCCTCAGCAATTCCAGTTGGTGGGCAGGGGTGAGGGGATGTTGAGACAATGATTTAATCAAACCAATGAGACAATTATCCAACAGCCCAGAGATAGAGTTATTCAACAATCTGCCTGGCTGGAGTGCCTGGCTCCTACCTGTGCTTCGGGTAGCCCTGGAAAATCCCCGATCTAAGCTCTGTGCACTCTACAATTCACTTTTAATTTTTTTAAAATATGTATTTACTTCTTATTTAAATTTTATTTATTTTTGTATGTGTATGAATGTACTGTCTGCATGTAGGTCTATGCACCCGTGTTGTGCAATGCTGCGGAGGTCAGAAGAGGGTCTCGGATTCCCCTGGAACTGGAGTTCTCCTGGAACTGGAGTTACAGATGGTTCTCAGCTGCCATGTGGGTGCTGGGGATCGAACCTGGGTCCTCTGCAAGAGCAGACGGTACTCTTAACCGCTAGGCTATCTCTCCAGCCCCACTTTTAATTTTTTAAAATTAATTATTTTTTAACTTATTTATTTTTTATGTGTATGAATGTACTGTCTGCATGTAGGTTTGCGCACCCGTGTCGTGCATTGCTGCGGAGGTCAGAAGAGAGCATCAGATTCCCCTGGAACTGGAGTTAAAGATGGTTCTCAGCTGCCATGTGGGTACTGGGAGTCAAACCCGGGTCCTCTGCAAGAGCAGTTGGTGCTCTTAACCACTAGGCCATCTCTCCAGCCCCTTAATTTATTTTTTATGTGTATGAATATACTGTCTGCATGTAGGTTTGTGCACCCATGTCATGCAATGCCGTGGAGGTCAGAAGAGGGTGTTGGATTCCCCTAGAACTGGAGTTAAAGACGGTTCTCAGCTGCAATGTGGGTGCTGGGAATCGATCCCAGGTCCTCTGCAAGAGCATTCGGTGCTCTTAACTGCTAGGCCATCTCTCCAGCCCATAAAATGAAAATTTTAAAAAGGCATTGAACCAGGCTGCTTAGGGGTCTAGAACTCACAATATAGCAGAGGTTGGTCCTGAACCCACAGCAATCCTGTTGCCTCAGTCACCCAAGTGCTAGAATTGCAGGCATGAGCCATCATGCCCAACCAGAGAGGAAAATTTTAATAAGGGAGAATTGAGGAAAAAAAATTTCTGGAGAGGGAAAAGGTAGTGTTAGTGTCCAAGAACCCACACCAGACACACCGAAGGATGGAAATCAAGACTTTATTTCAGGAAAAGGTAAATCAGCATGCTGGGGTGGGAGGAAAAAGGCTCCGACCCCGATAACTTGGCTCGCAGGCCTTTTATACAGGGTCTAGGGGAATTTTAGCGGGGTTTGGGTAACTTCTAGCCTTATTGGATAATAGCAGGGTTACAGCTCATGGTTAGGTCAGCCCATCTGCCCCCACATACCAAAGGTTATCTTTAGATACAATCCTGCGACTGGAATGAGGAAATGTTGGGTCAGTCCACCTGCCCTCACATACCAACAGTTATTTTTAGACACAATCCTGTGACTAGAACGAGGAAGTATTGGGTCAGTCCACCTGCCCTCACATACCAACAGTTATCTTTAACAAGTTTAAATGTTATTAGCTGTTCTTGAGGCCTCAAAGGAACTGACCTCTTCCCTGAAAAGGTCAGTTTCCAGTAAACCTTGAGCAACTGGTGGCTATACTCAAAATGGAGTCAGTGTGGGCCCCTGTTACAGTAGCAGAAACAGAGAGGAAGGCCCCACCACGAAGAGGGAGAAGGTGAAGGGTGAGGAGGAGGAGAAGCAAGAAGGTAGAACTAAAGAGAACTTGCCTTGGAAAATCTCAGTCATGTTGGATTGGAAACTAGGCAGAATGACCTCCTGAGGTGGGCTGGAGACAGCTCAGAGGTGAGAGAGGAGAGCAACAGCAGAAGGGGTCTAGCCTGAAGACAGCGAGAATCGGCTGAGCCTGGGCTGAGAGAAGCCAGCCTCTAACTGCAGTGGGTCTTCTTGAGTCTCCTCCTCCTCTTGAATATCAACTGGAAAGGCTAGTGGCCTTCCATGAGCATTTAATGATGTCTTCCCAGATCACAACCACTTAGAGCTGCACCATAAATCTAAACGAATAAAAAAGAAAGCCTTAGAGAAAAGCTAGGCATGGTTGTACACATATCTCAGTTCTTAGGAGCCTGAGGGAGGAGGATCAGGAGTTCAAGAGCAGCTTGCATTCCATGGCAAGTCTGAGGCCAGCTTGAGGTATATGAGACCCCATTTTATTTTTTTATTTATTTTATTTTATTTTATTTTATTTTATTTTTTGGTCTTTTCAAGACAGGGTCTCACTGTAGCCCCAGCTGTCCTGGAACTCACTCTGTTGACCAGGCTGGCCTTGAACTCACAAAGATCCACATGCCTCTGCCTCCCAAATGCTAGAATTAAAGGCGTGAGCCACCACGCCCGGCTGAGACCCCACTTTAAAGAAAAAGAAAAAAAGGGGCTGGAGAGATGGCTAAATGCTGTTCCTGCAGAGGATCAGGGTTTGGTTCTCATCACCCACGTGGAAGCTAACAGCCATCTGACACTCCAGTTCCAGGAGATCTGACACCCTCTTCTGACCTCCATAGGCATCGCATGACACAGGTACACTTAGGTACATGCAGGCAAAACACTTATACACATAAATAAAGATAAATAAATCTTTAAAACAAGAAAATAAAGACTAGTTTGGGCCATGTGTCCAGCTCCTCTGTTTCCTGTTGGGAGTGTGTTCCCCAGACCTCAAGGAGTCAAGCTAAGGTTGGAAGGGCGCTGGACAGAGTGGCACAAGGGGTATAAGGAGCTGGCTTGATAGGTAAGAGTGCTTACTGTGAGAGCGAAAGGAGTTGCACTCAAATCCCCAGCACCCATGTAGAAAATTCTTCTAATCCCAACAGTGGGGGTGGAGACAGGCAGATCCTGGGATCTTGCTAGCCAGCCAAGCCCAAAAACACAAGCTTCAAGCTCAGTGAGAAACCCTGTCTTAAGGAAACAAGGCAGAGAATGATAGAACAGGACTCTGGACCAGTGCCTTCCCCTGGCCTCCACATGGATGCATATGGGCATGCACACCTGCACACACATGGTGACATATATTACACAGGAAGGAAGGAAGGAAGGAAGGAAGGAAGGAAGGAAGGAAGGAAGGAAGGAAGGAAGGAAGGAAGGAAGGGAGGGAAGATTCAAAGGCACTGGAATGGTGGCCATAGGGCAAACCTCCTGAGCTCTCTTTAGGAAAGGAGTTGGGTTATGGCTGTTAGGATCAGGGTGAAAAAGAGGCTCTGACCAGACTCCATGCCTTAGGTGAAATCTGGAAAAGCAGAGGAGGAAGTTCTGTGGCCGTGTTTCTGCTTAAGCAACTCAACATCCGCTTTTTTCACAGCCCTGGTAGGGGTTAGAAGCTGATTTGTTTGGCTGTCTCTGCGGCAGGCAGCACCATGCCTGGCTGCAGAGGGAGAGATCTGCTTTGCACATAATTTAATCCAGGGTGAGGTAATGAGCCTGCTCTCCTTCAGAAGGGGCATTAGCGTGACTCCACCAGCCTAGCGGAGCAGGGCTAGGAGCAGGGAGCCTGCGCGGTGGACCTTGTTAGATGGCCCTCCTGCCCATGCGATCAGAACTGAGGCATGATTTACAGTAACTCCTTATATTAAAAGCCTCAGAGACAAGTAAAATAAATAATGCTCTGTGGTGAATTTGTTAATGAATTTCTCTGTTCCTTCAACCCCCCCAAAAAGACTGGAAAAAAGAAAGGTGTTGGGTCAGAGAAAGACCATGCAGGAGACTGCAAATGAAGGTTCTTCATGACTCCGGAGAGAAAAATAATCAAACCACTTAGAAAGCAAAACAAAACATCCTGTTCTCAGCTAAGGACACTCATTAATTTCAAGGTAGAAAGTGGCTTGACATCTTTCTGGTATTCTTAAATAAGCAACTGCTTTAATAAAATAAGAGGTTGTGGTCCAGGGTTTAAGTAATCTCAGTGTCTGATTTGCATATATATGATGAAGCGTGACCCTGTTCCCGAGTTGATTGCTGGGAGGTCAGACTTGTATAGAAGGCAAATCTGCTCAGGGATGACTGAAGAGGCAGTGGGCGTCCTATCAGCCTCTCAGGGTGTCGTACCCATATACTCTTCTGGGCCAGGGTACCCTGAATCATCGGTGACCAGCATTTATTTTCTAGATGTATGATTTATGAATTTGCATGCTCACATGGGCCCCCTGCTTACAAGGATGCCAAGCTTTTGCTTTCTTTTTGATTTTTAAAGTGTTTTATTTTTCTTTTTTATGTATATGAGTGTTGTGCTACATGTAAGTGCACCCATGTGTGCAGTGCCTTCAGAGGGCAGAAGAGGGCGTCAGATCCTCTGAGCTGGAGTTACAGATGATTGTTAGCTACTCCTGTGTGTTGGGAACTGAAACTTGGTCCTCTGGAAGAACAGCCAGGGCTCTTAACTACTGAGTCATCTCTCCAACTCCCAAGCTCTTACTTTCTTGAAAAAAGGCCCGTCCCCTATTCATTCTGCATTCAGTGCTGCTAATTGTGCAGCTGGGCCTGCCAAGGGGTCTGATGGCAACAGCTCTGCCTTATGTTCATCTGGCCTTTGCCAACTCTGGCTTCTTTTCAGGAGGCAAGGTGATAAGAAGTTTCCCTATAAGTGTGTGTGTGCGTAATGTCTTTTAGGAAGATGTTATTTTTTTAAAAAATAGCACTATTATTATTATTATTAGTAGTAGTAGTAGTAGTAGTAGTAGTATTTGTGGGCTTGAGACAGGGTCTCAAGCCCTGGCTAGCCTGAAACTCACTATGTAGACCAGGCTGGCCCCAGTCTCACAGAGATCTGCCTGCCTCCACCTCCTGAGTGCTGGGCTTAAAGTTGTGCATCACTATGCCTGGCAAAAACAGCCTAATTTTAAAAAGTAATACATGCTAACTGTGAAAAATGTGTAAGAAAAAAAATCACCCCATACAACAATATACCATTGTAGTCATTTTACACATACTCTTGTTTTGTTCTGCATGCTCATTATTGGAAATATTCTGAAACAATGCCTTGGGAAATGTTTTTAGAATTCCCAGTATAGTAGGAGCAAATTTCCCATACCAGTAATTTTTCTTCAAGAGAATTTAATGGCTGCCTGGTGTTCCACTGCACTAAAATCCCATCATTTACTCAACCCACCCCTGACTGTTGGGCCATTTATGCTTATTGCAAATAACCCTCTGTATTAGTTACTTTTCTCACTGCTGTGACAAAATACCTGACAGAAGCAGCTTGGAGAAGGAAGGGTTTATTCTGGCTCACAGTTTGGGGATGCAGTTCATCATGGAGAGGGAAGGCATGGTGGCAGGCCACATTGTGTCTTCAGTCAGTAACAGAGGGAGATGAATGCCTGCGTTCAGTTCTCATTCTTTTTATTTACTCTGGGATCCCAGTCCATGGGCTAGAACAGCCCACATTCAGGGCGAGTCTTTCGTTTGCAGTTAAACCTCCCTGGAAACAACCTCAATAGCCACACCCAGAGGGGTTTCCTAGGTGGTTCTTATCTAGTTGATAATGATTAACCATCACATCCTCTAAGGAGAGCACATCCATTTCAAATGAGACTTGGTTATTTTCTTTGGATAAATTCCTAGAAGTAAAATCTAGTAAGACCTCTGACATTCAATGCCTAGGGGCCACTGGAAACCCTTCCCATTTACAGCAGGAAGGAGGGCGTGGGTTAAAGGAGAGGTAGCAGGGTCATGCTTGCTTCTCTGAGCTCTGGGGGTGTTCCTTTCAGTATACTACCAGGTCATGGTGTGCTGTGGTGATTTAGAACAGAGCTGATTCTTTCACTAACCCCACACTTTCCTGGTGTTTGGTTGGGTCCAGCCTTCCTCACCTGTCACAGGCTAGTCCACAAAGCAGTTCCATGTAGTTGCTGTGGGGACGGCAGCTCTGTGCCCATGCAGAGGAGTCACCACTGGAATGTTCTAGAATGCTGGGCTTGGTTAATATAATTTCATTTTTTTTTTCTTCAAAGTCTCCTGGGGCAAGAAAAACAACATTCAACCTCAAAACCCTCTGTCGACTGAGTGAATGTTTAATAGGAGCTTCTGGAAGGCATCCGCAAGGCGGGGCCTGCTACTGTCCCCCAGATTATTCCTGAATGTCACTGATCTCTGTTCTTTTTTTGCTGATTTCCTCATGATCACTTAGGCTTGTATTTAGGTTTGAGGGAAAGGGAATGGTGAGCAGCCAAGCTGTTTACTACTGGAACCTTAGTGTCTGTAAAAAGCTGCCACAGGCAGGAGGGAGCCATGGAGACCTTTTTGAAACCCATGCTGGAAAATAGCCGGATGCTTCCATTCTGGGTCTGTGGCCAGGGTGAGTCCCAGAAGCTGGCCTCCTCTAGGGCAGAGGAGAGGCAGAGTATACCGGGGAGGCCTGGCCAGAAGGGGCATGGCAGACCAGCTTTGCAGCAGACATCAAAGGGTGCTTAGTCTCCACCCCACTTCTTTTGCCACTTCGAGTCTGGGGCAGCTTAGCTACCCGGTTCTTTTCCACTATGGCTGGCCATCTCTTTCCCTGTCTGCTAGAGATGTAGAATTTTGGAGCTAGCTGGTTTTCCCTGATCTTTCTGCTCTGCCCACAGGCCTCCTCTTGCCATAGTCCACTCCCCTCAGTCTTGTGCAAGGTGCTGCTGGCTTCTTGCCTGGGGTGGAGGATACACACAGCACACATTGGCAGGCTGGCCTGTATCAAGCAGAGTTGCAGAGACAAGCCAGTGGCCTTTGGCTCCTCCTTACATTCTTCCTCTAGCCATCATGGGAAGAACAAAAGGCCGAGGTCTCTGCAGCCCAAAGAATGTCCCCAGCAGGAAAGCACAGCCAGCCGGGGCAGAGGCTTCCTGCCCTGTTCACTTTCCAGCTCAGTAAACAAAAGCTACTTACACTGGGGGCAGTGTACAGGAATTGCTTCAATTTTTATTTCAATGTCAGGATCCACTTTGCAAAAATTCTTATAGTTTGTGAAGGCAAACTTATTACAAGTGGAGGGTTTTGTATCTATGTCCTCAGGGATCCTCTGAAAAGTTCCCTCCTTTAAAAGGTCTAAAATTTTATAGAAGTTGAAAAATATTCCACAGTTCCTCTAGTGAGAATAACTGTCTTTTTGGAGCCTTTCATCAAGGGCAAACACTGCGTGGTGGCTTGTCTCACTTCATCAATGGTACCAGGAGCTAGGCATCCCTATTGTCAGGCCCATTTGGTAACGTAAGCTACAGGAACTTCAAGGAGAAATGGCAGGCCAAGGCCACACAGGCCAGTTAGCCTTGACCAAATACTAGTCCTATTCCTAAACCCATGCCCTTAGGTTTATAAGAATCTCCCTGTGAGAGGCACTGTTCTACACAGTGAGGAGACAAGAGTGGAATGTGGTAACATAAATAAATTCCATTCCCATTAGTTTATAACCTGGGAGGGGACCCACCTTTCATACACAGAACCAATAAAGACTGAACTAAAGACCAGAGTGGGGCACATGCCTGTAATCTGAGTACTAGGAGACAGGAAGATCGCCAGTTCCGAGCTAGCCTGCACTATATAACCAGATCCGTTTCAAAAGAACAAACTTAACAAAAAAGACTGGGGTGTGACAACAACCAGGGAAATAAACACAGGGGAAGGACCAGCTCTAGCCTAATGGCTTGGGTTTTTAAAAGACAAGAGAGAAAATTCCTCTGCAAAGTGACATTTCATTGAGTTTCCATTATGTGCTGTGCTGAGTGCTGGAGATAACCAAGAAAAGACAGGCAGAGCCCTGCCATTCAAGAGCTTCCCTGGGGCAGTCTGGACGAGCTGCAGGATATGCACAGGATGGGAATCCCTGTCTGGGGAGGCCCTCCTTCTCCCTCCAGGTGGACTGCTGAAGCAGCTAGCCATAGGGAAGATGAAGTACACAGTGCCTGTAGAAGGAATATGGGGACTGAGAAAGGTGGAAAGGCCCCAGCCCACCCCAGAACGAGGACCAGTTCCACATTCCCAAGGACAGAGGTGGTGCTGGTGTGGTACGGCTGTAAGAGAAGTAAGAGAGGTGGGCTTCAGCTCACATCACAGACTTTTGAAGTTCTCACAGAGAAGTGGGCAGTGTTCTAGTTTCTCTTCCATTGCTGTGACAAAACACTCTGACACCAACTTGGGGAGGAAAGGGTTTATTCAGCTTACATCTCCTGGGTCACACAGTTCATCACTTAGGGAGCCCAAGGCAGGAACTCAGGGCCGGAACCTGGAGGCAGGAGCTGAAGCACAGGCCATGGAGGAATGCTGTTTACTGGCTTGCTCCCCTGGCTCATGCCCAGCCTGCCTTCTTACACAGTACACAACAACCTGCCCAGGGTGGCACCACTCATTGTGGGCTGTGCCCTCCCACGCTGCTTGACAATCAAGACAATACTCCACAGATGTGGCCACAGGCCAATCCAATAGAACCAATTCACCAATTGAGGCTCCCTCAACCCAGGTGTGTGAAGTTGACACTAAAGCTATCCAGCACAGGCACCTTCTTGCATCGTGAGCCTAGCAGCTGACGGGAGGGCAGAGGACCCAGAGCGCCAGAGGATGGGTACTGCCGTGATGCTGGTGAGAACCGAGAACCGGAGGGTTTCGCTATAAGTCTCTTGGCTTGACGAGGCAACACAGCCAGCGAGTGGAAAGCAGGGTACAACATACTGACTGGTGGAAACAAAGCATCACCTCCTGTACGGGACGAAGGCTCCCACATCTGGAGGGAGGTGGAGTTAAGGGCAGCCTGCCTTTGCACCTGCTCCCAGCCCTGGAACGCACTGGCAACAAAACTGAAGCAAGCAGGTTCTAGCACAAAAGGAAGGGGCAGAGGGACTGCTGCCTATCTGTTCACCTGCCAATCAGGAAGGAGGCTCATCCCCCCCCCCGCCCGGCCCCGTAGGTGCCGCCCACCCAGGCACGTGTCTCCCAAAATGCAGAGACTTCACGAATGAGGCAACAACGAAGTACATCTCACTAGGCAGAGAGCCTTAGTAGCAATACAGAAAACAGGGCCTGGAAACGAGCAAAGACTGACTGCTGAGGAGAAACATTCACAAATTTATGAAGCTCGAAAACAAAAGACCTAAACTGGGGTGAAGCAGGAGAGTCATCCACTGGCTCCCGGTGGGGAGCAGGCAGAGCCAGGCCCCAGCTGAAGGACAGCTGCGCCACAACTTGCCAGTTCAGGGAATGTGGACTCAGGGTTGTTTTGTTTCCCAAAATATTTTTAAAAACCAGAACTCTGCATTTTTGTGTGAAATTTTCTGAGTTTTAGATGTTGGCAAAAACTCTTGAAACACACACTTCAATAACCTCTGAGGGCCACAACTGACTTGTGGATTATGATTTATGTCCCTTGACAAGGATTTTTTTTGGGGGGGGTCTTTTTGAGACAGGGACTCCCTGTAACCCTGGCTGGCCTGGAACTCACTATCAAGGCCTGCACCATCATGCCTGGTGACAAGGATTTGAAACCTCTTTGAGTCTTGAGAATCTGATAGAAATGTTTAGGCATCTTTTTTTTTTTTTCCCCTAGGGGTGAGGGAAGAACAAATTTCACACAAAAACTTCGACTATAACTTCTGGTCATTTCTGTGGCTCTGGAACCATTGCTTCCTAAAGGCAAAAGGGACGAGGGCTTCTGGAGAGGACATTGGAGGTCTCAGAAGGTACAAGCTTAGCCCGTGGTTGGTGGGTAATGTATGGGCTACATTTGAATGAGGCAGTGGAGTGGGTCGTGTCAATCTGTCTACCTCTGGGTGCTCAGTACTCAGCTTTTCTACTTGATTTTTAATTAATAAACTTAGTTAATTAACTGATTAACTAATATTATTTTTGAGACAGTCTCTCGTTATGTAGCCCAGGCTGACTTCAAGCTTCAAGTTCCTCCTGTGTCAGCCTCCCCAGTTCTGGGATTATAGGGCCATACATAGCTTCTTCTTTATCTTGATGGATGCTCTCTGTGTAAGTATGGGCTAGGAAATTTGGACAAGGAAGTAGGGAAGCATCTGAAAGGCTTGGACACTGGTCTGCATGGAGGAACAGGGATGGAGAGGCTGCTTGTACAGTGGGGTTTGAAGGGTTGGCAGAAATTAACCAGAGGGAATGAATTTTTTTTTTTCTGTTCTTGGCTGAAGATGAGGGGTGAGGATTTAGAGTTGGAACATCCTAAATGCCAAAGCTGTCTGTATCTAGGACAGGTATTTCTTGGAAGAGGTTCTTATGCCAGCCAAACAGATGCCCTAGCCAGGCTCCTGAACTTTCATAGATGGCTGACAGCCCATTGCCAGCTCACCCTATTAAAGAATATGGTCTGCCCTTAACTGCTAACAGGGAGGAGCCGAACTTCATGTACCCATCAGTAACAGAACATTGAGATCCCCACAGCTCAACGTTCACCAAATACTTGGTTGCAAAAAGTGAAAATAGCATTATTGGGGGTCCAAGATATGCATTCCCAGCATTCCTCCAGATTCTGTAACTTATATTCACATAAGTCAGATCTTAGGAGAGCTGGTACTTGTACATATAATTTTGGTCTCTGGTTAGCTAGTTCCTTTGATTAGGATTTCTCTGCTATACAATTGTCCTAACTCCTTATGTATTTGTCCTGAAGGATGTTAAGGACGACCTTCATGATACCAGACAGATTTCTACTTTTTGAATACATGTCATTGAGCCTAGTGATCCCTGCCTCCTTTGTGTACTTGTTTCCCACATTGAATAGGGCTGACATGTGTGACTAGTAGGATGCACCAGAAATGATGGTCTGTGACTTCTGACCCAAGGCCATAAAAGATACTGTGGCTACGAGGCTGGGGTGTAGCTCAGTGGTAGAACGCTCACCTACTGTGCAGGAAGTGAGGCACTGGACTTGATCCCCAGCAACACACACACACATACACACATGCACACACACACACACACACGTGCATGAAATTATGGTTTGTACTGTATTCTTTCTTATATTGCCCTCTCTGGAGATAAAGTTAACAGGTCAACTACCATATTGTGAGGATGCTCAAGCAGTACCATGGAGAGGTCCTTGTGGTGAGCCTTGTAAGCCTATCAGTCAGCAATAACTTGCCAGCATAAGGCAGCCATCTTGCAAGTAGATCTCTAGCCCTTGATGATTATTTGTTTATTTTGAGAAACATTCTTATTATGTAGCTGAAGTCTCCTGACTGCCATGCCCCAGCTCAAGTTTTTGTTAGTTTTTTTTTTTTTTATCTCTTTCTCATCTCCAAATAACAAATTTAGATAACCAGTTCTTGAGTTTTGTTTTAAATACTGATGTCCTACTTGTTTTTCTTTTTTGAGACAGGGTTTCCTTGTAGCCCCAGCTGGCCTGGAACTGGATACAAGACCAAGCTGGCTCTATCTCACAGAGATCTGCCTACCCCTGCTTCCTGAATACTGGGACTAAAGGCATGTACTACCACACCCAGCTTCCAATTTTCTATTTTTATGCCCAGATCTGAGCTATAAAGTGCCCTAGAGTTTAAACAATGAACTTTTGTTATCTTGCACAGTCACGTTCTTCTCCTGATATTCACAACATAATTTAAAAATTACTTTATGTGTATGAGTGTTTTGCCTACATTAAGTGTACCACATGCATGCAGTACCCATGGAAGCCAGAAGAGGGCGTCAGATCCACTGGAACTGGAATTACAGGTGGTTGTTAGCTACTATGTCAGTGCCTGGAACTTCTTTGCAAGAAGAACCACTCCTCCAGTCTTTACAACATAAATTTGATCAACATTTATATTGGGATATCACCATTTGATGATTCTATTACTGTAACTACAATGAATGCTGTTCATAGCAGAGTGTTCACTTCTTTTCTTGCACTATTCTATTTTTTAATACATGTGAACATGTATACATGCACAGAGCACAACAGAGAGAGAGAGAGAAAGAGAGAGAGAGAGAGTTGAGTGGTAGATCCAGAGCTGGGAACTGGGGACAATGAAAGCAGGTTTAAATTGCAAACAAGCCAGGACATGCTCCTGAAAATGGGCTTCCCAGCTTGCATATGGTCAACAGAGCACTGGGTGGGGTCAGGAGGCTGCGAAAGCTGATGTCCATCACAGGCTGGGCTCCTTTCCCATTCCCATGTCTACTGGCTCTCTGCCTTGGTCCTACCCCCTGGTTCTTGGGCACACAGCGTTCTTGTCCTTATTGAGGAAAGAAAGCCTGGGAAAGAGACAACGAGGAAAGGATGGCGTGGCACCAGATCTCCAGCAATCTCCTCAGCTTGTGCCTCATTTCAGTGGAGTGGGTTGCTCTGCAGGGAGCGTCATTTTAGGAAAGCTTGCTGCATTAAGGGAAGGAGGTCCCTCTCCGGCCATGTGTGTCCTTCAGCAGTGCCATCCTTGCTACTTCCCTATGACCCTCTTCCTCCCCTCTTCCCTCCTTACCCGTGTCTCCATCCTCTTCTTTTCCCAGTCCTCTCCTCTGTATCTACTCAAATAATTATCATTCTTTAAAAATTCCTTCCTTGAAACCTCTAGCCATGATCCTATTCCAGCTGACCTCCTTTTTTAAATGTACCATACAGACTTTAACAAAAGGAACAGGTAAAGTAAGACAGGCACTTATAGTAAGGAAAAAAACTAGGACTGGGCATGGTGGCACATGCCTTTAATCCCAGTGCTCAGGAGGCAGAGGCAGGTGGATCTCCGGAGTTCAAGGCCAGCCTGGTCTACATAGTGAGTTACAGGTCAGCTGGGGCTACAGGGAGACCCTGTCTCAAAAAAACAAAAAACAAAACAACCCCCCCCAATAAACAAACTAGAAGAAAATTTATTTTCAACAACGTAATATAGCCTACTTATAGTTGCATTTAACTGAGCTCTGTTGCTGTGAAGAATACAGCTCATGTACAGGTCTGGGGAATGATTTGTACATTTTTCAAGTATTCACTGAATACTACCATATATACACATAGACATTAAATTTGAAAAAGATTAAAAGAGCCCACATGTAATTCATTTCTGTTGCTCTTTTGGAAGAGGCCATCTAAACAGAAGAATATGTCATTCTATAATCTCTGCATTGAAAGGATGGAGAGTTCCAGTCAGCCCAGACTCTGTTAAGACCCAGGCTCATGAATCATGTGATGAACCCATCCTAGACTCTGTTGGACACCAAGTCTCCTCCACTTCTCTTCAGACACCAGATGAGTTTTAGGTACTTGTTTGGAAAGTTCTCTGAGTTACATGACATGACAGTACTTAGTGTTAGTTGAAGTGCTTGTCTGAGTTGTAGATCTGCTTGTGGGCCATCCTGCTGGCGTGGAAGATACACAAGGAGCATGGAACCCGGCACAACAAGGTCTGCGTCCACCTAAGGTCAGCACGACTCCCAGCTGACCACCTTGAAAAGTTTTCTCCACTTGCAACTTCTGCTTTCTGTTTTCAACCCACTGGAACTGGAGCCATTTCCTTCTGTGACCAATGGCGTTTTGGTTGGTAAACTCTCAGTCTCGATGTTATTTAATCTGTTTGCATTACCTGTTGAGCCCTGCTTTCTCCCTCAAACTTTCCTCCTTCTTGATTTTTATGGTTTCACTGTGTTGCCCAGTCTGGTCTTGAACTGTGGACTCAGATGATCTTCCTACCATGTGAGTGCTGAGATTGCAGGTGTTTGCTGCTGTGCCTGGCTCATTCATTCTGGTTTTCTTCTTGGACTGCCCTTCCCTCCTTCCATCTCTCCCTCCCTCCCTCTTCCTTTCTTCCCACAGGTCCGTCCTTGGGCTTCTCATCTTTTGCTCTCTCTTCTCCCTGACTTCATCTTCACCATGGCTTTTCATCACAGTGCTCTAGTTACATACTCTTGCCCAGAGTTCTATCCAGTGCGTCTGTGCCACCCATTCTCTCCAAGCCCCTCTTCCACAGTGCATTCATTATTTTGCTCACCCGTCTTCTTACTGCATTCATTATTTTGCTCACCCGTCTTCTTACTCCATTCATTGTTTTGCTCACCTATCTTCTTATATTTCTTGTTCTGGAGAAGACCTTGAAGATGCCCAGCCAGACACCCATGAGCACCATTCTGGATTCTTCCTCTTACTCACTTGGGCTCTCCTCTCTCCATCCTTATAAACCACTGTGTTGGTCAGAGCTCCCATAGCCCTTATGGGAGCAGGGCTCCCCAACCTTATACTATGCTCTTTTTTTTTTTTAATTTTTATTTATTTTTGTATGTGTATCAATGTACTGTCTGTATGCAAGTTTGTGCACCCATGTCGTGCAATGCCGCGGAGGTCAGAAGAGGGTGTGGGATTCCCCTGGAACTGGAGCTCTCCTGGAACTGGAGTCTCAGACGGTTCTCGGCCGCCATGTGGGTGCTGGGGATCGAACCCGGGTCCTCTGTAAGAGCGGTCGGCGCTCTTAACCGCTAGGCCATCTCTCCAGCCCACTACTATGCTCTTTTAATCATTCTCCACATTGTGGTCAGGGAAGAGTTTGAATGACTGGTACTTGGGTGTGGTCTTCCCTGGTGATGAAACCTCATTAGTCTCCTACAACTCTTCCTTATTTAGGGGAAATTTGAACTCCCTATCTTGTTCTTTAAGGTCCTTCACAGTGGGTTCCTGCTTGTGTCTTGGCTCAGCTCTTCTATTCCTACAGTGTGTGTGTGTGTGTGGGGGGGTAGACTGTATTAGCCTGTTCTGTTCTGGGACACTCACTCTTTTTTTTTTTTTTTTTTTTGTCTTTTTGAGACAGGGTCTCCCTTTAGTCCCAGCTGGCCTGGAGCTCACTTTGTAAACCAGGCGGGCCTTGAACTCACAGAGATCCACCTGCCTCTGCCTCCCAAGTGCTAGGACTAAAGGTGTGCGCCACCACGCCCGGCTTAACACTCACTCTATCTCAGTGCCATTGAACTTGTGATTTCCTATCCTTGATGTTTCTCTCTCCGCTTTCTTCCAGTGCCATTCAAGCATCTCATATCTGGCTTATCCCTCCCCAGGCTGGGGCAGCTGTCCTCTCTGTGCTTGTTTGCTTGGACCTCAGACTGTTATGGTTTGGATCTCTAATGTTCCCCAGGCTCATGCTTGAATACCTGTTCCCTGATTGGTGATACTGTTTTCAGAGGCTATGGAACCTTTGAGAGGCAGAGCCTAGCTAGCAGAACTAGGTTACCAGGGGCAGCCTTTGAATCAGCTCCCATCCCCTAGTTCCTGCCCTAGGGTTTCTGCTTCCAGGTCTGCTGCCACGTGAATGGCCTTCTCTACCCAATATACTCTTGCCCATAGGCTGAGCTGCTCTGTCCCACCCTCCAGTATGATGGACTGAAGATTCTGCAACCATGAGTTAATGAAACCCTTCCTTCCTTCCATTGTTCTTTATTTGTTCTGTCACAGGGCTGCAAAAGTAACTACCATGGAAGATGGGTGCAGAAAGTGGGGTTGTTGGTGGGATTAAACCTAACCATGTCATTTTGTGAGCTTTGGGCCTGATTTGTAAGAATAATGTGGAAAATATGGGGTATGTGGGCTTAAGAAGCTCTTGAATGCTGTGAGAAGAACTTATGATTCAGGTGGGAATTTGGGAGAACAAAATGCCAACAGAAATGTGGCTAGTAAAAACTTTCATCACATTTCAAAGCCAGGCATGGTGGCACATGCCTTTAATCTCAGTACTTGGGAGGCAGAGGCAGGTGGATCTCTGTGAGTTCAAGACCACCCTGGTCTACATAGTGGGTTCCAGGCTAGCTGGGGCTACAGGGAGACCCTGTATCAAAAAGATAAAACAAACAAACAAAACAAAAAAAAATTCATGACATTTCAATGGGAACAGAGACTCTATTGGAAAATTCACTAGGGGTCATTTGTGTTACATTCTGGAAAATGATTCATTTAGGTACTACCCATGACCTTAAAGTTCAGTGAGGCTGAATTTAAAGGCAATGGACTAATTTATTTGGAAAAGAAGTTTTAAGACAGACAGACAGTATAATAGCAATGACATGGTTATTGCTGGTTGCTTTTATCCAGATTTACAGTAAAAATTAGAAGCAAGAGGTGAAACAAAGAGCCTGAAATGGGATACCTATATCAACCACCATCTCAAGGTGCAGGCAACACCAAAGAAGAGGAGGTGGAAAGAATGTAAGAGCCAGAGGATGGGGAGAAGTGCTGTGAAATGCTGCCTTCTGGCCATTACATGGCTGCCGTGAACACACGGCAGCTGTGCTTACCTGTAAAAGACCAGACAACCAAAATCCTGGCACAGATGGGGTGAGTGGTCTTCGGGTCTCACTTCTTACTGAGGTGGTGTTGGCACTTAATAGTTTCTTGAGGAGAGAGAATCATTTGTTTTTGAGGATGTGGCCATGAGGCTCATGTGGCCATGAGGCTTGATGAGGTTCCCTTGATCTGGTGGATGGCCCCACAGCCATGCACACATGGGCAGCACTACCTTGCCTTGGTGGGCTATAAAAAAAGACATAAAGTTGGGGCTGGAGAGATGGCCTAGCGGTTAAGAGTGCCGACCGCTCTTATAGAGGACCCGGGTTCGATCCCCAGCACCCACATGGCAGCCGAGAGCTGTCTGAAACTCCAATTCCAGGAGAACTCCAGTTCCAGGGGAATCCGACACCCTCTTCTGACCTCCGCGGCATTGCACGACATGGGTGCACAGACTTGCATGCAGACAGTACATTCATACACATACAGAAATTTTAAAAAAAAGACGTAAACTTGAAAGAAGCTGTATTTAGGGGATATGAGGAGGATTGAAGGGAAAAGGAGGATGTACATGATCATATTACGTGATATACATGGATGACATTCACAAGAATAAGAAAAATATTTTAGCTTTAGTTTTGGGTCTTTTTTTTTTTTTTTAGACAGTGTCTTCCTGTAGCCCCAGTTGTCCTGGAACTTGCTGTGTAGACCAGGGTGGCCTCCATCTCACAGAGATCTGCCTGCCTCTGCCTCCCAAGTGGTGAGATTAAAGACTTGTGCCACCATGCCCAGCTTGAAAAAGAATTGTTTAAATGGAGCAAAAAGATGTGCAAAGCATGCAGCTTAGGAATGCAAGTGTGTTTAAGATTATAGACAAAGCAAGTGCTGACAGAGCTATAGTAGTTGTTAAAGAGATTAGCAACATTAAAGAGAAGATGTGTGGCTTGCAGGAGAGCAATAGGTAGGGTGCTGTGAGCAGGTGGCCCTGCCCACTGAACAGTGTTTGAAACGGAAAGTCCTTTTGAAAAGAGGGATACGCTGCTGGAACAGTATATTCTCAGGTTCAGCCATGCACACACTCAGATGCTGTTGCCTCTCTGATTCTTCTTGATCTGGCAGCAGAAAATGGCATCATTTATGTGATACTAGTTTTTCAGACAAGCAGAATTCAAGAGTTATGGGGGCATGAAAGTTTGTATCAAGAATTTTGAAGAAAGCCAGGCAATGCATCGGATTCCCTGCAGGGAATACGTAACAGGCTATATGTGAAGCTATGAGGGTGAAACCTAAGCTCCAGTGAAGACAGGAGGATGTTGGCAATACCAGGAGCATGGGACTCTGCTGAGAGCGTTGTAGACACCAAGTGGGGGCAGCCTAAGAGAGGGGCTGTATGTGCTGCAGGTAAGAGAGGGCTTCCCGCAGTCGTTGATGCTCTTGTCATGACACGTGTGTCTTAGACGCTGGACTTGGAGCTACAGTTCTGCTGACTGTGTTTCATTCATACTTGTCTTAATTGCTCCTTTTTGGAATGGGAATATTTGCTTTGCCATTGTATATTGGAGGGAGTATGTAACTTTCTTTTTTATTTTACAGATTATTTTAAGAGATTGTCTTGAATTTCAATAGTGCTTTGGACCTTAGTTTTTTTTTTTGAAGACTATAGGAACTCTTCAAATTGTACTACTTTGCATTATGATAAGACCATAAACCTTTGGGAGCCAGGGGAGAAATGTCAGGACTTCAATCTGAAATGTCCCTCAGTCTCATGCTTGAACACTTGTTATTTGGCTGATGGTGCTGCTCTGGCACCTTTTGGGAGGCGGCAGAAGTGGGTCAGTAGGGGGCAGCCTTTGAATGTTAGCTTCTACTCCCCAGTTCCTGGCCTGCTGCCCTGTGAACATCTCATCTCCACCACATTTTCCTGCTGCCACAGACAGAGCTCTTCTGGTATGCCTTCCTCACCATTATGGACAAAATGTCTGAAACCATGACCCCTAAGAAGTAAATTCCTCCTCCTTGTGTTTCTGTCAGCTTTTTTTTTTTTCCATAGTGACACAAAAGTAACTAATACACAGACACTACCCACCACATTGTGGTCATTTGTTTCCTTGTCTGAAAACAAGAAAATGTAAAGAAGATATTTTGGGGGGCCTTTTTGAGACAGGGTCTCCCTGTAGCTCCAGCTGTCCTGGAACTCACTATGTAGACCAGGATAGCCTTGAACTCACAGAGATCTGCCTGCCTCTGTGGCCTGAGTGCTAGGATTACAGGTGTGTGCCACCATGCCTGGCTTAGGAGGAATATTCTTTTTAAACTCCATATTCCTGGCACTTGACATTGATTGTCCTGTTATAGATGATGAGCAAATCTTTACTCAATGAATGGTTATATCCTAGAACAAAGTATTGATGATCTCACTTTAGATTTTTATTATTATTTTAATTTTATTTATTTTTGTATGTGTATGAATGTACTGTCTGCATGTAAGTTTGTGCATCCGTGTCGTGCAATGCCACAGAGGTCAGAAGAGGGTGTCGGATTCCGCTGGAACTGGAGTTCTCCTGGAATTGGAGTTACAGACGGTTCTCAGCTGCCATGTGGGTGCTGGGGATCGAACCCGGGTCCTCTGCAAGAGCAGTTGGTGCTCTTAACTGCTAGGCTATCTCTCCAACCCCAGATTTTTATTATTATTTTAATTATGTACATGCACATGTGTATCTCTGTGTGGGTATGTGCATGTGACTGCAGGTACCTAAGAAGGCCAGAGGCATCAAGTCCCTCTGGAGCTGGAGTTAAAGGCAGTCATGAGCCATCCCACATGGGTGGTGGGAACCAAATCTGAGTCCTCCCAAGAGCTGTACAGGTTAGTAATCACTGAGCAGTCTCTCCAGCCCTGAATCCATTCTCTCTTATTTCAGGAAGATGATGATCAATAGTAACAAATACTTTTTTCCTTGGGTCTCAAGTACACAGGGTTGGATTAATCTCCTCAGCTCATGCCACACTATGCCATTTGGTTCATGTAAGAGTCTGGCCATTCATTCATTCATTCATTCATTCATTATTTTTATTTCAATTCCTCATTCAACCTCTATTATTATTTGTTTAATGTTGACTCCTCAAAAGGTATGTATGATTATCTTATGAGCATTGTTCTGTCTGGTTTATTTTTGGTGATTTTTTTTTTTTTGGGGGACAGGGTCTCACTATGTAGCCCTAGCTGGCCTAGAACTCCCTATGTAGACAAGACTCACTTCAAACTCATTGAGTTCCCCCTGACTCTGCCTCCTGAGTGCTGGGATTAAGGGAGAACACCACCATACCCAGCCTATTAGCATGCTTTTTGTTTTGTTTTGTTTTGTTTTGAGACATGGTCTCCCTATAGCCCCAGTTTATCTGGAACTCACCATGTAGACCAAGTTGGCTTCAGGCTAACAGATGTGCTGAGATGAAAGGCATGCACCATCACACCCAGCTTCAGCATGTATTTTTAAATTTTATTTATTTATTTATTTATTTATTTATTTTTATTTATTTTTTGGTCTTTTTTCGAGACAGGGTCTCCCTGTAGCCCCAGCTGTCCTGGAACTCACTCTGTAGACCAGACTGGCTTTGAACTCACAAAGATCTGCCTGCTTCTGCCTCCCGAGTGCTAGGATTAAAGGCATGCGCCACCACGCCCGGCTAATTTTATTTATTTTTTATGTGTATGAATGTACTGTCTGCAGGTAGGTTTGTGCACCCGTGTCGTGCAATGCCGTGGAGATCAGAAGAGGGTGTCGGATTCCCCTGGAACTGGAGTTCTCCTGAAATTTGTAGTTTCAGACGGTTCTCAGCCGCCATGTGGGTGCTGGGGATCGATCCCGGGTCCTCTGCAAGCGTGGTCGGCGCTCTTAACTGCTAGGCCATCTCTCCAGCCCCCAGCATGTATTTTTATGTGAATAGTACTGTTATATAATTCATTACATTTCTTGAATTTTCTATTCATAACTATGATTTTAAACTCTAACTTTTTTTTGTTCATTTTTATTGGTATTATTTGTATCATTGCTGTTCACGGGCCTCTTAAAGCTTTTTAATTTATTTTGCATATTGATTTCTTTTTGTCGTTTGAGCCAGGGTCTCCCTATAGCTCCAGTTGGCTTGAAACTTCCTATATAGACCAGCCTGGCCTCAATCTCACAGAGATCCAGCTTCCTCTGCCTCCCAAATGCTGAGATTAAAGGTGTATATCACCATACCAGCTTATTAATTTGTATTTTTGAAACCTCAGATTTATCTTTAACTTTCTCCCTACCACTAGAGTACTGGGAATCAGGTCTAGGGTCCTTTGTGTGTTAGCAAAGGCTCTGCTATTGAACTGCGCCCATAGCCTTAGTATGCCTTTTCAAAATACTTGTTCAGCTCAGTTGGTAGAGTGCTTGCCTAGCATTAATGAAGCTCTGGGTTCTTTTCCCAGAACATTAGCTTATTGCTTTTGACTGTCTTGTATATCTAAAAGTAAACATTTAAATAGCATTTTTGTTCCCATGACTTTTTGTTTGGTTTTATTTTCAGTTTTTTTTTTTTTTTTTTGTGTGTGTGTGTGTGTGTGTGTGTGTGTGTAGGTAGGTAGGTATGTGCACATGAGTGCAGGCTCCTGTGGAGATCAGAGAAGGATGTGGGATCCCTTGGAGCCAGAGTTACAATGTTTGTGAGCTGCCCATGATGGTGCTGGGAAATGAACTTCCAGTCCTCTTCAAGAGCCCTGCATGTTCTGAGCCTCTTGTTTTAAAATTTGATCTTCCTGGGCTGGAGAGATGGCTCAGTGGTTAAGAGGACTGACTGCTCTTGCAGAGGACCCAGGTTCAATTCCCAGCACCCACATGGCAGCTAAGAACTGTCTGTAACTCCAGTTCCAGGGGAATCCGACACCCTCTTCTGACCTCCATAGCATTGGACAACATGGGTGCACTTACTTACACGCAGACAGTACACTCATACACATAAAATAATAAATAAAAAAATTTTAAAAATTTTATCTCCCTGTCATTAACGTGAGGATGTCTGGGACAATGCTAGTTTCTCCCTTTTCCTAAAGAGGAAACTGGGGTTCAGGGAGATGAAGTGACATGCCCGAAGTTGGTGTTTAGGATGGTTGGGAGCGTTGGTGTTGATTGTCAACTTGACAGGATCTGGAATCACCTAGGAGACAAGCCCAAAGGCACAGCTTCAAGGATGAGCTTGATTAAGTTAACCTCCGGCTTTGCCTGTGAAGGATTAGCTGAATTAGTTTTCGGTAAGGGATTCTCCTGGGTTAGGGCTGTGGGTGATTGCTAACTCTGGGTTACGATGGACATTTGTCCATCCCTTCTTCAGTTAGCTGTGGGAAGCAACCCACAGGGGATGGCCCCTATCTCCGCAGAACCCATCTGCCTAGTGTCATCACTGCTTCTGTCTCTGGTGCACGTGTGCTCTATGAGTTCTGGTCACTAGAATCTGTATTTTTTTTTTAAAGATTTTACTGGGGCTGGAGAGATAGCTCAGTGGTTAAGAGCACCAACTGCTTTCACAGAGGACCCGGGTTCGATTCCCAGCACTCACATGGTGGTTAAGAACCGTCTTTAACTCCAGTTCCAGGGGAATCCGATGCCCTCTTCTGACCTCTGGAGCATTGCATGAGATGGGTGCACCAACCTACATGCAGACAGTACATTCATATACATAAATAATAAAATAAAATAAATAAAAAATAAGATAAAAATTAAAATAAAGATTTTATTTATTATTTTTATTTTGTGTGTATAAGTGCATTGCCTGCATGTATATGTGTGCCCATGTTGTGGAATCCCTCAGAAGTCAGAAGAGGGCATCAGATCCCCTGGACTGGAACCAGTGCTCTTAACTGCTGAGCCATCTCTCCAGCCCCCCTGTGTGTGTTTTTTTAAATGATGACAATTCTGAAGGACCATGAGCAAGTCTCCGGCTCTCTGTACATTCCACTCATGAGCGTCTCTAGAGGCTCATGTCACTGGCTTTCACTCTGTTCTCTCCACCTTTCTAGAAAAACACAAAAGTGTAACCACAACTAATATTTGTGATCAATCACAAACACTGTTTACAAAGTACCTATTGCCTCATTTCATACATCACCAACACATGTCACCAATATCCTCCTTTTGGCTGTGTGTGTGTGTGTGTGTGTGTGTGTGTGTGTAGTTTGTTTTGAAACAGGGCTTCAGTATGTAGCTCTGGCTGGTCCAGAACTCACTATGTAGATCAGACTGGCTTTGACAAACTCACAGAGATCTATTTGCCATTTCCTCCTGAGTGATAGGATTAAAGACATGTGCCATCATGCCTGGCACCATCCTTATTTTTTTGAGATAGGGTCTCCCTGTAGCTCCAGCTGCCCTGGAACTCACTATGTAGACCAGGCTGGCTTTGAACTCACAGAGATTCATTTGATCCCTCTGCATGCACTACCATGCCCAGCTCATCCTCTTTTTATAGATGAGAAAATTGAGGCTCAGAGAGGGTAAACAACTTTCTCAAGACTGCAGGGCAAAACAGTGTGACCACTGTGAGTCAGATCTGGACCGTCTGATCACAGATGCCTTATGCATCACACCATGTCAAGGGTAGATGTCCCGTTTCTCCGTAGGAGAATCCCAGTTTGGTGTCCCTGACACAGCAGGAAGATGATCCTATAAAGAGAAATTGCTCATATCCATCCAGTGAGTTTGCTACCTGGAGCAGCAGTATCATCCATCACTTAGCAACTGTGCCCTGAGCCCCTGCTGTGTGTGCAGCCAGCTCTGTATAAGTGAGAAACTTTTAGGTCTCCGTCTATCTCCAGAGGGAATAACCATTTCCCAGTGATTCATAGATCGCTGACTAAAATGCACACTCTCCTGAGCTCTCTGGTTCAGTCTTTCCCAAATCAGGCAGTGGCTGGGTGTGGAGTTGTCGCAGGATAGAAAGGGAAAAAAAGGGAGAGAGAGAGAGAGAGAGAGAGAGAGAGAGAGAGAGAGAGAGAGAGAGAGAAGACAAGGGAGCTGAAGCAGAGAAAGGGAGATGAAGAAGGAGGAAGGGAAGGAGGAACTCAGAGAACTTTAAGGAGAATAGGTAAATTTTGTGTCTGACACATTTACAGTGGTTATCATTTTATGATATATGCTATTCATAGGTGATTCTATTAAGCTATATAAAGATTTTCTGTTTTATGGGCCCTAAGTATGTTAGACACATGTTTTACCACTGAGCCTCACTCCCAGGCTTGCTAAATAAAATATTATCCATTTTCCAAAAGAAGGAACCAAGATTCTGGAGATGAAGGATTATTTAATCCTGGAGAGAATTTAGAACTGAAGTACCTTGAATTTTGTTGCCCAGCAGACCTGGATTCCAGCCAGACTCCCTGCAATTATCAAGCATGTTAGAGCTCCAACTTCCTCTTCTGTAGGATGAGGATGCTAACAGTATCAATCCTTTAGTGTTGTTATGAGGATTATATATGGAAACACATGCCCCATGGAAAGGACTCAGTGGATGCTGGCCTTTCTGTATTATTGTTCCATCATTACTACTGCAATTATAAAGCATCTGGCAGTACTAGTTCTTATTACAGTATACATCTAACGAGTGTCAGTTGCCTCTACAGAGTCCCACACCCCACTTTCCTAAAGTAACAGTCAGTAGCTGGCAGAGGCAGGCTGGCCCCAACATTTCATTTTATTTATTTATTTATCTATTTATTTATTTATTTATTTATTTGGTATTTTTGAGACAGGGTCTCCCTTTTAAGTCCCAGAGCTCGCTCTGTAGACCAGGCTGGCCTTGAACTCACAGAGATCTGCCTGCCTCTGCCTCCTGAGTGCTGGGATTACAGGTGTGCACCACCACGCCCAGCTTAAAGATGGTTCTTAGCTGCTATGTGGGTGCTGGGAATTGAACCCAGGTCCTCTGCAAGAGCAGTCAGTGCTGTTAACCACTGAGCTATCTCTCCAGCCCAATATTTCACTTTATGACCAGCATGCCTTTGCAGTATCTTGCCACCCACCTATCTATTTAGTACCTTAAAAATGTCACTAGACCTTAGCATTTGCCTCCATGACTTGAGGAAGCCTTTCCACCTGGGAAAGGGTGTTCAGATATCTTAAGAGCAATTGTTGAGAATATTTGGTGATTCTCTGTGCTAGAGGAAAGGTGTGTGAGTCATCTGTA
This sequence comes from Rhizomys pruinosus, assembly GCA_009823505.1. Lineage (NCBI taxonomy): Eukaryota > Metazoa > Chordata > Mammalia > Rodentia > Spalacidae > Rhizomys > Rhizomys pruinosus. Next base: position 1,348,884 of record VZQC01003433.1, on the reverse strand, counting down.
TTCTAGCCTGGGATCCCAGGGTATGGTTTCTTCTAATTCTTTTTAAGTTTGACAACACAATCAATTCTGTATGCACAACAAACTAAGGAGCCTGAAAAAAATTCATAGAGTTTAATGTTGAAATTAATCTTAAAGCAAAGTTAATCAACACATAATCATCTTTGTGCTACATGGTGATTAGGTATAAATGAAAGCTATTTGTGTAAATGAAAATAATCAGTAATACTCTGTACAATCAAACTAAGCACTTGCAGAGACTTCTAGGGCAGAGCTGCAATTCGGAATGTAGGTGGGTAACACAATTATAGCTACCTGTGTTCCTAACTTACCTGTGGAAAGGCTTGATCAGATACTTACTACAGTGCCTTGCAGTCAGTAGTAAATGGTAGCTCTTCCCTTTCATGACTATTTCCTCTTCCTCTTCACCTTCCTTTCCCAACTGTTTTATTTATGCATTTATTTACTTTATGTATATGCATGTTTTGCCTGCATGTATATAAGTGTCTGTGTTGGCCAGAAAAAGCCATTGGATCCCCTGGAACTTACTAGCTATGTGGGTGCTGGGAACCAAACCGAGGTCTTCTGCAAGAGCAGCCAGTGCTCTTAACCAGCCCTCCAACTGTTATTATTGTTGTTATTATATTTTAGCTTTTACCCAAATGGCTCCAGGACCATTCTCTCAGTTCCCATTTTCTGAGAGCAAGTACTTAGAATCTAGGGGTTTGGAGCCCTCTGCTCACTCAGCCACCTGAAGGAACAATAGCATCAAATTACTCTGGAAAACTTATTTTAGAATTCATTAGAAAATCCTAATAAAAATTATATTTTCAGGGGCTGGAGAGATGGCTCAGTGGTTAAGAGCAGTGGCTGCTTTTGCAGAAGACTCAGGGTGGAATCCCAGCACCCACTTGTGGCTAACAACCCACTGTAACTCCAGTTCAGGGGATCTGATGCCCTCTTCTGACCTCCCTGGGCATTGCATGACACAGTTGTACCTACCTAGATGCAGGCAAGACACTCATATACCTAAAATAAAAACAACAAATCAAATACTTTTGGAGGGGTCTTTTTGAGACAGGGTCTCCCTGTAGCCCCTGCTGTCCTGGAAGTCGCTCTGTAGACCAGGCTGGCCTTGCACTCACAACGATCCGCCTGCTTCTGCCTCCCAAGTGCTGGGATTAAAAGCACGAGCCACTATGCCCGGCTAATCAAATACTTTTAAAATTATATTTTTAGTGGTGGGAGAGATGGCTCAGTGGTTAAGAGCACTTGTTGCTTTTGCAGAGAACCCAGATTCATTTCCCAGCATCCACGTCAGATGGCTCACAACTACTTAAAACTCCAGTTCCAAAGAATTCGATGTAACTGGCCTCTGAAGGTACCTGTGGGCACCTGCATTCATGTGATACACATAGATTCATGTAGGGACATACATATCAACAAAAATATGAAAGATGCTTTTTCAGATATGAGTGACAAATAAAAGACTGGACTACAGGTACTTTAAATATTGCAACGTTCTAACCTTGGATGAAGTGGCAGTATGTGGGACTGAAAAGATGGCTCAGTGGTTCTGAGTGCTTCAGTTCTCAGCACCCATGTCAGGGAACTCCAGCTCCAGGGGCTCCAACATCTTGTCTCTTCTGGCCTTCTTGGGAACTTGCACACACACACACACACACACACACACACACACACACACACACAACTAAATACGTCTTTTTAAAATGTGGGTGTATGTCCATCAGGGTACTATTTTGGGAGAGAGCTGTGTAGTCCTCAGTAACTCCTTTGCTTGAAACCTCTTCCTCTCTGGTCTACCTAGTCACTGTGAAACTTCCCAGTGTGTTCATCTGGGCAGCAGGGGATTGGGTCAGAAGTGGATTCTTGCTGAAGCTAAAACTATCAGAATCTTTTTTTTTTTTTGTCTTTTCGAGGCAGGGTCTCCCTGTAGCCCCAGCTGTCCTGGAATTCACTCTGTAGACCAGGCTGGCCTTGAACTCATAAAGATCCGCCTGCCTCTGCCTCCCAAGTGCTAGGATTAAAGGCATGTGCCATTATGCCTGGCTAGAATCTTTTTTTTTTAATTGTATCGTATGTGTATGAATGTTATGCCTGCATGTGTGTAAGTGCACCTGTGTTGTGCAGCGCCTGTGGAGGACAGAAGAGGGCATCAGAATGGAAGTTACAGATGGTTGTTAGTCACCATGTGGGTGCTGGGATCTGAACCCAGGTCTTCGGTAAGAACAGCCAGTGCTCTTAACTGCTGAGCCACCTCTTCAGGCCCAACTCTCAGAGTCTTTATCCTCAAAACCTAGAGCTTTGATTCAGGGCATGTGAACTCCTGTGTGAGGCTAGACATGTGAACATTAGAACCTGGGAATTGATTATTATCAGGTAGATAGAGAAACTCTGGAGAGAAGTGGAGATGGGAGCCTGCATTACTTTCTCATTACTGTGACTAAATACCTAATAAGGAGTAACTTAAGGGATGAAGGACTTACTTTGGCTCACAGTTTTAGCATACAGGCTAGTGTAGAGGGAAAGGCATGGGAACAGGAGTGTGAGGCTAATGCTCACATCTCCATGGACCAGGAAAACAGAACGCAGGCAGGAATCAGGGCCTGGCTATAAAACGTGCAGACCTGCCTCCGGTGACCACCTTCTTTAGCAAGCCTCCACCTTCTAAAGGAACCACCAGCTGGGAAAGTATTCAAACACATGAGCCTGTAAGGGACATGTCACATCCAAACCCAATAGACTTGATGTGATCCTAGAATGAAAGAGAGAGCAGAACTGGCTGTTTGGGTTTCTGATGGTCTTTTAGCTCCTGGGTTAGAGCTTTCCTAAGAACTGGATCTTCTGATGATCCTGAGATCTTTGAGACAACTCTTACTTCCTCCACACAGTTTGTTTCTTATCTTGTGGAAGTTAAATGGGTTTTGTTATTTGCTACCAAAAGAACCCTGACCATAACACAAAGATAATCAGATTGCTTTTCCAATACCTTTTATAAAATGAATCAGAATCTGGATGGTTTTGCTGAGAGGTAGGATTGCCTGAAATAGATTCTGCTGCTTCCTGGAGGCTAATGCCAAGTTTAGTTAACCTTCTTTAAATCATTTTCCTCTCCTTTCCCATTTGGAGTAATGAGGTTCAAATGGGAATGGGTGAATAGGGTGGGGCAGGGATATTAACTTCGGTCTAGAGACTTTCTACCCTGTGTGAATAGTCATCACTAAGATGCATCATACAAGGCTTGGTTTCCCCCCAGCCCACTGCTTCCTGTGACTTTTTTAAAAAATTAATTTTTCTTTTTATTTTATGTAAATGCACATGTGAGCAATTGCTTAGAGGCCAGAAGAGGATGTCAGATCCCCTGGAATCAGAGGGATAGCTGGTTGTTAGCCACCATGTAGGTGTTGGGACCAGAACCAGGTCCTATGCAAGAGCAGCCAGTATTCTTAACCACTGAACCATCTCTCAACCCCCCTGGACTTTTGAAGGACCTCAAAGAACCTGCTTCCACAGGCTTTGTGGCTGAGCCTGGATCACCTGCCCAGTGGCTTTTGAGTTAGGAACAGCTCTTAGAGTTCCAAAATCAGTGGTCCAGGGTTGGCAAGACGGCTTAGCAGGTAAAAGCACTTGCTGAACAAACCAAACAACCTGAGTTCAATTCCCAGGACCCACATGATGGAAGGAGAGAACCGACTCCTGCGAATTGTTCTCTGGCTTCTACACATGCGCCACGGTACGTTTCCCCCATCAATAAATACATCGCTGCATAAAAAAAATTTAAGTCAATGGTCCAACAAAATGGAATGCTGAGAGGAATGGAGAAATCAATTTCAAGAAATACAAATCCATTTCCAGTTATTAGAAATAGATGTAATGCATTTGAGGATAACACCAAAGCAGACTTAATTAAAAAAAATAGTCCTTTTTTTTTTTTCCCTTTCTTTGTCTCCTGTGGCAGAAAAGCTCATTTTCCTAAGCAGTTCGGAGTGGTAAGAGGTGTCGAATGACTGGCAAGGGGCTCCAAATGTGTTCTCTATGTTGGAAGTAATTAAAAATCCGGGAAGTATTTACCCATTTGAGCTCAGCTGGCCAGTCAGGCCTCACAGTTGAGGCAGGTGAAGGCTTTGTACACGTGGGGAATGACCTCGTTTTGCTGAGTGGGAGATACCCCATGAAGACAATGGGGAGTGGTGGTGCATCTCTGCGTGTCTCCTATGTGCTTGTTTCTGAATGCAAAACCCTGAAACCACCAGAAAAGTCCATAGCTAAGAACAGAAACTAGAAGTGAATATTTAGTGAATACCTGCTTGAGCCACAGCGTGGACTGAGGAGCAGTCAAAAACAGAAGAGAAAACCAAAGGCACAGACTCCAGTTTGAGAAGGTCAAGGTTTTGTTCTTGCCAGGCAGCCTTTGTAAGCCACCCGTTGATGGTCTGTAATCCAGGCATCAGAAGAAAGTGCTGAACCCATGTGGAGGAGACCCGTTCTCATGGAGAGACACAGAAGACAAGCCAGAAAGTAAGTTAATAAAAATATGCTAATTTTCACCAGACCTGGTGGCGCATGCCTTTAATCCTAACACTTGGGAGGCAGAGGGAGGTGGATCTCTGTGAGTTCAAGACCAGCCTGGTCTACATAGTGAGTTCCAGGACAGCCAGAGCTACAGGGAAACCCTGTCTCAAAGAAGACACATACACACACACACACACACACACACACACACACACACACACACACACACTCTCTCTCTCTCTCTCTCGCACGTGCTGATTTTCAGAGAATGGAGGCAATAAAACAGAGCAATAGGATAGAGTGAGGTTAGGGAAAGGAGCTAGCTTAAATACACAGGTCAGCTAGATAGGGCTCTGGCAAGGTCAGAAGTTTTTATACCGAGGTCTTGAGCAATGTTACAGAAAAGATGGATTATGAGGCTACAGGGGAGGCCAGAGGCCTACATCACAAACACACAAAGTGAAGGAGCAGGTCTAGAAAGCATGGTGCCTGCAGAGGCTTCAAATAGCTAACCCTGCCTTTGCACCAAGATCCTCATAACAAGAGCCTGTATTTTAAAGTTCAACTCCTCTCACTTGGCGGTTGCTTTTATTTCCTGAGGCTGCTTTATCAAAGTGCTGCCAACTGGGAGGGGAGGGAGGCTCAAAACAGAGCTTTAGTGGCTCATAGTTCTGGAGGTGGGAAGTCTGAAGTCATGGTATCAGTTACACTATGCTCCCCGATAACCAGAATTCTTCTGGCCTCTTCCAGTTTCCAGTGCTCGCCAATCCTTGACATTTCTGAGCTTGTAGGTGCATCCTTCGGTCCCCTCCTTTACTGTCACATGGCCGTCTTCTCTTCTCTGTCTTCGCGTGGCATTCTATCTCTCTTTTTTAATTTATTATTTTTTTATGTGTATGAGTGTACTGTCTGCATGTAGGTTGGTGCACCCATGTCGTGCAGTGCCTCAGAAGTCAGAAGAGGGTGTCAGATTCCCCTGGAACTGGAGTTAAAGACAGTTCTTAGCCGCCATGTGGGTGTTGGGAATTGAACCCGGGTCCTCTGCAAGAGCAGTTGGTGCTCTTAACCGCTAGGCCATCTCTCCAGCCCCACTCTCTTTCTCTTTTTTAAAAATAAGGATAGGGCTGGGCATGGTGGTGCACGCCTTTAATCCCAGCACTTGGGAGGCAGAGGCAGGTGGATCTCTGTGAGTTCAAGGCCAGCCTGGTCTACAGAGCGAGCTCCAGGCCAGCTGGGACTAAAGGGAGACCCTGTCTCAAAAATACACACACACAAAAAGGATAGGATGTACTTATTAACTTTTCTTGTTGTAACAAAATACCTGACAAAAGCAAGTGAAAGAAGGAAGGATTTATTTTGGATTATAGTACAGTCTGTCCTGGTGAGGACATCATGGCAATGAGAACATGACACATGATGTGGCTAGTCATGTTGGATCCACAGTCTGGAGTAGAATAAATGCTAGTGACCATATTTTCTCCATTTGCCTTTTTTTTCTTAAAGATAACTCAGGTTTTACTTTAGGGCACAGTGGTCTGCTGTCTGACTCAGGAGCATGGTAGTCAGCCTCCTTTTTCCTTTTCATTAGCTCCAGGACCCCAGCCCATGGGATGGTGCCACCCGTATTCACTGTATATCTTCCCTCTTCCATTAAGCCTTTCTAGAATCTCCTTATAGACACATCTTTGTGATTCTAAGTCCAATCAAGTTGACAATAAATATTAACCATCAGACAAGGTTTTGCTATGGATCCCAGGCTGGCCTTAAACTCAATGTATAGCCCAGGCTAGCTTCAAACCCACAGAAATCCTCCTCCTTGGCCTGCCAAGTGCTGAGATTTCAAATGTGTGTTACCATGCCCAACAAAGACACCAATCATTTTAGACTGAAAACTGACCCTACTCCAATCTGACAGCAAGACCACACCTTAACTAGTTACAGGTGCAGCAAGCCTATTTCTAATTAAAAAAAAATTTTTTTGTATGTGTATGAGTGTACTGTCTGCATGTAGGTTTGTGCACCCATGTTGTGAAATGCTGTGGAGGTCAGAAGAGGGTCTCGGATTCCCCTGGAACTGGAGTTCTCCTGGGATTGGAGTTACAGACGGTTCTCAGCTGCCATGGGGGTGCTGGGGATCAAACCCAGGTCCTCTGAAAGAGCAGTTGGTGCTCTTAACCGCTAGGCTATCTCTCCAGTCCCAGCAAGCCTATTTCTAAATAAGATCATCCTCTGGAATATCAGAGCTAAGGGCACAGCGACAGTCACAATTCCAGTCAGAATGTCAGTATTAATAGTAATTAATAGTATGATAGACAGTACCTGTATTTATAACTTGTCAGAACAAAACCATCTACACCAGTTCTTCTAATTGGTGTAACAGTCTGTCTCTGATGATGAATGTGGTCATATGTGCTTGGCCTTTAGTAGGGAACAGGCTGAGAGATGATTTGTTTATATTTAGAATCATGAGTTTCTTTAAGTGAATTTGAAGTGACCAGGAATAATTCAGTTCAATTCCTTTTTCATGGTTGAGAAAACTGAAGCCTAGAAATGTGATGTGATTTGGCAGAAGGCACACGTCTGTATAGTAGCCAATCAAAGTCTAGAAGCTTCATTTTGTGTGTGTGTGTGTGTGTGTGTGTGTGTGCGCGTGTGTGTGTATTTTTCCCCTGCAGCACTGGGGATGGAACTCTGGGTCTTGGGCATGTTACCTAAGGTCTCTATCACTGAGCTGTTAAGCATCTAAGCCTTTTGAAATCTTATCTTCTTTCTTCTAAAGTAATGGTTTCTGATGATACTTATTTGGTCCTGCAATCCAATCGAGATGCACTGTACTGCCTTCACCCATACTGAATCATGTCTCAACTCCCAAGCATGTTACCCACCTGGGTCTTCAAGAGAAAACACCAGATGCAAAGGTCCAGGAGTCAAGTGAGAAAATGGACAAGCATAGGACAGACAGTGCCTTCCCTCTCATCCGGATTCAGAACACTTGCTTTCACTTTCTACTTGATTCTGAAGAGAGTACCAAGAGGCCAAACCCCAGGAAATTGGAACCAAGTGTGATGGGCCGTGGTAATATTGTCTGTAGCTTCTGCAACCTGGGGGTGATGCCATTTTAAGCAGCCAACTTATTCTCTAAAAAGCAGTTCTAATGTGCAAAATAGGTTGGAACTATCAAGTGAAGGGTTAAGGATCATCCTGAGATACTTTCAGCTCCAAATAACACACTGACTAGATAAGAGTGGCTGAGCCAGGAAGGCATTTGCTTCCTCCTGTAGTGGAAACATTAGAGGCAAGTCCTTCAGGACTATTGGGCATGGTAGTTCATATTCAGGGGCCCTGGGGTGGCTTCTCAGGAACTGTCTTTTTCCTATGGTCACAGAATGGTTGCAGCAGCTCCAAGGATAATTGCATTAATCATGACTTTCTCTCTTCAGAGGCTTTGTCCTCTGGGAGGCTTGCTATCTCTGGGAAACCTTTCCTTCCAGGGCTGCTCAGTTCCTAGACATAGTAAAGAGCTTGCCTGGGTGTGTGCATGTATGTTTCTTATACAAACCAACCAATCCAGAGTCTACACCCCAATACTTATTTTATCAGGCTCCTACACTTTGGGCCACTATTTACCTGCCTTAATCACTCCAGGGTTAGTTGGCAACTAGATACAGCCCCCCCCCATCTCTCCTGTTCCTGAATCGCCTGAAATTTAGCCAGTCCTAAGCCTGCATACCTCACCTCACCTGCTCCATCCTGCAGAAAGGCTTTGGCTGGCTTTTCCTCTGTTCCTCCCCCGCCAGTCTCTTTCTGATGACCCCCTTGTAACTCTGGATGTTGTAGCTTATTCCACTTCTAGGGAGTGGTAAGAAACAAACTGTCTTTCGGTTGCAACTGTAGCCCTACCATACTTTAATAATAATAAAGCCTGCATTTTAGAACAGGCTTTTGAGGTGGCTCAGTTGGTAAAGGCATTTGCTGTCAAGTCTGATGATCCGAATTTGATCCCTGAGATCCACGATATAGGAGAGAACTTACTCCTGTCAGTTGTCCTTTGGCCTCTACACGTCAGCTGTGGGGACACACATACACACACACACACACACACACACACACACACACACGCAAACATACACACACACACACATTTTAAAAAGTGGTCTCCTGCCAGGCGTGGTGCGCTCGCCTTTAATCCTAGCACTTGGGAAGCAGAGACAGGCAGATCTTTGTGAGTTCAAGGCCAGCCTGGTCTATAGAGTGAATTCCAGGACAGCTGAGGCTACAGGGAGACCCTGTCTCAAAAAGACAACAAAAAAAAAGAGTAGTCTCCTCATATAAGGAACCCCGAACCATGAGTGGGTATATAACAGAACTCAAATTCTGAGGATGCTGGCTAGACAATCACATTGTCTTTCATTAATCCTAAAACACTACAAGTAAGAGGAAAGAGAAAAATTGGGGTGGATCTAATCTAGCAAGGCTGTCTAGGATGCATAAGCTCCCAGTGAGAGCTGAGAGTCCTCTTGGACACGGTGTCTGTGGCTCATGGAAGGCAGAAGGCAGGAGAGGCAAGGGAGAAACAGGAAACAGATGAATTGCACCTGGCCAAGGACGGCAAGCAGGTGCACTTGACTGAGGAGCATGGTAGACCTGGCCAGAAAAGTTTGTTGGGTCCTTCTTGACTTCCAGTCATTTGCATTGGGAATGGAAGCAGAAAGCCCCCTCATCAAATGATCCAACCTGGCTGTGTGAGCACTTGAATCCCTGTCCTCTCAGGAATCCTGGTTGCAGACACAAGATGTCTGTGACAAGAACAGTGGGTCATAGGATCTATTTCTGCCTCTGCCTGTGACTCACTGGATGACTCAAGGTGAATCTCTACCCATCTCCCAGTCCCACCCCCATCTGTGGAGAACAGATCGCATCAGAATTTCCTTGCAGGCAAGGTCAGCTGCGTGCAGGGGCTGTGCTGCTCTGTTCTCCCTGTGGCTCGCTCCCCTCCAGCCTTGTCGGCGTTTTTTCTTCTCCCATTCCCCAGCTTTATTCCCCCTTTTCTCCTTTTCTAAATAGCACTGCTCCAAAGTTACCCAGGCACATGCCTTGGGACGGCTCGCAGGCTCTGCAGGCTCCCCCTGAGCTGCAGGGGAGCAAGCCTGTGATTGCTTGCAGTTAGCAACTCCGTTTGCAGGATAAATAATGAGAACCTGAGTGCTGGCTCCTGTGGGCTAGGGCAGAGTTCCATTTTGCACCCAGTCAAGGCACTGGGGCTTTGAATGTTAATAGGCGTTTCTCTCCAGGTATCCCTCTCCATTCTTTACCACGGCCCAGTCCTGGTGGGACCGTCCATTGGAATCCAAAAGAGAGACTATTACTCTTCTCATTGTTTTCCTAACAAATTAGTTTTCTGGATTTAATGGCTCTGGTGCCGAGCAGATTTAGAAAATCGGGGCGGAGGGTGGAGTGGGGTGAGCTGGAGGCCCGTCATGGGTGCCGGTCATTGGTTGCTTCTGGGAGGGAGTGTGTGGGATGAGATGTAGGTGGAATGAACTCTCACCAGAGCTAGGGGAATTCTCATGTGGGGGTGAGCTTTCTCTTTCCTTGGAAGGAATTTATTTGTTGTTATTTTCATGTTTAAGAAATGTAGAAAAATTGTGGTGCTGAAATAGTTTATGAAGATTCTCAATGGGATATGGGGGTATGTAGTGTTGCTCAGTTGTGGGAAAATTTGGAGTTATAGTGAGACCTGGGGTTGGAGCATTGCCTGAAGACTTCTTCATTAATGCTACAGAGCATAAAAGTGAAAAATCGAACAGCAACAAGAAAAAACCCCCAAACAAACAGGGATGCCTGGGTCTAGAGACGTGGCCCTAGGTCATGCCAGGCGGGAGGACAGGGACAAAGGCACAAACTACAGCTCCAGGAGGACAGGGGTGGGTGGGGTGGGGGTTGCAGGGTCTGTGAGATGGTTGGCAGGAGCTGCTAACCTAGGTGAGTCATCTTTGGGTTTAGGATGTGTTAGTCATTTCTGAAGTGAGTTGGGTCCAAGTGGTGCCTCCAGGCTGGAAATGCAGAGTGGGCCTTCCCATAAGGGTTCAGCTTTGAAGTAGAAAGATGGAATTAGATGGTAGAATGTGCAGCAAGAAAAGAGAACTTGAGGATAGGGAAGTTATGCCAGGAAGATGGTGTTATTAGGTTCTTGCTTCAGGTGGACACCTTTTTGGTTAAAGGGGAGATGCTTTGTAATAAGAGCCAGACTAGGAAGTAGGTAAACGGGCTGTGAGTATAATAAACTGGGATGGCTTCCCCAAAAAGTAGGGTGAAAGCTTCATTAATGGAAGAATATGTTTTGCTTTCCTATCCTATACTGCAGTCTTTGGAAGACAAATAATGTTGCTGTACTCAGTGGGATTTGCTTTCAGGGAAAGCAGTCTGTGGCAGTTGTGGGAAGAAGCAGAAATGGAATGGGCATCGTTCACCACACCCTCCTGTGACACACAGGAATGGCTCTCAACTGTCGCCCAAAGCCCAGGCTTTGGGGAAGACCACCAGCATCCACTTGATGAATGGCAGGTCCAAGAGGAAAATGAGTGAGCCTCGCTCTATCCTGTGATGGTTAATCTTCATTGCCAACTTGATTGGATTTAGAATCACCAAGAAAACACATCTCTGGATATTTCCTTGAGAGTGTTTCTAGAAAGGTTTAAGAGGCTGGGGCTGGAGAGATGGCCTAGTGGTTAAGAGCGCTGACTGCTCTTACAGAGGACCCGGGTTCAATCCCCAGCACCCACATGGTGGGTGAGAACCGTCATTAACTCCAGTTCCAGGGGAATACAACGCCCTCTTCTGACCTCTGCTGCATTGCAGGACATGGGTGCAGAAACCTACATGCAGACAGTACATTCATACACATAAAAAAAAAGAGGGAAAAAAACCCACCCTGAATGTGAGACACTATCCCAGGGATGGGGTCCCATAAGTAACAGGAGAAAACCAGTGAGTACCACCATTCATCTCTCTGTGCTTCCTGACTGTGGATGTGATATGACCAGCCACGTCACATCCTGCCACGATGGACTGAATCTATTCAATGGTAAACCAAAATAAACCCTTCCTTCTTTAAGTTACTACTTGTTAGGTATTTTGGTCCCAGCAATAAGAAAAGTAATTTACCATGGGAGAGGAAGAACAGCCAACAGAGAGACGCTTCGAAGGAAGTCTAGAGAGAGGAAGAAGTGGGTCAAAGAGAAGCGTCAGAGAATGAGGAATGCGACCGGGTCCTTGGCTTCCCTCATGTCCAACACACTAGCTGTCATTTATTTGAGGACCTACTCTGTTTTAAGTTCTTTTAGGTTGATGGTCTTATTTAACCCTCATGATAATATTAAGAAGCCACCAAAAGAACCAAGAGTTCTCTGAGTAGTGGGTTGTGGTTGCATATAGCTATAATCCCAGTGCTCAGAAAGTGGAGACAGGAAGATCATATGGTCACATGACCTGGGTCACATAGTGAGAGCCCTATCTAAAAAAAAGGTTTCTGGGGGCTGGAGAGATAGCCTAGCGGTTAAGAGCACCAACTGCTCTTGCAGAGGACCCGGGTTCAATCCCCAGCACCCACATGGCAGCCGAGAACCATCTGTAACTCCAATTCCAGGAGAACTCCAGTTCCAGGGGAATCTGACACCCTCTTCTGACCTCTGAGGCATTGCACTACACGGGTGCACAGACCTGCATGCAGACAGTACATTCATATGATTAAATAAATAAATAAAATAAAACTAAAAAAAAAAGAAGGTTTCTGTGATGTGCCCAAGATCATTCCACAGTGGAGTCAGGGGTAGATCCCAGCTTTATCTTGGGCAGTGTGGCTCTAGAACTTAGTTTTTCAACCTCTACACATAATAGTACTAGGAAATAGAGGTCAGGTAGTGTGAAGAAGTTGTATCTGTATTAAATATCTGGCAGACTGCTTGACCTTGGAGAACGCTGTGGCTATGGAGAGATGGAATATCATAAATCCAGAGTCAAAATTATCTCAGACTATCTTAGGTTCCTTGATAGGCAATTACTTGAACTTTTGTATCTGACCTAGTATTTTCATGACTAACAGATAAACTCAGAACATGTTGCTAAACTTAGCCTTTGCCAAGCTTAAAGATAGGAGTGCAGGGCTGGAGAGATGGCCTAGCAGTTAAGAGCGCCGACCGCTCTTGCAGAGGACCCGGGTTCGATCCCCAGCACCCACATGGCAGCCGAGAACCGTTTGAAACTCTAATTCCAGGAGAACTCCAGTTCCAGGGGAATCTGACACCCTCTTCTGACCTCCGCGGCGTTGCACGACATGGGTGCACAGACCTGCATGCAGACAGTGCATTCATACACATACAGAAAAAAAAAAAAAGATAGGAGTGCATAATGTCTGAAGCCCACAGAGGAGTGCTATGATCCTGTAACTGAAGATTTTAGGGGAAAAGCCTGTGTTCCAGCAGCCCCAAATGCTGGCCGGGCCACTCATCCCCAATAAGCTTATTAAGGAGATGAATAATAGTGAAAAGCAGGGAGAGGAGATTTATTCAATGTGGACACACTGGGAAAAGAAACAGAGGTGTCTAGGGACCCCAAATCCATCTTTGGGGTCCTGACATGAGCTTTAGGCTTAAGTAGAGAAAGAATTGGAGTAGGGATCAAGAGATCTACATAATTAAGCAGTCCTGGTCAAGATGTGGTGAGATTGATTAGTGCTGTGGTTCTGCTTGGGAAAAAGTGGTTCTGAAGTTGTTATTCATTGCTTGATGGGAGGATCTGATTCTCAGGAGCTGATTACTTCTGCTCCAGGGCATTGCCCCACAGGCATGAAGAATCACCCCCATTTGAGCATAATTTGTCCTGCCGGCTCTGCTCTTCTGTGAATCCAAGGTGACTTAAGAGGAAGGGATAGTGCCTTAGCTTTGTGCCTCTGGCCAAAGTAAAGGAGAGAGACAGACACAAAACAAGGCAGGGGATCTGGTGTTCATGCTGTTTGGTAACTTTTGTTAGCGAGGGCCACACCATTTTGTAAAGCTCTTCCATTTTATTGAACTGTGGCAATTCCAGAAACTCTAATAATTTGGTTTCTAGAACTAAAGTAACTAGTTTCTCTAGTCAGAACTGGGATTCTTGCCCCCCACCTCCCACCTCATGGTGTGGATCCCAGTAATGGGCATCCAAGAGACATGTTTATATTACCTGACAGTCTTTAAAACACCATTCCCTTGTTTCCCCTAGTAATGGTCAACCATGGACCAAAAAGGTAAACTTTTCAGTCTCCTTTCCACCCCCTAAGTTTAAAATCTATAAGAAGGAACCTCTCCCATGCCATAGGAGCCTGAACCTTCCTCAAAGCTCCCACCATGCTGCTGTCTGCTTGTCTATGGAATTAATAAGTCTTCCAATAATCTCTTACACAAAAGGTCAGTCTGCCTCAGTATCCCCTTGAACCTCAAACATGAAACCTTTCAACCCATGGGCCTGGGTGAGGACTTAGTTACCCACTGCTGGCTTTTGGGGGAAGTGATTGGATCCCAAGGTTTCTGACGTAATCAGTGTTTAAGCCCCTTGGGGGTTAATACTCTGTTGGCGTTGTGGGGAGGTTGTGGAAAGTAGGAGGCAGGACCCATTTGCAGGAAGTGGGTCACTGGAGGCATGCCTCAGAAAGCCGTGTGTTTTGCTTTCTGGATGCTGTGAGGGGAGCAGCTCTTCTTCACTACATCTTCCTGCCACCGTGACATTCCATCTCACCCCAGGCCTAAAGCAGTGGTGTCTGCCAACCATGGCCTGAACCCCCTGAGACTGAGCCAAAACAAACATTTTTCCCTGTTAAGTTACTTATGTCAGATGTTTAGTCACAGTGAGAGACTCCCCCAGTTCACTGTTCTCTGCCTGTAAAGGTTTATATAATTTCTTCAACAGGGAACATGTCATTCAGAGACTAATTTACATCTGTGTTCCCAGACCATTGTCACTCATATTTGGCTCAGAATAAACTGGTTTCTTATTTCCCTTAAATAAGGACCATTATTTGAGTACTAGGGATCAAACTCAAAGTTATGTGTATGCTAGCCAAACACTGTACCACTGTGCTCCATCTCCAGGCTCGGAGTTGTTATTTTAGATCAGTGGCGGTCACAACAATCAGTGCTCTATAACTTTCTAGCTTCAGATTCCTCTGGTATACCACTGCTTCACCTACCATCAGAGACTGGACCGTGTTGTCTGGTTAAACTGTGGCCATCTGGCACTCCCCATTGAGAGCTTTGATTACCTATGCAGAAAGAATGACAAAATGTCAAGTAATCCCACTGCTTTTTGGTGATTTGGAGGAAGGAGTGACCTGCACAAGGATTATGAGGTTACTGGGTATTGTGGTACTGGGGTGCCACATTCGGGGACAGCTAGAAAGACCCAGCTGTGAAGGTAATCGAGGACACTGAAAGTTACAGAAGAGAGGAACCCTCCTTACTACCCATGTGTCCCCAAGTCAGTGCTCTTCAGACAATTGTGTGTGATAGAAACAGAAATGGACCAAGGCAGGCCTTCCAGAAAACTACCTCTGTCTGGGGGGACAGAGGGGAAGGTTCATTCATTTATCAATCAGCAGATGGTCATTGAGCAGATACTGTGAGCCAGACTCATGTCAGGTGGCAAGGATCCAGGGCTTAGATTAGGCCTTCCAAATTGTTAACACTAGAAATACACAAGCAACATAGATAAGCTGTGTGCTTCCTTGGGGCAGAGTGAAACGAGACAGAACTCCTAGGAAAGGTATGTCCAAGCTGACTCCGAGAGCAAATAGGCATGAGCGGCCTGGGGAGAGGCAGGCAGCAGAGAGGCAAACTTTCCAGGTGGACCAAATAGCATGACGCAGACCCACAAGGGAGATAAAATGTGGTGGGTCTAGTTCCTACTGATGGAAAGCCAGTGTCAGGCTATGTCATGGAAAACCTTGTGAATTTTGTCTACGAGTATGAACTTTGGGGCAAGGTGGAGCCTTTGAAGGCTCTCAAGAAAGACAGGCAGCAAAATCAGATGTGGACTGAGGTCACTCTGGCTGAAGCGTGGAAGGTTGTTTGGACCAGTCACAGGGCAACTGAAGCCTTCTAAGCAAGAAATGATATTGCTTAGTCCTCAGGTCCTGTAGGATGCTTAAAACCTAGGGAGAAATCTTTAGGTGTTGTTTGGAGCCAGGACTTCATTTGTCATTATCCAGGATTCAGAGTGTATAGCCCAGAAGTGCCAGTGTGGGCAGCTACAGGACTCTGAAGCAGAATAGCAAATCTGGATAGGGTGTTATACACCTGTAATGCCATCTCTTGAGAACCTGAGGCAGGAGGATTCAAAATTCAACCCTGGGCCACATAGTGAGACCCCATCTTGTAAGACAACAAAAAAGCAGACGGTTGCAAGTTAGAGGTCCCCATAGTGAGTGAGGAGAGTTGGAGGGTGGTTCTGAAAGAGCAAAAACTCCACTTGATACAGAAAGAAGTCAAGTAGATATCCTCGGGCTAAAGTCTGAGAAGCTCAGTAGTAAGTACCTGGGTATTGCTCTTGCAGAGAACTGGGGTTCATTCCCAGCACCCAGGTAGCAAGCACAGGTGTGTCCAGAGTGAGAGCTGACCCTCATAGGCATCTACAGCAGGGTAAGGGACACAGAACTGGGCCATGACCTCAGGAATCACAGGTGAGTAACCTCTTTGCAGCTTTATTAGTTTTCTTGTTGCTTTATAATATTTTTTAATATTTGATGGCCATTATGTCTTTGTGCAGGGTGCTCCTGAAGCACAGGAGCCTGGAACTTGCTCCAGACAGGTAGATTTTAGGGTAGATTGATTCTTGGGTTGCTGGAAAAGGGTCTAAACCCTAAATCATTGTAGGGGGTGGCTGTCTGGGCAGAGCCACCCTTTGCCTTTGCAGCCGGTGCTGGGTGGGTTTGGTGCCATTGTGTCTTTGTGCGGGGTGCTCCTGAAGCACAGGAGCCCAGAACTCACTCCAGATAGGTACTGGGGCAAGCTAAGTCAGGCATATTCTCCCTCCCCCCAACCGGAATAGATGAGAGAGTATCCAAGTGGATTTTTTTGGAGAACCTTCAGAACAGGAAGGGAAGAGTGACTTAGACTTCCAATATCCAATATATAAACAAAATTGAAAGCCTGAAACCTAGACAAGTCAATACTCCATAAACAAGGAGGAGGGGGAAAAAAAAAGCATGGGAAGGAGGCAAGCAAAACCAGCCTCTAACATAGTGAAAAGACATTTGTGATTGGCATTGGAATACAGGCAAAA
>VZQC01003433.1:1105542-1325558 GCA_009823505.1 Rhizomys pruinosus | reverse complement strand
TGGTTAGGAGAAGTTATAAGCCACAGTAAGACCTTGTCATCTTTTACAAAAAAAATATAATTCATGGATTAGCATACCATCCAAACATCTGTGTCTATACCAAAGTGACCTACCATAACAATTAGTACTGTTTAAATACCTATATATCTAATTGCTTGTGCTTCATTAGTAGGATTGAAAGGTTATTTCTGGACAAACTGTCAACCCATGAAAGGAAACAGTCAGAACCGATCAGAGTCCAAAACGATATCTCCAGATAAAGTAGACTGTTTTACTTCTTGTCCACCTGTGCCCCTTTTCTAAGCCTAGGGAACAATCTGTGGAAGTGGGGGTGTGGTAGAATGTAAGGGCTGCAATTGGGGTGAATGGTGAAACTACAGCAATATAGTCTGGACACTCATTTGATCAACATGACTGTACATATAAGCCCCACCAGCGGGATGGGGGAGACTTGGGCTGTGTGGGTTTGGGCATAGCTGCTTGTAAATTGGTTTTACATGAAGGATGCTTGTACTCATAACATTACTTATTGTTAAAAAATAAAAATAAAAAAAATTGGAGGAAAAAAAATTTTTTTTGTCTTTTCGAGACAGGGTCTCCCTGTAGCCCCAGTTGTCCTGGAACTCACTCTGTAGACCAGGCTGGCCTTGAACTCACAAAGATCTGCCTGCCTCTGCCTCCCAAGTGCTAGGATTAAAGGCATGTGCCACCATGCCTGGCTGGAAAAAATATTTTATTTATTATTTTTATTTTATGTGTATGAGTGTATTGCCTGCATATATGTAAGTGCACCTGTGTTGTGCAATGCCTGCAGAGGTTAGAAGAAAGCTTCAGATACCCTGGAAATGGAGTTAGGGGTAGTTGTTAGCCACCATGTGGGTTCTGGGAATCAAACCTGAGTCCTCTGCAAGAGCAGCCAGTGCTCTTAACTTCTGAGCCATCTCTCCAGCACCCCTTTATAATTTTTTAGAATTTTTTTGAGGCTGACCTGAAACTCTTTATGTAGACTAGGCTGGCCTTGAACTCAACAGAGATCTGCCTTCTGTCCTCTTAAGTGCTAATATTAAAGGCATGCACCACTATGGTTAGCCTTAGACATGTTTTAAACCTCATTTTGCCCCTCTTTTCTGTGAGGAGTAGCAATAGAACCTTTCAAATACAAAGGGCTACTACTTGCTTAGATAAGGTTGGTAGGGGTGAAGTTGGGAATACGGTGTCTTACTGGGTAGGGGGAAGTTTATGGAGGCAGGAGTCTGGTATCAGCTAGAAAACAATGAAAACAAGTCAGCCATTTTGTGGGTCTGAGGAAGAGGGATTGTGTTTGTACAAAAATATGCTTACAAGTCTCTTCAAAAGGTGGCATCTGGGGGCTGGAGAGATGGCTCAGTGGTTAATAGCACCAACTGCTCTTGCAGAGGACCAGAGTATTTATTTCTGTATGTGTATGAATGTACTGTCTGCATGCAAGTTTGTGCACCCGTGTCGTGCAATGCCTCGGAGAACACAGTGGAACAGGCATCATGCGTGAACTCCGAGGAAAGGTTATAAAAGACCCTGCTGCTTCTGCTACTCTGTCTCTCAGATGATTTGCTTAGGGAAAGCCAACTGCCATTTGTGAGACTGCTCAGATGGCCCCATGGAAACACACACACACACACACACACACACACACACACACACGTAGTAACCCACTTGTCACATGTGGAGGGGAAGCAGGTGTCTCAGTCAAGCCTTCAAACCTTTAGAGATGGTGAGGCCCCAGCATTCAGGTTTTCCAGTTGAGACCCAGAGATTGGAGAGCAGAAAAAAGTCATTCCTGTTGGGCCTTGTCTAAAGTTACAACATAGAGAAATTGGGAGGTAATAATTGTCTTAAGCTTGTTAGTCATAGGGTAATTTGTTACATACTAATTAATAATTAACCTAGAGGTGAAGTTGGATCCGGCCTAAGACTGAGATAACTAAAAGTTTAATTGGAGTGGAGAACCTTTGGTTTGCTTACAGAGGACAGTTTCAACCAAAACACCATCAATTTATCTATATATTCTTGTAACTATGCATTCAACCAGCGAACATTTCAGTATAAGTTCTGTGAGAGCAAGAATTTGTCTGCCCCTGCTTTCCTCTCTCTTCTTTGAATTTTTAAGGATTTATTTCTTTTTATTTTATGTGTATGAGTGTTCTGCTTGCATGTATGCTTCATGTTTGCACAGCCCAAAAGAGGGCATTTGATCCCTCTGGAACTGGAGTTACAGATGGTTGTGAGCTGCCATGTGGGTGCTGGGAACTGAACCCCAGTCCTCTGCAAGGGCAGCTAATGCTATTAACTGCTGAGCCATCTCTCCAGCCCTCATCTTTTTTTCAAAGACAGGGTCTACCTGTAGCTCCAGTTGGCCTGGAACTCACTCTGTAGACCAGGCTGGCCTTGAACTCACAGAGATCTGCCTCCCTCTGCCTCCCAAGTGCTAGGATTAAAGGTGTGCACCACCACCACACCCAGCAATGTTTTCTTTAAATTTATATTACTCCAAAATATGCATGTATATACTCCACCCATATACCAAAATTATGATGTCTGAAAATAAACTATAGGTTCATTCCAAAACATGTTTAGGGATTCACTTTTTTTTAAATTTTATTTATTTCTGTATGTGTATGAATGTACTGTCTGCATACAAGTCTGTGCACCCGTGTCGTGCAACGCCGCGGAGTTCAGAAGAGGGTCTC
Source organism: Rhizomys pruinosus (assembly GCA_009823505.1). Lineage (NCBI taxonomy): Eukaryota > Metazoa > Chordata > Mammalia > Rodentia > Spalacidae > Rhizomys > Rhizomys pruinosus. Next base: position 1,322,832 of record VZQC01003433.1, on the reverse strand, counting down.
GGATTCCCCTGGAACTGGAGTTCTCCTGGAATTGGAGCTTCAGACGGTTCTCAGCCGCCATGTGGGTGCTGGGGATCGAACCCGGGTCCTCTGTAAGAGCGGTCGGCGCTCTGCTAGGCCATTCCTCCAGCCCCTTAGGACTTCCCTCATCTTCACATTAGAGTTGCATGCAGGTGAAAAGAAATATTCCTTTACATTCCTAAATTTCCACAGCAATTTGATATCTGTTTTAATGTACTTTTTTTTTTTTTTTTTTGGTCTTTTTGAGACAGGGTCTCCCTTTAGTCCCAGCTGGGCTGGAGCTCAGTCTGTACAACAGGCTGGCCTTGAATTCACAGAGATCCACTTGCCTCTGCCTCCTGAGTGCTGGGATTAAAGGCATGCACAACCACATCTGACCTGGACATTTTTTTTTTTTTTTTGTCTTTTTGAGACAGGGTCTCCCTGTAGTCCCAGCTGTCCTGGAACTCACTCTATAGACCAGGCTGGCCTTGAACTCACAAAGATCCACCTGCCTCTGCCTCCCAAGTGCTAGGATTAAAGGTGTGCACCACCAAGCCTGGCTTGACCTGAACATTTTTAAAGATGTTTCTCAGCCATCTTTACTTCTTCATTTGTGAAACCTCTGTTCAGCTCTTTACTCCATCTTTTGATTGGCTCATTTGTTTTCTTGCTCCTTTGTTTTTTGAATAATTTATATATTCTGGATGTTAATCCTCTGTCAGATGTATCACTGATGAAGGTTTCCTCTCACTATGTGGGTTTTCTCTTCACTTCTTTCATTGTTTCTTTCTCTGTACAGAAGATTTTGAATTTAGTGAAGTCATACTTGTCATTTGTTGACCTTATTTCCTGTGTAGCTTCTCTCTGATTTAGAAAGACTTTTCCTATGCCTATATCTTGTAGGTTACTGCCAATGTTTTCTTCTGTCATTTTCAGAGTTTCAGGCTTCACACTGAGGTCTTTGATCCATTTGGAGTTTATTTTTGTACAGGGTGAAAGGTAGGGGTTTTGTTTTATTCTTCTACAAGTGGTGATCAAGTTTTGCCAGCACCATTTGCTGAAGAGTCTATCTTTCCTCCATTGAGTCTTCTTGGCCCTTGTCAAATATGAGGTGGCTGAAATTGGATGTGCTCAAGTTTGGGTCTTCAATTTTGTTCCATTGATCTTCAGGTTTTTGTGCCAGTACAAGGCTGTTTTTATGAGTATAGCCATGTAATATAGTTTGAAATCTGGTATAGTAATCCCCCTGCATTGCTCTTTTTGCTCAGGTTTGCTTTGGCAAATATAAACTTTAGGATTTCCCCCCCCAAGTTTGTGAAGAAACTCATGGGGATTTTAACTGGGATTGCATTGAATCTGTATATTATTTTGTGTAGGATGGTCATTTTTACTATATTAATTCTTCCAATCCATGAACATGGTAGGTCCTTCCATCTTCTGATGTCTTCTTCAATCTCTTTCTTCAAGGGTTTAAGATTTTCATTGTAGAGATTTTTAGTGCTTTGGTCAGGTTTGTTCTGAGATTTTTTTTGAGGCTATTGTGACTGGGAAGGTCTCCTTGTATTCCTTCTCTAATTGCTTATTGTTGGTATAAAGAAAGGCTACTGATTTTTCTAGGTTAATTTTGTATCCTGCCACTTTACTGAAACTGTTAATCATTTCTAGGAGTTTTCTGGTGGAGTTTTTAGCATCCCTTTAGGTAAACTATCATATCATCTGCAAAGAGGGATAGTTTGACCTCCTCTTTTCCAATCAGTACTTTTTAAATTTCCCTTTCTTATCTTATTGCTCTATCGAGCATTTCAAGCACTGTATTGAAAAGGAGTGGAGATGGGGGCAGCCTTGCCAGATTCTTGACTTTAAGGGGAATGCTTCTAATTTTTCCCCACTTAGAATGATGTTGGCTGTGGGTTTGTTGTATATGACTTTGATTATGTTCCCTCCAGTCCAGTTCCCTCTAGGACTTTAAACATGAAGGCATGCAGAATTTTGTCAAAGGCCTTTTCTGTATCAATTGAGATGACCATGTGTTTTTTTTCTTTCAGTCTGTTTATGTGCTTTATGATATTCATTAATTTATATGTCTTGAAACATCCCTACATCTCTGGTATGAATCCAACTTGGTCATGATGGATGTTTTAGATGTGTGCTTGTATGTAGTTTGAAAGTATTTTGTTGAGAATTTTTGCATTATTTCCATTAATTAAATGGGTCTATAGTTTTCTTTGTTGTATCTTTGCCTAGTTTTGGTATTAGAGTGATGCTGGCTTCATAGAAGTAACTTGAGAGATTTCCTTCTGTTTCTATCCTTTTGAATAATTTGAGTAATAATGATTGTAGGTCCTCTTTAAATGTTTTATAGAATTCTGCTGTAAATCCATCTAGGCCTGCTTGATTTTTTTAGTTAGGAAGTTTTAAATTACTGTTTCAATTTCTTCATATGTTATGGGTCAGTTTAAGCTGTCAATCTCTTCTTCGTTAAACTTTGGTGATTTCCATGATTTCAGATATTCATCCATTTCTCTTAGGTTTTCAAATTTAGTTGAGGATAGGTTTTTTAAAATTTTTAATTAATTATTTATTTTTTTTCAAAATTTTTATTATTAAATTTTATTTATTTCTGTGTATGTATGAATGTACTGTCTGCATGCTAGTCTGTGCACTTGTGTTGTGCAATGCCGTGGAGGTCAGAAGAGGGTGTCAGATTCCCCTGGAACTGGAGTTCTCCTGGATTTGGAGTTTCAGATGGTTCTAGGCTGCCATGTGGGTGCTGGGGATCGAACCCAGGTCCTCTGCAAGAGCGGTCGGCGCTCTTAACCGCTAAGTCATCTCTCCAGCCCCTATTTATTTATTTATTTATTTATTTTTATGTGTATGAGTGTACTGTCTACATATAGGTTGGTGCACCGGTGTTGTGCAATGCCGTGGAGGTCAGAAGAGGGCATCAGATTCCCCTGGAACTGGAGTTAAAGACAGTTCTTAGCCGCAATGTAGGTGCTGGGAATTGAACCCAGGTCCTCTGCAAGAGTAGTCGGTGCTCTTAACTGCTGAGCCATCTCTCCAGCCCCAGAGGATAGGTTTTTAAATTATTCTCATATGATTGTCTGGATCTTTTCATTATCTGTTGTGATGTTTCCCTTTTCATCTTGAATTTTTTTTTTTTTTGAGAGAGGGAAAGCATTAGTTCATTTATGATGCGGCACCTTCATGAGATCATCATATCTTAAATGTCCTACCTCCTAAGACTGTTGCATTGGGAATTATTTCTAACACATGAACTTTGGAGGGAAATATTCAAGCTATAGCAGAGAATGAACATCAGCCGGAAGGTTTTGGGTTGGGGCCAGACAGCTTGTTGACATCACATCTCCTTGTCTGGCTCTGAACTCAGTTGCCATTATGGTAGAAGGTTTGGAGTAAGCTCAAGCTCACTACTCAAGAGACTCCATACAAAACCCACCACCTGCTGCCTTTGGTGCCTCTGGGCAGAGAAGGATGGTCAGTGCACGTCAGGGCAAGCTCGTGCAGGGGAGAGACGGAAGTTCGTGGATAAATGTTCAGTGATCTGCCTTTGGTGGGCGACTGACTCAGTAAGTGCCTCTTGCAATCAGTTCTTCCCATTGTTTCCATGAGTATCTACCACACCGCCAGTCCTTCGTCTCTTTCCGTCCTTTCTGAATAACCTCATGAACTGTGTGCATCAAAGTCCGAATCTTAGACTCTGATCTTAGGGGAAACTAAATGAGATTTATTCTGAAGGCTATAATAAGCCCAGGCAGCATTTTCTCTTTCTGTTGATATCCTATGGTGAATTCCAGGCACTCTGCTGGGCAGAGAGGACTAAGCACCATAGGTCACAGTCCCTGAACTTAAGACGCTTAAAGCCTCTCCTCCTCCAGCAAACATTTTAGTGTTTATATTTCCTTCATCTCTTCTGGCCCTTGCAGCAACCTTTCCAGAAAAACAGTGCAAACATCATTATCTTCACCCTATAGGAAAAGCAAAACACGACAGAGAGAGGTCAAAACAGTTTACAAGGTCACACAGTTAGCAGAGTGGCCTTTTAAGCAATTAAAATCCTTAGCTGAATATATGAATTTAGTTACTCTAAGAAAGTAATGTTAAAAGCCACACATCTGCAATAATTGAATTATTCGCTCGCCTTCATTATTTTTTCTTTGCGTTCTCTGTTTCTCCTTAACTTTCCAAATATTGTACTGGCTTTTAATCAGTGCTATATAATTTCTTCTGTAAAACTAGGTCAATGTAAAATGTGTTAACACAGCTTTCCTTTACAGTTTAAATAGAATTTTAGTGAAATTTCAACTTACAAGAAGAAAGAGAATAAACCCTTTGAGTGCCACTGCCTAATTTTTTTTTTTTTTTGTATTTTTGAAACAGGGTCTCCCTTTAGTCTCAGCTAGCTTGGAGCTCTCTCTGTAGACCAGGCTGGCCTTGAACTCACAGAAAACCACCTGCCTCTGCTTTCCGAGTGCTCCTGAGTGCTGGGATTAAAGGCGTGAGCCACCATGCCCAGCACTAAAGACAGTTTTTAGCTGCCATGTGAGTGCTGGGAGTTGAACCTGGGTCCTCTGCAAGAGCAGTCAGTGCTCTTAACCGCTGAGCCATCTCTCCAGCCCCTACCATTGCATAATTTTAAGCAGAATGCCACATGGCATTTGTATTACAGATGGCTAGCAGCATAGAGGGCAGTGTGGCAGGAACCTAGCAGGGCAGGAGACTACCTTCCTTCTGTAGGTTTTTCTGACCCTTTCCATGGCTTTAAATAATATCATGCTTGATGACTCATATATTTCCACCTCCAGCCCCAACTTCTCTTCTGAACTCCTGACTGGCATATTCAGCCCCTAATTGACATCTCTACCTGGAGTCTTGCAGGCACTCAAACTTCTCATGACTAGAGAGAAACTCTTGATTTCTATTCTTTTCTTCCCAAACTGTTTCTTTCTCAGTGTGTGCTCCCTTGCTAAGTTGCACCACCATACTTAGCTGCTCATGCTAGAGGAAACTAGCAATCTATTCTCTCCTTCTCTTTCTCTTTCTCTCTCTCTCTCTCTCTCTCTCTCTCTCTCTCTCTCTCTCTCTCTCTCCATTCTATCAGCAAGCCTGGGAATTTGTATCTCTCAAATATGCCCCAGACCCACATTCTACTTCCAGTCCTGGATGTCTCACCATCAAAGCCACCATCATCTCTCATCTGGCCTATGGCTGCACCCTCCCAAGAGGTCTTTTTCTGTCCTTTCATTCTTGCTGACTGTTGAGTGAAGGGCTATTTTCCCACCACCATTTTTGTGTTTCTATGTGGAAGCATCATTGGCTGCTCTTTTGTGATCTGAGTAGTAAGTCTGGGACATGGAATAAGTGTGCAGAGCTGGTCTATGTGACTTCTATCATGCTGGGATGCTTAAAAGCTACACTTCAGTGATTTTTTTTTTTTGGTCTTTTCGAGACAGGGTCTCCCTGTAGCCCCAGCTGTCCTGGAACTCACTCTGTAGACCAGGCTGGCCTTGAACTCACAAAGATCTGCCTGCCTCTGCCTCCCAAGAATAATGTTTTAAGAGCAGGACATCCTGCCATTATCAGCAAGAAAGGTTTTTCTCTAAAGACTGCTCACTCTTAGGGAAATTTATATTTGAAAGGTTTGAGTTGGAGCCTAGGAGTCTGTGTGTATGTGTATGTGTATGTGTGTGTGTGTGTGTGTATGTGTGTGTGTATGTGTGTGTGTGTGTGTGTGTTTGTGTTTATCATCTAATGGGACCACCATCGTGTACATGTTCTTTATTGACTGTGACATCTTTATTAGCTTGAGGTTCAGATATTTGTAGATTCCTCTAGAATAGAGGCCTTAAATTTTTCACCGTGACCCACTGAGAAATATTTTTAAAAACTTTAAAACTTTTAGGGCTGGAGAGATGGCCTAGCGGTTAAGAGCACCGACTGCACTTGCAGAGGACCAGAGTTTGATCCCCAGCATCCACATGGCAACTGAGAACCATCTTTAACTCCAGTTTCAGGGGAATCCAACACCCTCTTCTGACCTCCGCAGCATTGCATGACATGGGTGCACTGACCTACATGCAGACAGTACATTCATACACATACAAAATAAAATTAAAAAAATTAAGGGCTGGGCATGGTGGCACATGCCTTTAATCCTAGCACTCGGGAGGTAGAAGCAGGTGGATCTTTGTGAGTTCAAGGCCAGCCTGGACTACATAGCAAGTTCCAGGACAGCCGGAGCTACAGGGAGACCCTGTCTCAAAAAGATGGAAAAAAAATAAAATAAAATAGAAAAAAACTTTAAACCTTTTAATTATTCAAACTTTCAGAGGCAAAGGTCCATATTGTGTGATTATCACTATAGTAACCTAATTATAATGGAGAATATACACATATGCATATATGGGGCAGGCTGACTCTGATTTGAAATAAAATAGTCTCAAAGTCTAGCTATTAACAAATTATAGCTCCAAAAGATCACAATACACAACAACCACAACAAATTGAACTGAACATTATAAAAGTAAATAATTAAGAAACCAAATTTACAGTGATTTATAATGAATGTAAATTTTAATTGATGGCCAATGTAATTAACCTATCAAAACCCACAGTCATTTCAAAACACTGTTGAAGCTCTGACAATAAAATGCCATTATCTCAAACTGTAGGAGTTCTAGTTATGTATGAGCCTGCACACAGAGAGACCCCCATCTCTTCACCAGCTGTGGCCCTGCAGAGAGCCTCCTTAGCAGAATACTAAATTAGAATGCTCAGGAGACTCTTATAACAATCATTTTAGTTTGAATATTCTAACTTTTTTTTTTTTGTCTTTTTGAGACGGGGTCTCCCTCTAGCCCCAGCTGTCCTGGAACTCACTCTGTAGACCAGGCTGGCCTTGAACTTGCAAAGATCCGCCTGCCTCTGCCTCCCAAGTGCTAGGATTAAAGGCGTGTGCCACCACGCCCGGCAAGTATTCTAACTTTTAATAACACCTAGTGATGTTTAGTCAATTATTAGAAAATAGTTCTTCATCATATGTAAAATGTATGGCACAGGTATAAAGGTCATTTGCATATAGAATGTTCACAATAAGGACTTGCATTTGGGGTGGCGGGAGACTCACCAGGGAGTGGTGGCAGTGCTTTGGTAGTCTCTGCTCTGAAAATGGTTCATGAACAGGTGTTAGCAAAAGACATCTCATCTTTCTTGGCTCAAAACCTCGGAGATTCTGATGGCCCTATTTGAGCCACATGTCTAACTTGGGGACTATCATCCAGGGTTGAGGGGGCAGAGAAGAGAAGGGAAGGGCCTCTTGATAGATGTTTCATTTGCTGGATGGCCCTGTGTGTGGGGAGGGAAATTCCTGGAAACAGAGGGATTCCACAGAGGATCGTAGCCACTAAAATAACAAAACAAGTTGTATCAAGGTCATAAAACTTCTATCTTGCAAGTCTGGAGGGAATTGGAATCTCTAGCTTGTCTCTGGCCTTGGGGTAGCTTCAGTTCACAGGATAACAATCTAAGCTTGCCTTCTGACCCTTCCTTTCACTCAACCCCACGCATCCCACCCTCTGAATCATTGTGTGTATCCCAGGTTCCTGCAGTCTCTTGGATTCCTTTTCATCTGGTGGTATCCCTAGTCCCTGCATGTGTTGCTGAAGCTGGTAGCCAGAGGGATTTGTGATCTGGTCTCCTTCAGCCTGGTCAGGTTATTCTGGCATACTTCAGAATGTTTGACTGGGTGGAGGTTCTTCTGAATTTCTGTCCTCCAACTGGTCCCCTCCTCTAGGTCTGCTCATGGTCTTCTCCTTGCTGAAGCTCTAGGAAGGCCCTGGAACTGAGAGAGGCCCACGAAACAAATCACTCTTCTGTCTCACAGGCTGTGTGGCCCTCATGGCAGGGCTTCACCACAGGAGGCAGCCGCAAATTTGATGCTTTCCATTTCCACAATAGTATGTGGGTTTGAGGTATGTGTAACTTGGATGTGGTTTGGTATCTTTGTGTTATGGGATGGGTGGCTTATAGTATGTATATGTGTAGTATATGGTACAGATGTAGTATGTGTATGTGTCATGTTGTATGTGTACATGGTATGTCAACATGTATGTATGTTTGGTGCAGTGTGTGCATTTGTGGTGTATGGTGTGTGGTGGCATATGGTGTGTATGTGTTATATGGCATGCATGATGTGTGCATGCTATGGGTATATAGTTTATATGAATGGTGGTGTGTGTAAATGGTCTGATGTGGTATATGGGTTGTATACATAACACACACATAGCTTATGTGTGGTGGACATGTATGATTGTATGTGTATGTGTCATGTGGGGTGTGTTGCATGTGGTGTATGTATATTATTGTGTCTATATGTATCATATGGAGTGTGTGTAGGTGTGTGATATGTGGTGTGTGTATTAGTCACTTTTCTGTTGCTGTGATAAAACACCATGACCAAAGGAACTTATAAAAGGAAGAGTTTATTTGAGCTTACAATTGACGGTTCCAGGTAATTAGAGTCCATTGTGGTGGGAGGCATGGTGACTGGAGCTGGAGCAGCATGCAGAGGGTCACATCTCGCAATGAGCACAGGAAGCAGAGAGAGAGACTGGAGACCACGAGGCTCGTTAAATTCACCAAGCCTGCCCCCAGTGACATACCTCCCCCAGCGCTGCCACACCTTCTGAGACCTCCAAAAACAGTATCACCAACTGGAGACAAAATGTCTGAATACTTAAAGCCTATGGGGGACACTCATTCAAATTACCACAGTGTGTTATAGGAAATTTTTCTTTTTTTAATTTTGAAATTTATTATTTTTTAATTTATTGTTATATATATATGTTTTATACAAGATTATGTTACAAATAAAATACAGACCCGTGCCCCCCTCCCCACCCCCCCACTCCACCAGATTCACCATTTCAGTCAGTTCTTTGATGCAGTCTTTTCTGTTGTTGTTGTTGTTGTTCTTTCCAATATGCATCACTCCCAACAAGAAATAATTACAAATAGGTTATAACTAGGTTATTGGCGCTAGTATCCACAGTTGAGGGATACCATTCGTCATTTGTTTTTCTGGGACTGTGTTACTTCACTTAACATAATATCTTCTAGTTCCATCCATTTACCTGCAAAGTTCATGATGTTGTCTTTTTTTACTGCTGCATAGAACTCCATTATGTAGATGTACCACATTTTCTCTATCCACTCATCAGTTGAGGGGCATTTGGGTTGGTTCCAGCTTTTTGCTATTGTGAACAGAGCTGCAATAAATATAGCTGTGCATGTATCTCTGTGGTAGGATGAGTCTTGTGGGTATATACCCAGGGGTGGTATGACTGGGTCAGGTGGTAAGCTCATTTTGAGTCTTCCAAGGGTTCTCCACACTGCTTTCCATAGTGGCTGGACGAGTTTACATTCCCACCAGCAATGGATGAGTGTTCCCCTTTCCCCATAACCTCTCCAGCACTTGGTATCATTTGTTTTCTTGATCCTAGCCAGTCTTATCGGAGATGATATCTTAAAGTGGTTTTAATTTGCATTTCCCTAATTATTAGTGATGTTGAACACTTTTTAAGATGTTTCTCGGCCATCTCTAATTCCTCACTTGTGAAGTCTCTGTTCAGCTCTTTGCTCCATCTTTTGAGTGGGTTATTTGTTTTCTTTCTTCTTTGTTTTTTGAGTAGTTTATAAACTCTGGAAAACAATGCTTTTCCAGATGTGTCTGCAGTGAAGGTTTCCTCCCACTCTGTGAGATTTCTCTTCACTTCCTGATTGTTTCTTTTGATGTACAGAAGCTTTTGAGTTTAATGAGGTCCCATTTGTTAATTGTCGACCTTAATTCTTGCACAGCTGCTGTCTGATTTAGGAAGTGCCTATGTCTTGTAGTCTGCTGCCAACTTTTTTCTCTTATTGCCTTCAGGGTTTGGGGTTTCACGTTGAGGTCTTTGATCCATCTGGAGTTGACTTTTGTACAGGGTGAGAGGTAGGGGTTTAATTTCATTCTTCTACAAGTGGTGATGCAGTTTTGCCAACACCACTTGCTGAAGATGCTGTCAGGAATTTTTTTTACCCCTCTTTCTTCCTCATTCCTTTTCCCACTATCCAACAGGACTGAAAAGAAAGTCTTTCCTCTCTTTCATCGCATCTCCCATTGAATTAGTTATTGTTTCTGTTGCTATGATCAAATGCCTTGGCAGAAGCGGCTTGAGGGAGAAGGGTTTATTCTGGATCCCAGTCCATCACAGTGCCAGCTGGTCACACACATTTGCTGAATACATGCTTCATGTGCATTAGCCTGTTAAATTCTCCTAAGAACACTTTGGGGCAGGTACTCTTATTATTCCCATTTTACAGACAAGTAGACTAAGTCTCAGAGAAACTCAGTAACTTGCACAAGGTCACACACTGGTAAATATCTGGATTAGGGTTGCATATTGTGCCTCTGAGTCTGTCATTTTACCCAGTTTGTGATTATCCCTCTCTCAGGATAATAGCCTCTATCCAAAGATTAGTGCCTTGCTGAGAAATCTCATTTTAAAATGTCAATAGCAGAATATTAACTTCTTGTTTCTTTTTGCATTATTCTGTAACAATTTAATCTTTCCTCAGACACATGGATACTTGAGACCAACCACAGAAAAAGTTCAGATCTTCTAGAAGGGAAAAGAGAAAAGCATATCACATTAATCATCCTTTCAAATATTGCCTTCATCAAAATAATAACAGTAAAACCAAAATAATTACACACGCTCTAGTTTGTTTTCCAGTGCTATGATAGAAAACTTCAACACCACCTTCCAAGTGACACTCCATCACTGAGGGAGGTTAGGGCAGGAATTCAAGGCAGGAACTGAAGCAGAGAGCACAGAGGCACACTGGTGACTGGCTTGCTCCTCATGGCTTGTTCAGCTACCTTTCTTATACAGCCCAGGGCCAGCACCACCCACGGTGGCCTTGGCCCTCCTGCATCAACCAGCAAACAAGAAAATGCCCCATAGACATGCCCACAGGCCATTCTGATGGAAGTCATTCCTCAGTTGAGGCTCCTTGCCTATGTGTGTCAAATTGATAACTGAAGCTAACCAGAGCAACACAGACTCATAAAAATTGGAATGTGATGGGCAAATACATATGCCTGACTAAGTTCTGTTTTTTTTTTTCTTCCTTCCTTTTTTACAGTGCCTGAACCCAGGGCCTCACGCATGGTAAATAAGTACTCCACCACTGAGCCACAACCTAGCCTCCTTACCATTTTGGGAAAAGGAGCCAAGTAACTTGCCATGAAGACTTCCTCAACCCAGGATGGAGAGATGACTCTGTGGTTAAAACACAGAGCTGCTCTTAGAGGACACGAGTAAGTCCTCACACCCTTATCAAGCAGCTTACAATGGCCTGTAAAACCAACTCCAGATGATGTGACATTTTATTCTGGCCTCTGTGGGTACCACACTTAAGTGCATAAACACATACTCAGACACACGTATACACAGAATTAAAAAGAAAACTTAAAAAAAAATGGATCTCTTCAATCATACATTAAGAAGTCCTCTAGCTATTTAGTTGGCTGAGGAATAGATTCATTGTGAGATACTGAGAATGCCCCGAACTGCTGGTCACTGCTTACTGAGGGACTTGCTGGCTACATATAGTTTTAAATTTTCTTTTCTTTTCTCTTTAGGCTTTAGGTTTCCTTGTAGCCCCAACTGGCCTGGAACTCACTATAAGGACCAGGCTGGCATCAGTCTCATGGAGATGTGCTTGCCTCTGTCTCCTGAGTTTTGAGATTAAAGGCATTCAGACCCACACCCAGATCATCGCTCAAGTTTCTTATCTCAGGGAGAAGACATCCTGGGCAGGTGGACACCAGTCTCTGTCCTATTTGATGCCTATGTTTTTTGTGATGACTAACTAGACTGGCATCCTCTGGCTTGGGCAACAGGAGCCGACCCTGAGATAGACCCTCTACTTGGTTCTGAAAAGGTTAAGTGCTGAACAAATAAAGCTGAAGAGAATGGTGAATTGACACAAATGCCCTCTGATGGGGCTCACCTGGGCATCCAGGCATCTTTGGGGTCAGCTTCTCATTCCTTGAATCTGGGTTCCCTTGTCAGAAGAGATTAGGATCTGATTGGCCAGTAGGAGCTAGACAGCATGGAGAAAACTCATTCAACAGCACACTATCGAGAATGCTTCTTGGTTGTGTGTGATGTTTATTTGAGTACCATTTGCCTCCCAGAACTATATCCAGAAGAAACAAAGGAGGGAAGGGTTATTTATATTAGTACCACATACTAACTGATTGCACTGTTAGAACTCTGAAAAGGATTATTTTTTTAAAAGATGCTTTAATTTCATCCAAAGGTGGAGCTAATACTTTGAATTATTGCCTTTACTATCTAGATGGCTTCCTGGCTCTACGGCCCGGGATTAGCTGGCTTCTGCTTTCCCTTACTCTGTTTTCTCTTATCTGCCCCTCTTCTTGGCTTATATTTTGCTTCTTTTAGAGGGAGAGAGTTATATGTATGTGGGGAGCAGTGAGAGGACCAGCAGTTCTTATTAGACTGGGGGATTTGGCATTCTTTGGGCATGTGAATTGTCCAAGCTGGCTCCTTTGTATGCTCATTGTGTCTGTACTGTTCTTCCCTAGCTTCTGGGAGGAAGAGGCCTTCATGTTTAGCTGTGGTTGCTATGTATCTAGGTACCCAGAACCCAAGACAATTCTTAGAATTAGTGCTGCTGTGAAAATGGCTTGTGGGAAGAGATCCTCTCTGGTCTGTTCTTCTGCCACGTGGGAAATAGCCTTCCTCTCTCCAAAGTGTGCAGCATTTAAAGTGCCATGCTGGGAGTGGAGATGGTGCTCACCTGACACTACACCTGCCAGAGCTTTCATTTTGGACTTCTTAGCTTCTGCTATTTTGAGGTATAAATTTCTGTTCATTATTTATTTCTCTCTTTTATAAATTTTTATTGAATTTTATGTATTTCATACATAACATCTTAATCGTCTTTACACCCCATCTCCCATCTGTTCCCTCCCATACCCCCCTACTGGATTTCATGTATTCTGTTATTTACATTAAGGCCTATCAAGTCATGTTAGTGTCCCAGACATCCCTCATTGCAAGTTCATCCACTGGGGTCTAGTCAGCTTAAAGAAGATCAGCTCTCCCTCATCTAGCAGTGACTGCCCAATAATTCTTCAGCTAAGAGTGTGGCCTATAGCCCATTTCCCCAGTTCTGTGCTGGGTTTTTGTCTGCTTGAGTTTGTATGGGTCCTGTGTATGCTGACAGCATAGCTGTGGAGTCATCATACGAGCACGGTCCCAGGAGCCTTTAAGACTCTGTTCCCATAGGTCATGCGCCTCCTCCCTGGCTCTTACAATCTTCCTGCCCCATCTTCCACAGTGGTCTCTTTCTTTTCTTTTTTTCATGACTAACTAGTTTTTTTCCCTCCTCATTCTTTTGATTTTGTGCATACATACCCTCCACCCATACACCGAAACTGCCTAAGCCTGAAAATAAATGGTAGCTTAACTCTAGAACCTGTTAAGAGATTTACAATGTAAGAGCACAGTTGTTTTCAGATCATGAGGAATATAACATTAATGTTGCTTAGTTTGCCTAACAACTAGGTAATTGGTGCTAGCATCCACAGATGAGGGATACCATTTGTCATTTGTTTTTCTGGGACTGTGTTACTTCACTTAGCATGATGTCCACTAGCTCCAGCCATTAACCTGCAAAGTTCATGATGCAATCTTTCTTTACCACTGCATAGAACTCCATTGTGTCGATATACCACATTTTCTCTATCCACTCATCAGTTGAGGGGCACTTGGGTTGGTAGGAGTCCTTTCCAAGGACACACACTCTACAGATTCTTATTCTCTACGCTTTGGCCCTTTGTGGCCCCTTTGGTTCATTGCCCTATGTTACATTTGGGAGCTTCATTGATGAGGGCTGAGAGATTCATCAGTGTCCTCTTTACCCTTTGTTCTATGTTGCATGAGGTTTAGGTGTAAAGGTTGCACTGTAGATGTGGCACTTAGGCTTGGGCAATTCACAGACAATGTCTGTGTGTGACCAGTTATAGAAATCTGTAATAGTCTCCATCTGGTGCAAAAGAAACCCATGAAGGGAAACAACCTGAACAGACTGGAGTCCAAAATGACAACTCCAAAGAAATTAGACTGTTTTCTTCTCACCCACTTGTGCCCCTTTCCCAAAGCCCAGGGAACAACTGCGGAAGAGGAGGCATGGTAGATTGTAAGGGCTGCAGAGAGATAGGGGTGAATCGTGAGACTACAGGAATATAGTCTGGACTCCTGATTGATCAACATGCCTGTGCATACAAGCTTCTCCAACTGGACTATGGGAACCTTGGGTTGTTCAAAATTTGGACATAGATATTTGCAAAATGCACCAATTACCTAATTGTATGACATACTGAGTAACATCAATGTTATCTGCAAATAACTGTGTCATTATATTGTAGAATCCCTTAAAAATAAAAAAAATAAAATAAAATAAAAAAAAGAAGCTTCTTTGATGAGTGGTGATTTGGATACTTAACTATAAATATGAGGATCCATATCTAGCACAAAATAAGAAATTACATTAATCTAGGGATGTGACAGTCTTGGGGTTTTCTCTAAGATCTAGGATCTCTCCATCCATGTGTATTTGGCTGTATTTACAATACCACACATAAGTTTCCTCCCACTGAGAGGGCTTTAGGTCCAATTAGGTAACCATTGATTATTGCCCCCAAGATAAAAGTGTCACTACTGCACATATGTCATATGCTGTGCTGGTCATTGATATGGTTATTTGGTCTTAAAGCTGGTATTGGACTATCAATTGATGTTCTCCCTTAGCAGCTTGCAGAGTGTCCCCCAAAACTATGAGAGCTAGCCCTTCAGAGAGGTAGCTTGCAGGTCAGTTCCAGCTCCATTGTTGCAAATCCTATGTCTGAAGTATGTCCTGTCTTCAGCAATAAGGTCTTACCTTCAACTTCGGGGAGGCCATAAAGGGCTGTGGCAAGAACTTGTGTAATTTTGGGAGTCTCTTGGACTACCCTGGCCAACAACTTGGAGGGAGGTTTCTCCTGTCTGGAACTGTTTCTTGTTATATAGCCTTTAGCTATGCACATGGACTCATGTAAAGATATTGTACGTATACTTTTCAGTAGTCATTTGAATTAATAAGTTTTCCTCTTTTTTTTTTAACCCAGCTAGGCGTTATTTATTCTCTCTCTCTCTCTCTCTCTCTCTCTCTCTCTCTCTCTCTTTCTCTCTCTCTCTCTCTTCCTGTCTAGCCCTCCCTCCTCCCCTTCCCCAGTTAAAGTACACCCATTTTCCCCATTTCGTCCTTGATAATGTCTGTCTCCTACGGTCCCCTCTCTTGAGCTCCTTCTTCTTTACCTTGATAGTTTCTTGCATAACCCTCCCTCTCCCCCCTCTGATTTATATACTCTCATTTTACCCATTTCCCCCTTGGTAACACCTGCCTCTTACTGTTCTATTCTGTCAGGCTCATATTCAGATCTAATAGTGCAAAATGTAACAAGTCCTTCCAGGGAAGTCTTCCACAAATCCTTACTTTATTTTCCTACATTTTTTCTGATGTGGATAAAAGCACTAAGAATCGTGGAAAGAATCTTGACCATTTCCTTTGTAGATTTTGCACATGGCTGTCTAGCTTTGATGTTTACATTTATTTCCCTAGTATTCAGGTAAGAAACTTTTAACATCCCATCACACAGGTAAACAAATACATTAAGGAGAGGGTAATTTCAGACAATAATAAACTTCATGAGGAAATGATACGCAGTAATATGACGGAAAGCAGCCAAGGGGAGAAGAGCTAATTGGGAGCGTATTGTTAGGGGACAGGTCTGTCTTTCAGGAGGTGGCAGTTTGAGCTGAGACCTGAACACAAAGGCCAGTTTCTCCAAGATACTGGGGAATATTTTGGACAAATGGAAAGGCAGGTGCAGAATCCTGGGTGGGAGCAGGTTTGGGCTGGTTTGGAGTCAGCAGTAAGAGTGCTGAGAGCCTTATAGAGGTAGCAGACAGGGGGCAGGCGGAGCCTTGCGAGTGGCGAGGCTGGGGCTTTTATTCTCACTGTAAAGATGTTCTGTTGTGGTGGGGAATTTGTGCTGGGACTGACCTGATCTGATTTATATTTTATTTCTTTCCTTTTCCATATCAGGCAAGTCATGTCCTGATGTCATAACAAGGTTTGAGAGAAGCCCATCTCTCCCAGCAACATAAAAACTCAGTCATTATATTTATGAGCTACAAAAATGACTGTATTTTGAAAAGAACAATGGTATGAAAGCAAAGGAAAGGGAAGACTGCTACAGAATAAGAGCCTTGAGGGACACAACCAAGCACTATGTCCTGTCTGCCTCCCATCCATATTTAAACAAACTAATGGTGAAAATAGATCTTTGGTACAAATCCAGGAAATCTGAATGGAGGTCAGTATTACATGATATTATTATTTATTTTGGTAAGTATAATAATACCATGGTTTTTAGGTTAAAGCCTGTAGAAGTTTGAGACGCACAATACAGGAGTGTTTATACGTGATGTGTTAGGATTTTCTTTAACATATTCCAGAAAAGTTAAATAATTGGACTTTCAGATTCTCCCCTCAATGTATATCATATATTACATATTATTTATTATATATATATCACATATATTGAGACAGGGTCCCCCTATAGTCCCAGCTAGCCTAGAACTCAGTTATGTAGACCAGGCTGGCCTTAATCTCACAAAGATCTGCCTACTTCTGCCTCCTGAGTGCTGGAATTAATGTGTAACAACATATTTTCCCCCAATTTATTTTTGTTTTTATTATGTGTATATGTGCATGTCTGTGTGTGGGTTTGTACACATGAGTGCAGATGCCATGGAAACCAGAGGTGTCGAATCCCCCAGGAACTGAAGTTACAGGTGGTTGTGAGCTGTCTGACATGGCTGCTGGGAACTGAGCTCAGATTCTCTGAAAGAGCAGAATGTGCTCTTAAGCCCTGTCCATCTCTCCCCCTAAAACATATATTTATTAGTTTTTGTTTTATGTATATGAATACATTCTCTGCATGTGTGTAAGTGCACCCATGTTGTGAAATGCCTGAGGAGGTCAGAAGAGAACGTTGCATCCCTTGGAACTGGAGTTACAGGTGGTTGTTAGCTGCTACATAGGTGCTGGAATAGAACCCAGGTCCTCTGTAAGAGCAGTCAATGCTCTTAACAGTTAAGCCATTTCTCCAGCCCCCCCAAAACATATTTTTTTTGAGACAGGGTCTCCCTATAGCCCCAGCTGGCCTGGAACTTACTCTGTAGAGGAGGCTGGCCTTGAACTCACAGAGATCTGCCTGCTAGATTAAATCCCAAATGCTAGGATTAAAGGCGTGCGACACCACACCAGCTTAAAGATGGTTCTTAGCTGCCATGTGGGTGCTGGAATCAAACCTGGGTCCTCTGCAAGAGCAGTCGGTGCTCTTAACTGCTGAGCCATCTCTCCTGTCCCCCAAAACACATTATTTATTTATTTATTTATTTATTTATTTATTTATATTTTTAGATTTTTTTTTATTTTTAATTTATTTTTTACATGTATGAATGTACTGTCGGCATGTAGGTTTGTGCACCCGTGTCAAGTAATGCTGCGGAGGTCAGAAGAGGGTGTCGGATTCCTCTGGAACTGGAGTTCTCCTGGAATTGGAGTTACGGACGGTTCTCAGCCGCCATGTGGGTGCTGGGGATCGAATCCTGGTCCTCTGCAAGAGCAGTTGGCGCTCTTAACCGCTAGGTCATCTCTCCAGCCCCCCCCAAAACATATTTTTAAAGTAAGTTACAAAGATAAGAGTCTGATTGTTATGTGTACAGAGTTTCATGGGTCTGATATTACAGAGGAAAATATACCTTAAACTTGGTTTTGCCTACGGCACGCTCATAATGCAGATGCTGTCTGTGACTCAAAATGTACAGGATTTTCTTTGCACTGGGGAGCAGCAATCCCTACAGCAGACACTGGCTGCAGGTCCTCTAAGTCAGTTCAGTTTCAGTGCTATCAGCCCTGTGATAACAGTAGATCTCCCAAGGTTTGGGCTCACGACCCAGACTATTTCCCACATGAGAGCCCGGCTTAAGTCTGGGCCTCTGGAACTTTTGATCAATTGACTATGAATTAGGGTTCTCATGCCCCTTTTGGGGGGTCGGTTAATGTTCTTGAGAGGTTTAACTAACTCAGGGGATCACATTTAATGCTTTGATATTAAAAATATTTTAAATTTCTTTTTATTTTATGTATATGAGTGTTGTGCCTGCAGGTGTGTGAGGGCACCCGTGTCGTTCAATGCCCAGAGAGGACAGAAGAGGGCATCAGATGGGTACCCTGGAACTGGGCTTATGGACAGTTGTTAGCCAACAAGTGGGTGCTGAGATTCAAACCCAGGTCTTCTGTAAGAACATCCAGTGCTTGGGGCTGGAGAGATGGCCTAGCAGTTAAGAGCACCAACTGCTCTTGCAGAGGACCCGGGTTCGATCCCCAGCATTCACATGGCAGCTGAGAACCGTCCGTAACTCCAATTCCAGGAGAACTCCAGTTCCAGGGGAATCCTACGCCCTCTTCTGACCTCTGCGGGATTGCATGACACGGGTGCACAAACCTACATGCAGATAGTACATTCATACACATAAATAAATAAATAAATAAATAAATAAAATTAAAAATAAAATAAAATAAAATAAATGAAAAAAAGAACATCCAGTGCTCTTAACCACTAAGCCATCTCTCCAGCCCTTATATTAAAAATATTTTAGGGCCAGGTATGGCAGTGCATGCCTGTAATCCCAGCACTTGGGAGGCAGAAGCAGGTGGATCTTTGTGAGTTCAAGGACAGCCTGGTCTACATAAAGAGCTCCAGGACAGCTGGGGCTATAGGGAGACCCTGTCTCAAAATGAAAAAAAAAACCTCTTTTTTTATTTTTAAAATTTTATTTATTTATTTTTAAATTTTTTAAAATTTATTTTTGTATGTGTATGAATGTACTGTCTGCATGTAGGTTTGTGCACCCGTGTCGTGCAATGCCGCGGAGGTCAGAAGAGGGTCTCAGATTCCCCTGGAACTGGAGTTCTCCTGGAATTGGAGTTACAGACAATTCTTAGCCGCCATGTGGATGCTGGCGATCGAACCCGGGTCCTCTGCAAGAGCAGTCGGTGCTCTTAACCGCTAGGCTATCTCTCCAGCCCCTTAAATTTTTATTTATTTATTTATTATTGTATGTGTATGAATGTACTGTCTGCATGTAGGTTTGTGTACCCGTGTCGTGCAATGCCTCGGAGGTCAGAAGAGGGTGTTGGATTCCCCTGGAACTGGAGTTAAAGATGGTTCTCAGCCACCATGTGGGTGCTGGGGATCGAACCTGGGTCCTCTGCAAGAGCAGTCAGCACTCTTAACTGCTAGGCCATCTCTCCAGCCCTCAAAATAAAAATCTTTAAAAGATACAAATAAGCAGCCAAATGATTTCACATGGGGTCAAGTCAGGATGGGCCCTGAGCACCAGCTCTGGTCCTGCAGTTGAGATGCGCTGTCTTCCCAGCACTGGGATGACTTCTTGTTCGCCTTCCTCTAAGCCTTCATGTGTTCAGCTGCTGGGAAATTCTCAAACCCTGTTCTGTGGGGTTTTATGGGGAGCTCATTGCACAGGTAGATGTGCAGTATGTACAACAGTGTGGGATGGTGGTTAGACACAGAGAACAGGGGCTAAAGCAGAGTGAGGAGACCCAGCCAGGCTGTCTGTGAAGAATTCACTTGGTTTCTCTGCAGCATGTCTTCCACGGGCATTGAGGGCAGGAGCCCTTCTGAAATGAGCCTCTTATGACCTACTATTAGAGAGTTTCTACATGGCCAGTCCCAAGGCAGAAAGGTGTAGTGATGGGTACATTAGTTCCGTGATCCTTTTGGGGAAGAGAAATTCTAGTTTCTGTGGCATGCCTTGCAGAGAAAAAGGAGGAGGCAATTGACAGAGACTGCTTTCTGGGCCACTTTGGAGGCCCCAAACTACCCTGTGTATTGTTTAAAAAATTACTTTCTTTCACCTTATTGCTCTGAAGTGGCTTCAGCCACTAAGGACCAAATGCCAATTTTTTTTTTTTTTGGTTTTTTTTGAGACAGGGTCTCCCTGTAGTCCCAGCTGTCCTGGAACTCACTCTGTAGACCAGGTTGGCCTTGAATCTATAAAGATCCACCTGCCTCTGCCTCCCAAGTGCTAGGATTAAAGGTGTGCACCACCATGCCTGGCAATGCCAATTATTAAATGTCAACAAAACACATGCCTATTGTTCTAGTCATTTAGGAAAATAACAAGAGTTATTATGGGAGTTATGAGCCAGGATCTGGGATAGGGAACCAAAATGTATACAATAATATCACAGAGGGTCAAGGGAGTAGGCAGAGACCAGCCAGCAGCTCTTTATAATAATCCAGGGGAGGAAAGAGGAGATGATCCAGAGTGGTAGGGGTGGAGCTGGCATAGCAAGTCTTGGCGAGATGGAGCCAACAGAGCTTGCACATCGGATGTGAGGGGCATGATAGCAGCTCAAGCAGAGCTAATGCGAAAGTGGCTTTGGGGACAACACGGGTCATTTTTCCATACAAAGCTTGCGTTCTTGGTGTAATCCCCACCAGATTTGGGGTGGGAAAATGGGGAAGTAAGGTTTTCGAATTACCTATGTCTGAGATCAAATAATGTCCTAGGAATTGAGGATGGGCTGAACTCAGGAGAAATGTAATTGTGGGGAGCTACCAAAGGCAGGGGGAACTAGAGGCCTAGCTAGGAAGCTTGGAACAGCGGGAAGTCTATATTTTGCAAGGTAGATGTGTTAGCTTTTTGCTGCAATGACAAAATACCAGAGATAATCAACTTTAAAGGAAGAAAGATTGGTGGAGAGGTTTCAGTCTATGGTCACTTGATGAGGATAATACAGTGTAGCGGAAGAGGCTGGTCGCCTCCTGGTAGCCAGGAAACAGAGAGAGAAGGTACTAGACCTTAATATTCCCTTCAAGGACACCCCCCATGACCTACCTTCCTTCCAGTAGGCTTCACCTCCTAAGGGTTCTACCATACTGGAGGCCATGCCTTTGGGGGGCGTACATTTGAAATCCAAAATATAACAGTATGGGGCTAGAGAGATGGCTTAGTGGTTAAGAGTGTTTGTTGCTCTTGCAGATAACTTAGGTTTGGTTCCCAGAACCCACATTGGGCAGTTTACAACCATCTGTAACGCCAGTTCCAGAGAATCTGATGCTCTCTTCTGGTCTCTGTGGGTACTGCATACATGTGATACACAAGCAAGCATACACACACACACAACTAAATAAGAAAACACATGTATACCAGTGGATAACTTTAAGAAAAATCATTTCCTAAAAATAATCACTTCCTATTAAAAACTGTAGTTCTCAATCTTCAGGTAAAAACTATTGGTTTATTAGTTCTTGGAATTATTTTTTTTTCCTAAACTAGACTGTACCATAGTGTACTTTGGCAGTGGAGTTCAGAAACACAGGTCTTAAATTTGCTCCTGGTTAGATCAATTTTGCAAATACATATTTAGCTGTAGCACTACTATGTCAGCATGTATGGAGCTTTAATTCAGACGTACCTACTGGACTCCACAAAAGAGCTCTTGCCTTTGTGAGATCTGCCTGTAGGGAACACCGTTTTTTTTTGGCTTTGATCTTGTCTTTTCCTTTCTATGCAGCTGCTAATATGAATGGAGGCATCTGTCACTGCACCCGTCAGTGCCCTGGATTTCCTGGGTATAACCTTTTTTTTTTGCCTGAGATTTTTTCCTGTATGTTGCAACATTAAAATAATAATAAAAACAGCAAAAAGAATGGTGGTCTTATCAATTCTTGGGTGGGGGTGCTGAGTCAAGCTGGGAACATGCTGGCTGGGACCCTGCTCTGTGAGGTAGGCAGACCTTACCCCGCACAGGCAGCCACTGCTTCATCCATTCTGTATTTATTCTATCATTCATCCTGACCCTTCAGTTCCTTCCTCTGCTTAGCCTACCTTGTCATGCTGTTCTCTAGAAAATTGGGTCACCCTGTACCTAACTTTCCCCTGGCCAATGATTTTCAGCTGCTTACTGAGCTCGTTGTGTTATAGCTAATCCTTGTTCAGTCCAGCCTGTGTACTGCCATTAGGAGCACCACCAATCACCACTTAAGGACCAGAATACCCACGTTAATGGTCGGAACAAAACATCACCCCCTCCCTTGTGTCCAAGTGGCAGTTACAAGCTCCTGGAACAGGTTCTTCATTGTCTTCCGAACAACTTCCTGAGTTTGAGGCTCAGATTTCACTGCTCACAGAGGATCTTTCTTTAGAACATGCTTTCTTCTTGCCTTTTTTTTTTTTTCTGCTACTGGGGATTAGCCCCTGATTTCTTATTTATTTATTTATTTATTTATTTATTTATTTATTTATTTTGCCCCTGATTTCTAGCCCTGGGGTTTCCCCAACAGAAACCAACCATAGCCATTTGCTAACAGATGATAAAATATATGTCACATTTCCTGATAGGTAAATAAGAGAGTCATAATTTATGCTGTTTTTATTGACATTGTGCTAGGGTTGGGAAGACTTTGTATGGAGATGACCCAAGGAGATACAGCTTGTATCTTTCACAAAAATAAAAGAATCTACACAGAAGCCGGAAGTCACTGGAGTGAAGAAGAACCTACATGGAACAGGATATACATAGATTTTATCCAACAATATTGAATTGCATATGTATCAAGTATAATGATAAAGATATTCATCTATGTATTTATCCTACCTTAAAATTTTTATTTTATGTGTTTGAGTGTTTTGCCTGCAGGTATCTTGGTGCACCCATGAGTGCAATGTCTATGGAGGACAGAAGAGGGCACCAGATACCCTGGAACTGGAGTTTCTGATCATTGTTGGCTGCCTTGTGGGTGCTGGGAACCAAGCCCAGGTACTCTGCAAGAGCAGTCAGTGCTCTTAACTGCTGAGCTGTCTCTCTGGCCTCTTACCTTGTTTTTCAGAGATGAGGTTTATGTAGCCCAGTCTGGCCTTGAACTTACTATGTAGCAGGTAATGACCTTGAATTCCTGATCCTCTTGTCTCTGTATCCTGAGAACTGGGTTTATAGGCATGCATCACCACACCCAGCTATAAAGACCTTTAAGAAACTTAAAGTTGCTGAGGCATATACTGACAAGGAAACAGGCACTTATAGTACAGAATAAGAACTATAATAATGGTAAGTCCCTTATGAGAAAACACAGAAGGCATACCTAATGCAGTTGAAGACAGGTCAATGAAGGGCTTCTAGAGAGGTTCTGGGCAAAACTGCACCAAAAGAGGTGAATAACATAGATTCTGGGAGCTGAAAACTGTTTGGAAAGGCTCTAAGAATGAAATGAACCAGAAAGGCTAGGAAAGCAGGGAGGAGCTACATTATGGAGGGGTTTGAACACTGGAGTGCTACTGCAAGGTTTTAAGCAGAGAGCGACATGATCGGATTTGCCTGGATATGGTATGGGAAGTACTTTGGAAGGAGGAACGATGGACCAAGCTGCTGGGGTAAACTAGTGACGAGAATGCAATTGCCTGATCCTGGATAATGCTGAAAGGTTGCAGAGCATTAGATGGAATCAAGAGATATTTGGGAGGTAAAGTCAATAAGACTTGATGTTTATTTAGATATAAAGGATGAAGCAGAAGAAATGGTGAGGGATAAAACCCTCATTTCTACTTGGAGACCTGCGTAGGTGGTGGTGTACTCCCTGAGATTACAATCATTACAGGGAAGAAAGGTTGGGGTGTGGAGAGATGACAATTTCAGTTTGGGTTGTGATTCATTTAGGGGGACTTTAGATTCCATGAGACAAAATAAATGTGCTTGCACACACACATACAGAGAGAGAGAGAGAGATAATACTTAGACTTTCTGTTATTTTATGATT
This sequence comes from Rhizomys pruinosus, assembly GCA_009823505.1. Lineage (NCBI taxonomy): Eukaryota > Metazoa > Chordata > Mammalia > Rodentia > Spalacidae > Rhizomys > Rhizomys pruinosus. The sequence continues at coordinate 1,298,783 of VZQC01003433.1, read as the reverse complement.
TATTCTTGGCTTCTCATAACTCCAAGAAAGGACAGAATTATAGACTCCATGGTTCTCACATGACTTCCAATACTGACTAGTCATGGATAGATGTCAGAAATGACGGCAACCATTATGCTGGATAGCCAATTATCTGTGTGGCCATGTTTAAACAAGTGAGTTGTGTCAATCAGATTCTGTCTCAGGAGAGTTTTATCCAAGCAAGCCACTGAGGACTTCCAGTCATGAATAGACTGTGGCATGGAAATATCTTTTAGGCTTCGACTATGGCAGCTGTTGGGCCCATGTTTAAATTGATGAGAGGCCAGCAAATTGTCATCCACTATTGTCTTCCTAAAAGAGAAGAGGATGAAATGAACACAGATTGATGAAGAACTTGGAGACCAAAGTACCATCTCTGAGTTTCTGAAAGAGAAAGACACACAAGTAAGCAGAGCCAGGGAAAGAAGAGATGCTTAGTTATATTCTAATTTCAGTTCCTATTTCCTTGAACTTGATAGAGTGTGTAGATACATAATTTCTCATGTAAATTACATGTTAAATATTTTACTTTTTCCACTTTAGTTCTTTTGAGTATATAACAAGAAAAGTTGTCATTAAAATAGAAATTGGTACCAGAAGTGGGGCTTCAAATGATAGACCCTTAAAATGTGAGATTCAGCTGTGATATAATTGGCATGATATATAATAAAAAATACTGCAGGATAAGAAGTTTGCAGCCTGTGATTTTTGGTGGAGAAATGGGTGATTGTCACCTACAAGCTCTAAATTTCCAGACCACATGCATAGGTAAAGCTATACAAGGCTTGATGTCTGAATTAAGAAAATGAAGAAGTCTATTTGTTGCTTGTGATTTTAGCTAAAGGCTAGAAGCAGAGAGACAGGGTTCTATCTGGAATGCCCATCTCTCAGAAATAAGAAAGGCAGGGTAATTATATAACTTTGGTGCAAAGAGCCCATTTTGCCTGTAGCTGGAGCTCTCTGATTACTGAGAAACAAGTTCAGAAACTAATGGTCCTTGCCAAACTATAGTCTAGTCCTAATTTTCTGCCTCATTGAGTTTCTAGTGCCAAAGCTAAAGCCCTGATTGACAAAGATAGATATTTGGGCCATTGGGAAAGGACTGTTTGGGAGGAGAAGTTCTGAGACATGACAGTTCCTATAAGACATTTCTTATCCTACCTTCCCCATCAAAGAAGACCCCTTGCTACTATGTAGCAGATGCTTGGATAAAGCTGAGAGGCAAAACAGAAAGGACATACCCAGCACTTGTCAGTTATATCTCTTTGTACAATATGGTATTAGCCATTGAGAGAGGAGCAGTCAGACTGAGGAAGCTAATCCCAGATTCTAAACAGCAGGAAATTTATGGGCCCAATCTTCAAAATTTATTTCAACTATTAAAACAAGCAGCATCCCAAGGACATGGCCCTTGTATTGGAGCCAAGTCTCCCTGTAGCTGGATATTTGATACATTCTTGAATAAAAATGCTGTGCTATTGTTTCCTCCCAAGGAGCCCTTTCTTTCTACTGTTTTCTTTTCTATGTAAATGATTGCTTCAAGTTCTATCTCCATGTTTTTGCTACCTTGTTGGATGTTGGGTTATGGCCAAAGTTAAATTTACCATTCATTTCATAAATTGAAGATGAGACATTGAAGAATCTCACAGAGCTAAAGAAGAATGTGTATAATTTGAATATTATGATGAACTCATGACACCTATTGCCTTTAAATGAGGAGCAGACTGTGCCTTCAAGTTGTCTTCCATGGGGAGATGTGTGATTTGGAGTTATAAATGTGATCAAGTTAGACAAAACATCTATGAAAACATCAGAATAGAAAAAGGGGTTTTGTGTGTCAGGCAGGTGAGTAGAAGAATGAAGGTTACAGATTCATTATTTGTCCCGCCCAGTGATGTCGGAAGGCACAATTCTGTATATCACATAGTCACCTCCCTCTGTAATGCCACAGCTATGGGATCTGGGACAGACACCTTTCCCAGGAAAGCCAGTCTTATTGTCTGGGTTGAATGGATAGGTTCATCTAAATACTCTCCTAAAATTTCAGCCAAGAGACATGGAGCCCGTGGCCATTTGGAGGTGGCTCTGGAGTTAGGTTCGAAACCCTGGGAAGTTGGTGAGTAGGGTAAGCAGGGCATGGGAGGTGGGATGAGAACAAAGCTGACCCTTGGAGCTGGTGACTACTGAGGGGAAGTCAGGGCTTCCATCCCTATAGTTAGGACATTTCCCTGGTTTCCAGGCCCTCTCGGATCTGACGATGTTTTATTTTTCTGTCCTTGGGGTTTAGAAGACCTCAAGATCAGGTGGGAAATCTCTGTAGATATATGGTTTTCAGATCCATCTATATTTCCATGTGCCTAAAAATCTGAGAACAGATGAAATCACCCAAGGAGAGCGTAGAAAGACAAAAAGTTCTTACTCTAGTCATTACGAGTGCCTTATAGTACACAGTGCGTACAAGGCAGTAACTACTTGTACTTGTTGTTTTGGTGACCCTTCTTTTTTTTTGGTCTTTTCGAGACAGGGTCTTCCTGTAGCCCCAGCTGTCCTGGAACTCACTCTGTAGACCAGGCTGGCCTTGAACTCACAAAGATCCGCCTGCCTCTGCCTCTGCCTCCCAAGTGCTAGGATTAAAGGCGTGCGTCACCACGCCCGGCTTGGTGACCCTTCTAAGCCCCCATGCGAGGCAGCCATTGCTACTCTAATTTTTTCTGATAGGCACAATTACTTTGCCTGGGTCACACAGCCTACAGTAGTAGGTACAAAAACCTGGTGATGAGTCCATTTTTCATTTCCTTAGTGACAGAAAGGACTCAGAATTCACAGGGTAGAGCTGTATGCAATGGGCCAGAATCTGAGGGAGCACTTCTCTTAGAGAGAGCGAGTTCCACTTTGTAGTCAATAGCACTGGTATTATTTGACATTTGCAGACAAGTTGGAAGAAAGCAAATAAATGGAAGGACTCTTATCCCCAGAAGCCCTTGCTTCCCTTTGTGGTTTTCTCCTCTTCCACCTCAGCCACCATCACTGCCTCTCTGGAGGAGACCCAGTAGCCTGCCCACTTACAAAGCAGAGAGAGGCCTATGTTCTTTTTCTCCAGTCAAATTCCCAGTCCATCAAGGCTGTGGACGATGCCACCATTTTTTACTAGTAAATGATATTTGGGTGGCAAAAGTTTACATTGTCAAATCATTTGGAAAATGCAGAGTTAAACAAAAGGAAATTCCTTTGCCCACGTTCTTAATGCATTAATAGACATCTCTGAGAGAGGCATGGTAAGACTGTCCCAAATGTACCTGACCCCAGAATAGCTTCCTAATGTGGCAGTATTTCAAGTAATTGATGGAGAAGGAGAAACACTGTGGAGGTGGGAGGTGGGAGGGAGGGGAACAGGAACATCTCAGATCCACTTCACAGGTTTGCAACCGCCCACTCTCTATTCAAGTGCAACTGACCTTGGCTGGAAATCTCAACAGGTAGGTGGAGATTTGTTTGTGCTGAATGTGTGGTACAAGCAACCATGTGTGCAGCCATGTACCCACACACAGAAGCACAGTTCCCGGAGAGAAGCTCAGGACCCAGATTGATTTTTATTACTTGGCTTTTAAAGTCTCTCATCACCTAATATTTGCTCAGGTCTCTTTGGGGACACTGATAAATGAGGCAGAGCTTACCTCACAGTGACTCTGGTTGCTGTGGGTGGCGGGGGGGGGGTTCTTATAAAGTCTAAGGTGAGTTGAGAAGATTCACTCTCTCTCTCTCTCTCTCTCTCTCTCTCTCTCTCTCTCTCTCTCTCTCTCCTTACCTACTGAAGCCATGTTGGAGGATCCTTTGCTTCTTTCAACTTGACGCCCTCTGTTTGTTTTTTGCACCCCTAATTACCCTTTCAACTTGCCCTGGCTTATTTTTGAGGTTTCCTATCCACCTCATTAACAACTTGCAAAAGCTGCTGTCTCATATTTCTAGCATTTATACCCTTCATTAAACACAGTGGCCTTTGTTATCTCTGGACACGGCCTTGTTAGGTTTTAAATGGGATGACTGGAAGCTATTGCCTAACTGATTTTTTTTTTAATTTTTATTTATTTCTGTATGTGTATGAATGTACTGTCTGCATGCAGGTTTGTGCACCCATGTCGTGCAATGCCGCAGAGGTCAGAAGAGGGTGTCGGATTCCCCTGGAACTGGAGTTCTCCTGGAATTGGAGTTTCAGACGGTTCTCGGCCGCCATGTGGGTGCTGGGGATCGAACCCGGGTCCTCTGTAAGAGCAGTCAGCGTTCTTTACCGCTAGGCCATCTCTCCAGCCCAGCCTAACTGATTTTTAAGCATTCCTTTCCATTCCTCCGATTCTTTTGTCTGCCTAGGAGTCCAGAGCCCCGTCTCCCCAGGGTTCTCTCTGTTCTCTTTTGGTAATCAAAGGCTGAACATGCAGAAGAGGAAGCTCAGCTTCTGGATGATGCTGGGTTTGATCTTGTTGGGGTGTGTGTATGCGTGTGTGTGTGTGTGTGTGTGTGTGTGTGTGTGTGTGCCTGTGTGTGCGTGCATAGGCACTATACTCTTGTCCTTTTTCCTCTTTCCCCATCAGGAGTTCTGTGGGAAGGGGTTGGCTGGGATTTTTCCCAAGCCTTGGCATCCAACGTGTGAACAGAACAGTGATACTTAATTAAATGCTCACCAGGACCCAGGTCCCTGAGCTTACACCTGCTGGTCCTCCCACCTCATCAGGAAAACTGCCTAATTACCCTTCCCTGCTGGTCCAGTTTATAGTCAAACCTTCTTATTCTTAGTAGGACTGACCAGAATACCAAGGACATCCATCATCAGAGGCACCATCCTGCAGAAGGAGGAAGGCTGGGTGGGGTAGAAGTAGAATGTTTTCAGTATGGAGACACTCAGCTCCCTGAGCCGGGTTTTCTGGGAAGGGTTAAGGAGTCTGAGAGACCCTGTAATTTGGCCAAAGCAGAGATAGCCAGGTGAGTGATGTGTCCTTTCTTCAGGGGCCCAATCTCCCTTTCGGTGCTTCCGGTGTCCCTGGCAAGAGATGAATCTACCACCTGTGCTGCTGGCTCAGTGTGGGCTGATGGGTTCTGGTGACAGGGAGCCCAGATCCCCTGGAGGCAGGATGGAGCAGTAGGGGTCAGGCTACTCTGTGTTGGGATCTTAGGTTCTTCCTCAGCCTGGGGTAAGTTCCCTTCTTGTGCTTCCTCATAGCTATAATGAGACAAAACAATAGAAGACACCTCATAGGGCTGAGGGCAGAACTGAACCTGGTAATGTATGGAAAGGGCTAGGCATAGTGACTGGCACATTACAATCATTTAACAGATGGCAGCTGGTATGATTAGCATCAGTGTCATTGGTAGGTAGTAGCCTTCCTGGCTCTAATGGCTTCTGGAGACCACAGGGCAGTGGAAACACTTGTAGAGAATGGTGAGTGACCCTGGACTCTGTGCATTAAGGCAGGATAGTTTGGGCTCTTTGTGATGATGATTTTAGCCTGTAGGAGAGAGCACATCTGCTACTCATTCATTCATTCATTCATTCATTCATTCAATTGTATTTCTGTTTATCCAACAAACATTTGTCAAACACCTATTTCATGTCCATGCACTTATGGACAGCAGAGTCGGGGCATGAGCACTTGAGCAGGCTCTACTCGGGTCAGAGCATACATCAGACTGAAACAGGGGCTGAAAAGAAGACATAGGAGGACAAAAGGAGCTGCTGATTGTGACCTGAAAGCTCAGAGCTCCAGGAAGTTGGGAGGGACATTTGAGCAAGAACATTCCGGAGTCCATGTTTCTGTTGAGCCAACAGAATATCTGAGACTTGGTCATTTATAATGAAAATAAATTTATTTAGCTCCTGTTTCTGGAGGACGAACATCTAAGATTGGGCAACTGTGGCTGGTGAGGGCCTTCTATTGTGTCATAGAACACGGCAGAACAGCAGGGTGTGTAGGCACTTACAGAAGAGGCTTGCTTTATAAACTCCTGTGAGAAAAGCAATCACTCGTTTTGTTGTTGTTATTTTTGAGACAGGGTCTCCCTGTAGCCCCAGCTGTCCTAGACCTCGCTCTGTAGACCAGGCTGGCCTTGAACCCACAGAGATCCACCTGCCTCTGCCTCCCAAGTGCTAGGATTAAAGGCGTGGGCCACCACGCCCGGCTGGCAATGACTCTTAATGACTATACCTCTCAAAGGCTTTACTTAACTACACCACCGTAATGGCCATCAAACTTCATTAAACATGAGTGTCATAGGGGATATACTGTGTTCCATCACAGCAAATGTAAAATGAGAAAAGTTTGAAGAGGTAAATGGGGGGTGGTGTGGGAGAAGATTCTAGAATGAGGGAAAGTTTTTTGAATTATTGGAGAAATGGATATGCACAGATGTTTGGCAAATGCAGCCTGGGTGGAGAGAAGAAGTGAGAAGACAGGTCGCAAGGGTGCTGGGTGTAAATGCCATAAGGAGGATTCTGAAGGGGCAGGCCTTAAGAGAGCTGACGCTAGGCCTTAAGAGAGGTGGCACTGGGTCTTCTGGGGAGACCTCCAACTAGGACTGTGTGAACATAGAGGGCCAGTGAGTCCAAACATTTTACTACCAGGAATACCCTGCCATGAAATGTGTTCCCATAGATCTGGCAGCTTCGTTTCAAACATGTGACACATTGCATTTGTTACTAGTCCAAGGAAAATGTGCCTTATCTGTTAGTTCTTTCAAATATTGACAACTACTGGGTATGAAGACTACTGAGATGGGCACCGAAAGAGTAGCCAGGAGAAAGGCAGAGACCTGTAGACTCCTTAGTAAACTCCTTCATTGTCTGGGACCAAAATGAAGAGAGCCTGAACTGAAGCACTATGCAGTGCCCAAATGGCGGGCACAGGTCTAGAACATTCTGTGGGTGGAATAGACACCATTGGTGAGTGACTGGGCTGAAGAGAGGGAGAAGTGGATTCAGAGGCTCTGGGCCTGGAGTTAGGAATATTAATGGTGCTATAGCCCAGAGAGGGGACATGAGGGGACCAGGGGCCAGGAATGTAGAGTCTGTTGGTGGTCCCTGAGGAGGCCTCCCCAGTATGTGGGCGGAGCTATCAGGTGCAATTGAGAGCTCAAGAAGGAAGCCACTGCTTCCTGTCAGCCACTGGCTGAGAGGCAGAGGGTCAACTAAACTCCTGTTCTTGGACTCAGTGGCTAAGACTAATGTCCTCCCGGGGCCCTGACTTTGCTTTTACCCTCTGCCCCAAGCAGTCCCTCATGTCTATCGTCTGTTTCAGAAAATCCTCCAGCATTTGTCCTTCGGGGCTTGGGCTGTGCTTGCTGGCAGTGGGAGGGTAAAGACTGATTTAGGTAGAGGGGTGGCTGGAGAATAGTCAAAGGAGCTGCCAGGCCAGGGCGGCCGTCGCTCATGCCTCCTGTTCCTGTTTGTCCCCAGCCTGCATTCTAGCAGATGTTCTCAGTCATGACCAACTGTCTGCCTCTGCTTTTGCTCTGGACTCAGAAGCAGGATGTGGTGGTGGGAAGCAGATGGCTCACCCAGCTGTGGCTCCGGCTCAGGTGCAGTGGCCCTGGTGCGGGTAGGGGTTAACCTTCGCAGCCTTCACGGGCCTGGGCGGAGCTTCCAGAGTGGGTGGGTGCCTTTGGTGTCAAGACCTTCTGTTTACACTGTGAAGGGGGGGGCGGCTGCCAGACAGATGCCAGGGGTAAATAATCTCATCCCAAGATTGTCTCTGAACAGCCTGGGGTAGACTTGAGTCTCCCGTGGCTGCCCTGCTGGGGGTGGAGGGGGGTATTCAGAGCACCGTCACCCTGGCAGCTGGGGCTGGGCCAAGGTCTTCTCAGGAAGGACTTCTCAGGGGTGACTTCTGACCTTGGCAGAACCTCTGATTCTGAGACCAGATGTTCCTGGTTGCATGGGCCTGGACTTCACCCTGAAGTAGAACCAGAGGCCAGGTGCTGAGATACAGATTTCTCGGCTCTAACTCAGACCTGCTGCATCAGAGTCTCTGTGGACAGTGAGTTATGATTTCACCAAGCTCTCCAGGTGGCTGGGTGCACAGATGGACAGAGCTAGATGAGGAGTGGGTTCTGACTGGATTTCTGGAGAGACAGCTAACAAGACCCCAGCATGGAACAGGAGTGCGAATCCAGTGCAGACCCTTCAGGGCTCCCCAAACCCTAAACAGGATTAGGTTTCCTGGACAGGGGAGGGCATTGTGGGGGTGGGGTAAGCATAAAGGAAGCTCGATGCCTTGAGAGGTCTCAGGCTTGAGAAATGAGCGTGGAGACCTGTGAAGTATTTTGAATGGCAGATGAATGTGTTGTCAGTTTCACATAATGCAAAGTCTGTGCTCATTTTTAAAGCTCTACGAAAGCATTAATCATTCCTGTCCCCTCCATGGGCAAAAGAAAAGTCGATAAATTTTTTTGGTAATGGAGAGATATAAACCAAAGTCTTATGGTGACTGAGTTACCAGAGAAATGGAGGGATGGAGTGTTAGTGTGCAACAGTAACAGTGGCCATCAGGGGCCAAATGGGACTGACTTGCTCAGTGATCATTTTTTAAAAAAAATTAATTTGGCTGTCTTTAAATAGATCATTTGGTGGGCGTAGTGGCACACACCTTTAATCCCAGCACTTGGGAGGCAGAGGCAGGCAGATCTCTATGAGTTCAAGGCCAGCCTGGTCTACATAGTGAGTTCCAGGCCAGCTGGGACTACAAGGAGACCCTGTCTCAAAAAGACAAAAAAGAAAAAAAAAAATAGATCATTTACCTCTGATTTCCATAGCCCGTCACTCTATATTCGCTTTATGATCCTCTCACATCCCTGTCACCTGCTTAACCCCTGGATTAGCACAGAGGAGTTTAAAAAGACAGCAGTAGAAGTTCCAAGTCAGAAAGACTGCAGGAGCAATCGGGAGGAATTTCATGAAGCCCGGAGACAAAGTTGGGCAGCAAGAGAAGAAAAGGGGGACCACACAAAAGACTAAATAAGTATGGCACATGAGAGACCAAGAGAGGGGGGTCCAGGGTTAAACCAAGCACATACTGCAGAGGACAGGGACTCTGAAGACTGCCTCTCTGGGCATGCTGAGATTGTGCTGCAGCAGGACAGCCAAAGGTCTTGCCTAAGGGACTTGGGTTTTCAGCTATGTACTCAGCCAGGCTGCAGGTCAGCCTCAATAGAGGCGGCCAATGATATAAGGGGTATCACATAGAGGCAGCCAATGATATAAGGGGATGGTGGTAGGAAAGGGTCCATGAAGAGGGCAAGGGCTGGGGCGAGGAGAGGACTGGACCACGGGTTGTAACTTGTAGGAGCATGTAGAAGGGTTGGGGTGACAGCAAAGGTGGATCCCATGAAGGATATGAGACTCCAGTGAGGGAACCTCGAGGGGATGGATTGAAGCTGTTTCCTTTCACGATGAGCTACTGGTTTTGCATGCTGGTGAGCAGGCAGTAGGGTGAGTGCCCGTGTGGTTTGGCCCAACTCCCTGAATGAGAATGGACTTAGGAAGAGGAGCTCCAGTGTATGTGGCTTCATCTGTAGGACTGGCATGACTTCTCTGTACTCCTGGCTATAAGCCGGACCATGAAAGGGTGGCCTCTTCCCTCCATGTCGTCGTACGTTCCCCAGGCAGCTGTGCTGGGGCAAGGCCCTTTGCTTTTCCAGCCATCATTCTGCCCGGCCTCAGCTGTTCCTCCTCCCTTACCGGCTCTCAGCTGGGGCCTCGGTGGGGAAACTCACTCTCAGGGGATAGGGACTGGGTATTTGGGATGAGAACAATTTGGTGCTGTGTGGCCGTACATTTTCCCCCCAAATGAAAATCTAGCTGGTGTGTTCCCTCTTGGTTTATGAAGCGGTGATCTGGTGTTTTCAGAGGACTGAAACCAAGGGTCAGTCAACTTCGAATGGAAATTACCCAGCCTGGAGTTCTCTGGAGCAGCCACTGCTGGGCTTTCTCCACTTGGCGTTCTGCTAAGGTTTGCTCTGGAAAACTCAAAGCTCTAGGAAGGTTGAAGGAGACAAGTGAGTGCGTGCACGTGTGTGTGTGTGTGTGTGTGTGTGTGTGTGTGTGTGTGTATGAGTGCGAGTGCAGACCAGAGGAAGGCATTGGTGCCCTCTTCTGTTACTCTCTACTGTATTCCTTTGCGGCATGAACCGGGAGCTTGACATCTTCAGCTAAGCCCCAGCTCTTGTCCTCTCCCCACCTGCCTCCTATAGCACTGGGGTTCCAGGTGCAAATGAGACAACAAACACCCAGCTTGTTACATGGGTGCTGGGATGTGAACTCGGGTTTTCATGGCTGTGCAAGTACATTTAGCCACCGAGCGAGCCATCTCTCTAGTCCCACATTGTCTTTCTTGATGAGGACACCTTGTATGTTTTTATAATTGATGGCAAGAAGGTGGGTGAAGGGCCTGGAGAATAGATCCATGCGACAATCAGGAACTGCATGACAAGCTCTCTGGGGTGCTGGGCATTGTCTCCTGCTCCTGCAACTGGCAGAACACCCCCACCCCCCACTTCTGAGGTTGTGTCTGAGCTAACCCACTGTGCAAGAGCCAGGCCTGGTAGTTGTTCATACACACCTTTCAGCTTTGAGAAAAAGTAACTGTGAGACAGCTGACATTTAAAAAGACAGCTGCAAGCAGTGAGATATCGACTGACAATTCATTAAATGTCACCACTTTTGTTTCTCTTTAATGCTCAGTGCTTAAGTTATTCTAAATTAATTACACAGCCATTTGATTTATTCCTTGAGTCCCCCTTCCTGTCCCTCCCACCCTTTTCCTCTTGAGAGCAGCACAGTGGCTTCCTCCCTTTGTTCTCAAGTTGTGAAAGGTGAGTAGAGGTCTTCGGAGACCTCCTGGCTGTGCAGGCAGCTAAACTGCAGTGTGTCTCCCCAGTGCCGGTCAGAAGCTGAGCTGACCACTGCTGAGGCTGCTGTCGGATGGAAATGAGGTTCAGAGAGGGTAAAGGCTCTATTGAGGCAGACTGTTGTATTAGTTCATTTTTCTGATGCTATCACAAAATTTCAAAAGACTGGGGAACTTATAAAGAAAAGTTTATTTAGTTCATGGTTCTAGAGGCTAGGAAGTCTAAGAAGATGACAGTGGTATTTGGCAAGGGCCTTTGTGCTCTGTCATATTCTGACAGAAGGGTAAGTGAATGTTTACTGGAGAGACAAAGAAAATTAGGCAAACTTACCTTTTTTTTTTTTTTTTTTTTTTTNAGGGCCTTTGTGCTCTGTCATATTCTGACAGAAGGGTAAGTGAATGTTTACTGGAGAGACAAAGAAAATTAGGCAAACTTACCTTTTTTTTTTTTTTTTTTGGTCTTTTTGAGACAGGGTCTCCCTTTAGTCCCAGCTGGCCTGGAGCTCATTATGTAGACCAGGCTGGCCTTGAACTCACAGAGATCTGCCTGCCTCTGCCTCCTGAATGCTGGGTTAAAGGCATGCGCCACCATGCCCGGCCCCAAACTTAACCATTTTTAATCAGGAACACATTTCCAAGATAACTAACCCATACCCATGATGGCAACATTTATCAGTGCAAGGGGGCACAGCATTCATGACCTAATCACCCCAATTTGATCTTTTAATACCATTACAAGGGCAGTTAAGTTCACGCGGGCATGCGCGCGCGCGCGCGCGCACACACACACACACACACACACACACACACGCACGCGCGCATGGGTTAGTCCAACATGAATTTGGAACAGGATATTCAAACCACAGCACAATCAAGGAAACTCAAAGATTCAAGAATTGAGCCAGATCTTCTGACACTTGAGTTCTGGGGTCCGGGTATACCGAGCACACTGGTATTGGATACCAGTTCCCAATGCAATATCTGTCCGGAAGCAGCATTGCATGGTGGGTGGGCATTGGAATTCAATAAGCTGGAGAATTCAGTTGCATCCGCAGCTTCACTGGCAGGAGGGTGAGCAAGCAGGGCGCAGGAGGGCAGCTGCAGGCGCATGAGACTTCTCTGTATGACAAGTCAGGCATATTTGGATCATGTGAAAGAGAAAGTTATTGGTAATTTAAGGGAGACGGTATCTGAAGCTTGCATGGCTGTTTGATTTCACAATCTATTTTAAGTGCTCTGTGTCTTTGTGGGTAATTTCTCCCGGAAGATGAAAGCCCAGGGTACGAAGGGCTCTGCCCTTTCAACTATAATTAGCAAGGCCCCTGCCATCTCAGAGACTCACACTTCCAGAAACTCTAAGAATTTTTAGCCACAAGTTTTCATTCCCCATTGTGCCAGCCTGAAGGGTCGTCACAAACCTGGCTCCTACACAGACTGATTGCAGATTGCAGGATGAAGCCTCGGAGAAGAAATGCTCCGTGTCTCAGGAAAGCCTGAGGCGCCTGCCCACATGGGCGCTCTGTGTATGTCTGGATCGTCACTGATGTGTCACCAAACTTCCCAATTTTCAGGGGAAAAAAGAGCCACCTTGGGGAACAGATTCTGTGCCTCTCCACAGCACTAATTTCCTGAGCTGCTTGTCCTCATCCGAGAGTCCCAGCAGCAGGAGAGCCACAGTCTGGCACAGTGAGGAAGATGCATGACAGCTGGGGATGGGTTGGGGCTGTGGGAGTGCCTGAGCTTGCCCCTGGATCTTTGTCTGTCCTCAGCCATGGTGGCTCACCATTCAACTGCCTTTTCAAGTCTAAAGCACAGGTTTTGTTTGGAGCTGCATATTGTAGAGTGGTTAAGGCTGCTTGCCTTTATTGAGCTCCATGCTGCTCTCCAGAACAGCAGCCAAGTACTTAAAGCTTTGCCTTCTCAGCATCATCTATGAGTACATCTGTGGAGTGACCAACTAGCGTTGCATGTCACAAGTAGATCCTACAATTCCTCAGCAGTTCCTGAAGGAGTAACTGATGTGGGGGACCAAGAGGCCACTGTAGGACCCCATCAGGGAAAAGTCAGTACTAGGGCTTCAGAGTCCCTTTTAGGGATGCCCCGTGAAGGGCTTGTACATAGATGTCTATATTAGGCAGTCCTTCTCTGGAAGTCTTCACATTTTTGGTATATCTCCAGTATTGTCCTTCCTTACCATATTAATTTCTACTTATGTAGCTATCTCTTCCTCCAGAATGTGAGTTTCTTAAGAGCATACTTGGGCATCTAACTCTGGGTTATAGCTGTTTGGGTTCAGTTATGTGATCTTGGCCATATGACTTAATCTCGAAGGATCGAAGGCAGAATTAAATGAGAGATTGCTTCTGAAGCACTTCGAAAATAGCCTGGTGTATAGTCAGTACTTAATGTATGTTGGTTGTTACTGTTATTGATTTGAATCTCCTCGGCCTTCATATGTTGTCTTGAGTTCACTAGGTGCACATCATCTTTGTTGAGTGAATGAATAAGTAAATTCTTTAGGAGCATGCAGAATGGGAATAAGGCTAACTGAAGTGGTTGAACATTTGGGGCCTGAGAGAGGACAGGAAAAAAGTTGGGCTGCAGAGTTTTGCTGGCAGTTGTGGGAAATAATTTCTATGGGAAATTGTCAAGAGATAAGCTGATGTGAAAGGCCTGGAGAGCTGGGCTTGACCTCCGTAATTGTGCTTGGCCTGTAGAATACTGGGTGAGGGAGGTGACTTCGTGGACAGAATCCGAGCAAATAGTGCCATGTAAAGGTGATTATAGTGCCTTTAAGAGTTGGATCCCTGAATGATCTTTTGGATATTTTACCAAAATATCATTTTATCTATTTATAACCCAGCTACATGGGAGCATTAGATATTTTAGATGAAATGAATTAAAATGAAAAATCATCTTGCACCTGCCTACTAACCTTCAGAGAAGACTCTCAAATAAAAGCTAGACACCTGCTGCTAATTAATGCATTCTAGACATGATAGGGAAGTGCACCAGTGAAATCTCCACAGTGTGGTAGCACAAGATCTGCATAATGATAAAACCAGTTGACATGCCAAGGTGGATGGGGAAACCAGGTCCCACCTCAAGACGAAGAGCTACAGGCAGTCAATAGATGCTGAGGGAGGGAGGGGTTTTCTCTGGGAACTAGTTCCCAGAGAGGTAATCAGCTCTAAACACAGGTATGTATAAACACCACAAAATATAGCATATTGGGTTGGAGAGATGGCCTAGTGGTTAAGAGCACCAACTGCTCTTGCAGAGGACCTGGGTTCGATCCCCAGCACCCACATGGCGGCTGAGAACCGTCTTTAAATCCAGTTCCAGGGGAATCCGACGCCCTCTTCTGACCTCTGCAGCATTGCATGACACGGGTGCACAAACCTACATGCAGACAGTACATTCATACACATACAAGAATAAATAAAAAAAAATATAGCATACACAAAACTTAAAATGGATCAAGACCTGCGGGGTCCCCGCACAGCAACCAGATGGAAGGGGAAAGACAGGTGCGCAGTGCCCCACCTAGCAGCCTCCCCTGTCCCGGAGACACTCAGACAGAAAGTCAGTCACAGCCTTTATTGTAAACACTACAGCAGCTTATAAAGGCAAAGACCACAAGGGAACACCTACAGCCGGAAACAGGCAGCCAATTATCTTAAAGGTCAAATAGCTAGAGCCAATCGGAAAAGTTTCAAAACAACCCTGGCCGCACCTACCGTACTTCCTTTAGCCCCCTCTAGTAACTTAGGACCACCTGGCCTGCCTACCTTCCTTTAGCCCCCTATTGTTTACTTCCTTTAGCCCCCCCCCCCTTATTTACTTAGGATCAGCTGGCCCGCCTACCTTACTTCCTTTAGCCCCCTCTTATTTGCTTAGGACCAGCTGGCCTGCCTACCTTACTTCCTTTAGGTGCCCTCTTTAGGGTATTGTTGCCTCTCATGCCCCTTCAAAGACCTACATGTAAAAAGCTAAAACTATAAAGTGCCTTAGAGGAAAAACACAGGGGGTGCTGAATTTGGCAATGATTTCTTGGATGTCAAAGACATAAGAAACAGAAGAATCAAATAGTCAAAGTAGACTTCATCAAAGTTAAAATGTTTGTGTATCAAAGGACATGATTAGCAGCATTAAAAAGTGACTCCCACTGCTGGTGAGATGCCCAAGGGTTAAGAGTACTTGCTGTGAAATCACTATGAGGACAGGAGTCTGGATCCCAGCACTGACATAACAAGTTAGTCTCACCTAAAGTGCTAGTGACACCAGCTCTGAGGAATCTGGTGCCCTGTTCTGGCCTCCAGGTGCCAACAGGCACAAGCACACAAGTACATACATGTATACACACACACCACCACCAGCAGCAGCAGCAGCAGCAGCAGCAGCAGCAGCTCCCAGAATGGGAAACAATCTTGCAAATCACTTATCTGACAAAGGATTAGTATCAAGAATATGTAGAGAACTCCCACAACTCAACAATAAACAATGTAATTCAAGATGAGCAAAGAACTTGAATAGATATTGTTCCAAAGAAGATATATAAGTGGTCAATTAACACATGAAAAGATGCTCGGCACCACTAATTATCAGGAAAATGCAACTCAAATCATAGTAGAGTTTTAAAAGCCTATATCTGTATCTCTATAACTGTAACCACATAGTTATAGAGATCCAGCCTTGCTGGAGAAAGCACCTCTGAGGGGTGGACTTTCAGTTTAAAGCCCCGCCTTCAGTTCCCTTGAGCTCTGCTTTCTGCGTTGTGGTTGAAGATGTGATCTCTCAGCTTCCTGATCCAGCAGCCTGCTGCCAAGCTTCCCCCACCAGTATGGGCCCCCTCTTTGGAACTGTAAGCTAAAATAAACTCTTCCATAAGTCACTGTTGGTCATGGTGTTTTATCACAGCAACAAAAACTTACTAATACATTGGGGTTCAATTGCCAGTACTATATAAAGCAAAGCATGATGGCCCATGCCACTAATCCTAGCACTCAAGGGAAAAGGAAGAGTTCATGGTCATCCTCGTTTACATAGCAAGTTCTAGGCTGTCTTTGGCTACATGACACCATTTCAGTTAATTACCACAATAAGATACCATTTCAGACCTAACTACATGGCCATGATTAAAAAAAAACAACCCTAAAACCTAATGGTGACCAAGATGTCAAGAAATCAGAAGTCTTCTGGGCCATGAATAGAGCTATGAAATGGTGCTATGGAAATAGCTATGGAACTCAGGCATAGATTTTATTCTCCAGCAATTAATTCTTGTAGGTATATACCCCAAAAGGTTGAAAGTAGGATTTCAAATAGATCTTTGTACACCAATGTTCAGAACAGCATTATTCACAATAGCTAAGGGGTGAAAGGAACACAAGTTTCCACTGACAGATGAAAACATAAGCAAAATATTATAACGAAACACAATGGATTATTAGCCTTACAAAGAAAGGAAATTTTAACACAGAATGTAATGAATCTTAAAGATATGCTAAGTGAAATAAGCTAGGCGCAAAAGGATAAACACTGTGATTCCACTCAAGTGAGGGACAGTCAAATTTATAGACAGTACAATGGTGGTTGCTAGGGACTAGGGAGTGGATGGGAATTCGTGTTTAAAGGGATCCCGAGTTGCAATTTGCAAGGCAAAATCAAGTTCTATAGATAGATGGTGATGACAACTGTACACCATTGTGAATGTGCTTGACGTTACTGAACTCTGTACTTAAAAATGATTTAAATGGTATGGTTTTTGTTAAGTTATTTTACCACAATTTTAGAAAGGCAAAGGCAGAACAGAGGGAATAAGAAAAAGAAAGAGTTGCAAACGTGAGTGAAATGGACTTAAAAAATTTTTTTTAATTTTTATTTATTTATTTAATGTGCATGAATGTATTTTCTGCATGTAGGTCTGTGCACCCGTGTCGTGCAATGCCACGGAGGTCAGAAGAGGGTGTCAGATTCTCCTGGAACTGGAGTTAAAGACAGTTCTCAGCCGCCATGTGGGTGCTGGGGATCGAACCCAGGTCCTCTGCAAGAGCAGTTGGCGCTCTTAACCGCTAGGCCATCTCTCCAGCCCCTGGACTTTTTTTGAAAGGGTTCTATTTAAGCAACTTGGATGAGCTTGCTGTAGTGAGTCATCTTCTGGAGCCCTTGATTGATCTGTTTCTGTTCATCAGCACTCTCATCGATCAGCTCTGCTTGGATACCGCTCCATCACTGTTCACTTTCCTTCTTTTCCCCTGATCTCTGAGTGACGATGGTTCCCAAAGAACCTCTCTCTGAGGCTCTCCTTGCCTTCTGGTACTCAGTCAGCGGTGTTAGCCACACGCCCACCCCCGACCCCATGCTGCATCTTCGCACATCATTTTGGGTGTACAAGCTTTCAGTAGTTAACATCTCACCGCCAACCTTTCTGCGAGGTTGCATTTTAATAGCAGCGGTCTGCTAACCTCCCAGCCTCCCCTCTACCCCCGCCACAGCATTGGAACAGTTTGTCCCAAACTGGACTCCCTTTTTCCTTGCTCGGCTGTGGCTGTTTCTGGTCATAGCAGAAGGCACAGAACACTTGGTTCCCAGGCATAAAAACACAAGATGTTATGAATCCCTTTCCCTCTGCTTGTCTTCCAGCCCAATTCAACAGTCAACCCTACCGCATGTCTCCTCTGTGACCACCACATCTCACACAGGTGTCCTTGTTTCTCCTCACATTGACTTGTGTCTGGCTTATTTTTTGTCCCCTCCTGAGTGGACTTCAGCAACTGCCAGCTGCTTTTTGAGTCTCTTTGTCCCTCAAGCTCTTGCTGTTGTGAACCAGCAAGAAGAAAGGCATTAGTAGGCTGGTCCTGCTCCCTCTCCAAGGAATCTGACATCTGGATATGGCTCACCTTGAAGGGGAGCAGGGCACAGCACAAATCCTAAAGTCCCCAGTGGCTTTGAGCTGAGCAACAGCGCAGAGAGGAAAGCCAGGTAAATGGTTGGCTATAGCAGTAAGACTCATGCTCAGGATAGGGCAGGCCCTGTGGTTCCAGGATATCAGCTCAGCTGGGCACAAGCACCAAGCCAGCAATGGAGGATGAACATCATCCAGCTCCCGGTAGAGGGAGTTCACCAGAGTGAGCCCCAGGGGCCAAGGCGAGGATGGGGTGGGGTTCAGCATAGGGGATAGGAAGTTTCCTCGTGTAGAAGTCCTGTGCTCTGCCTGGGCTGACCAGTGTACCGTGGAAGTTGAGCCGAGTGTTTACTGTATCACCTATACTCAGGGTGCTTGGCAGCCCCAGAAATCCCTCTGCTCCAGCTTATATGTGTGGCAGTCTAAGCCTGGATTATGCCTCCTTTACAACTTCCACACCTCCAAATTTGACTGGTTTGCATAGCCTTATATGGAGTTCCACTCTGTCTTGAAGCTGTTACTCATTCTGTCCAGCTGCCATACTCTTAGACTTCTGTAGCCCATTTTATCTCTCTTATTGTATTTCTGCTTTCTACCTTGAACTATCATCAGTGGCTGACATTTAACTAAACTAAGAGATTACTACAAAACAACTTTACCTGGAGAGATGGTTCAATGGTTAAGAGCACTGGCTGCTCTTTTAGAGGACTTGGGTTTGAGTCCTAGCACCCACATATCAGCTAACAATCACCTGTAACTTCCGTTCTAGGGGATCTGATGCCCTCCTCTGACCTTTTCAGGCATTGCACAACCAGGTGTACTTATACACATGCAGGCAATATACTCATACACATAAAAATAAAATAATTAATAAATATATATTTTATTTTATGTTTATGAATGTTTGCTTGCATGTATGTACATATACTACATGTATGCCCAGTACTCTTGGAGTCCAGAAGAGGGCACCAGAACCCCTGGAACTGGAGTTATAGACAGTTCTGAACTGTCATATAATGCTGGGACCTGAATCCAGGTCCTCTGCAAGACTAGCAAATGCTTTTAGGCCATGAGCCATCTCTCCAGACCCTGAAAAATCAGGTTTCATTTTGTTTTGTTTTGGTTTTTGAGAGCAAGACTCATTCAACAACCAATAGAACAGATTGTTTCCCTCAGTTTCTTGGGCTCAAACATTCAGTAGCTGCCACCTTCCATACAGGCTGGTTAAGGCTGGTTAAGTTCAGTCAATGTTGTCTTCTTCAGGGCTACTTACTAAATATTTCCAGTCTTCCTCCCCTGGGCTTTGAACACTATGTGTTCGGGGAGGTCATGTGAGTATTCTACCAATAAGTGTGAAGGAAAGTGACATGTTTTACTAGATAGAATCAGTTGTCAACTTGACACACCTGGGTAGAGGGAGCCTTAACTGAGGAACTTTCCCCATAGGACTGGCCTGTGCGCATGTCTGTGAGGCATTTTCTTGATTATTGAGTGATATGGGAGGCCCCAGCCCACTGTGAGTGGTGCCACCACTGGGCAGGTCGTCCTGTGTTGTGTAAGAAAGCAGGCTGGCCAGGCGTGGTGGTACATGCCTTTAATCCCAGCACTCAGGAGGCAGAGGCAAGTGGATCTCTGTGAATTCAAGGCCAGCCTGGTCTACATAGCGAGCTTCAGGCCAGCTGGGACTAAAGGGAGACCCTGTCTCAAAAAAATACAAAAAAAAAAAAAAAAAAAAAGAAAAAAAAAAAAGAAGCAGGGCGAACACAAACCAAGGGAGCAGGCCAGCAAGCAGCGCTCCTGTCTGGCTGGCAGTTCAGTTCCTGCCCTGAGCTCCTCTCTTGGCATCCCTTCATGATGAACTGCAAGCTAATGGGAAATGAGCCTTTTCCCCCCAAGTTGGTTTTGGTCAGTGTTTTTACCATAACAATAGAAAGTAGTACACATGTATTCCTCTTTGCTAGAGCACAGAGGCCAATAGGAGATAGGGTTCTTTTCCTTCAGGCATGCTAACTCGCAATGTTTGAGATGCTTGTTGCTTTGTCAACCAGAGTCTCTGAATAAATATAACAGGCAGGGCTCCTCTTGCTGACCTGTCATGGATCTGTCCAAGAATGATCCATAACCTTTACTGCTTTCAGTCTGAGAGCTGAAGATTGTTACTGTAGCACAACCCAGCCCATACTGAGGAACACTGACCCTCATCATTTTTTCAGCTCTAGAGAGCCAGTGTCTCAGTGAATTCTGCTGGCTGACCTAATAGGAAAGTTTTAGAAGGAAGAGTGGCCTGCTTTGGCATTAGAGCGCTTCTTTCAGTAGTTTGGTTCCCCATGGAGTACCAGTAATGTCAATGCAGTTGTGTAGAAATGGATGTAGATTCTACTTGCCTTTCTACAAGGCCCTTCTCTAAATTCATTAAAAGGTGGTGGTGAGCAGAAAAGATATTCTATTAAGCTGGATGTTCTTTTTTTTTTTTTTTTTTGGTCTTTTTGAGACAGGGTCTCCCTGTAGCTCTGGCTGTCCTGGAACTCACTCTGTAGACCAGGCTGGCCTCGAACCACAAAGTCCGGTGGCTCTCCCTCCAAAGTGCTAGGATTAAAGCTGCGCCACCATGCCCAGCATTTATTTATTTCTGTATATGTATCAATGTACTGTCTGCATGCAAGTTTAGTGCACCGTTGTCGTGCAATGCTGTGGGGTCAGAAGAGGGGGTCGGATTCCCCTGGAACTGGAGTTCTCCTGGAATTGGAGTTTTCAGACGGTTCTCGGCTGCCATGTGGGTGCTGGGGATCGAACCCGGGTCCTCTGTAAGCGGTTCAGCGCTCTTACCGCTAGGCCATCTCTCCAGCCCCTGGATGTTCTTTTAAAAGTCTCAACTCTAGCCAGGCGTGGTGGCCGCACAACTTTAATCCTAGCCTTGGGAGGCAGAGGCAGGTGGATCTTTGTGAGTTCAAGGCAGCCTGGTCTACAGAGTGAGTTCCAGGCCAGCGGGGCTACAGGGAGACAGCATCTGTCAAAAGACCAAAAAAAAAAAAAAAAAAAGTCTCAACTTTAAGCCAGGTGTGGTGGTGCACACCTTTAATTCTAGCACTGGGGAGGCAGAGGCAGGCAGATCTCTGTGAGTTCAAGGCCAGCCTGGTCTACAGAGTGAGTTCCAAGCCAGCTGGGGCTATATCCCTATGTCTCGACTCTGTCTCAAAAAAAAAAAGTCTCGACTCTGAGATACTATTTTCCCATGGCTTTCGTGAGTTATGTTTGGGGATAGTTAGCAGAATTTCTTTCCTGGTAGGCAAGAGCATTGTACTTTCTAGAGAGGAGTTCGACCCACTTCCCCTAAGAGGGAGACTTCTACATCTGGAGGGTGGTTTGTGATGCTGAATGGTTGAGGGAACAGCCAAGGCCCATGTCCCAAATGCTCTGTGAGCCGCAGCCTGACAGAAGGCAGGCAGATTCCAGCCTGCTGTGGTGCACAGGTATTCCTGAACATAGCAAAAATCCCAACACCCCTCTATCTCCAGTTGAAGGGAAGTGACTATGTGAAGTGAAGATAGAAATAAAAGCGTTGCTATACCCTGTGTGTGCTGCCCACTGAACCCCAAGAACAGAAAATGACAAGAGAAATGGGCAAGAGACAGAGATTTAATTGAATAAAAACTCCAAGCTGTGACAGGCGTGGGAAGACACAAAGCAGTAATTAACAACATAATTTTTTAAATGATGATATAATGAATTAACATCCTGGGTAAGTGCAGGGGGTGGGGAAGCATCTTTCAGCCCAGAAACACTGTTAAATAAAGAAGAAGCAGACTTAGTGTCTTTAGAAAACCATCTATGTGCAAATGGCCCTGGTTATCAAGTCCGGCAAAGCTCACCACCACCCAAGGGGGTTCTGCTGCTAGGGGAAGTCAGCAAATGAGTCGACTTTGATTTTCAGTTTATGCTGGAGCCGATTTCAACTTGTCCTCATTTGAGAGGGAAGCATCCTGGGCTTGTGAAATGAGAAACCTGTTCAGGTGCCATTCGTGGTTCGGGTTGAAGACTGCTTGCTCTTTGTGGGGGGACTGGTGGGAAGGATCCAGAGCTAGAAGCTTTCCTGGGGCGACGTCCATGCTTGTACTGGACCAAGGCTGCTGGGGCCAGAGTAGTTGGTTGGGGTGGTGAGAGAGGAAGTCAGGACATGATTTTCTGAAGTGGTTGGGAATGAGCAGCTGGACACAGAAGTGTCTGTCGGATAGGAGTGCTGTGCCAAGATGCATGCTGACTACACCGTCCTCTCCCAAAGCTTAGGAAGGGGCAGCCCACCTGCCCAAGGGACTGGAAGTGACAGTGGGGCATACACTTGGGGCTCACTTCTGGAAGGACATTCACACTAACTTCTATGCTCCTTATGGACCAGAAAACTTCATTGTCCCTTCCCCAGTTGAATGGCTGCAAGGCTGTCCTGATAGGGTCCATCTAGAGTCAAGAAATGCTTGCTTGCTTGCTTGCTTGCTTGCTGGGAGTCTTATCCTCTTGAGATTTTTCTCCCTCTCAACAGAACTTCCAATTACAGGATTGCCTTACTAGAGAGGTCTATTAATTATAAGACGTTTGGGGGGAAAATCATCTTTATACATCAGTCTCTAGTCTAAGGCTCATATAGAGTTTAGAATTATCTACATTTACTTTTCTAGATAGAACATTTCTCTTGCCACAATCCAGTCATTCTTCCAGCTAGCAGACACTGCTAAAGTTAGATTGGCAGAGAAACCTGCTATCTTGGCTTAAAATAAGGGTTACATTATTGTTACTGCTGCTGCAGCAAGTGACAGAAAGAATAAGACGTGAGGTATGTGAATAGCTTTTGTGTTCTTGACCTTCCATTGTTGAAAGAAAGGGGTTTCCAGCTGACTTGCTTCCCAAAAGTCCTACAGCTCTGGAAATTGGTGCTGTGTAGTCACAAGTTGAAATGGAAACTTGCCTCCATGTGCTTGCAGAGCTATATGGACTTGAGACTGAGCCAATCGATCTACACACAGGGTGTGGTGAGAAGGCCATTAGTCACTCAACAGAAATGTGAGATTGCAAATACAGAGTAGTTCGTTGCTTTGTTGCTGTTGTTGTTTTCTAAACTGATTTTGGCCTAAGGTAGAGATCTATGCACAAAACAAACAAACAAGCAAAAATCCCTCACTACCACTGAAACAAACAACGCTGAATACTTATTAATTTAATAACTAAAGTTTAAGATGAGTTATTGTTCCAGAGTCCATGGGGCTGGACTAGTCTGAGGCTGACTAGACTTCAACCAAGAAAATGTTCTTCACAGAGAGACAGGCTCAAAATGCGACTTGGATTTCAAAATGCCCCATTCAAAAAAGAACATTTTATGTAGATTTTTCTTTGCTCTGTTTAGGCGTTTTAAACAGCTGCTTGGTACTTCGTGGAATTATAAAGCTATGTATAACACAAAAATCATTCTGGAACGTATGCGCCTTCTTTCTTTACAATGAAGGTTATTTTCAAGAACTAAGATCCTGTTTTCAAACAAATGTGATCGTTAACTGTGGCACATCAGAAAACATATGGCCTGGTTAGTTCCCGCAGGATCATTCCTAAAGAAAGTATGTTTCCACGAGGAATCAAGATGTTTCCAGTTGCTGAGGGCAGCCAAAAGGAGGGGAACAAGGATCCCCATCCAGAGTCACAAACACTGGAAAGGTCTCGTGATTTCAACGTGGGACAAGTGGTTCACACTGTGGCTTGTGTCACAGCAGTGAAGAGCTTCAAAGAAGAATTCACCTCAGAAAGGATTTGTCTGATTCTCGCAGGACACTGAAAACAACCGCAGCTCTGTCACCTGCTGCTCTGTTCGGAGAGCAGAGCTTGGTGGAGATGCAAAATTTCAGAGACTCAATTTACCTTTCCTTAAAGGAAAACTATTATTTCACATTGTATTTCATGGGACCAACCTCTGGGCTCTCCACCCTTTGTTTTCTTTTCCTAGTCATTTTGTTTTTCTTCTTTTCTTGACAGCAGACCCATACAAAGTGAAAAACCACAAAAACATCACCTTGGGAGACAGAAAAGACTAAGACAGGTCTGACCACATGACAAGCGTCTCGGCCCTGCCCTACACAGGAGTAGTTAAGACCATGGAGTGCAGGCGGCCACTGCTGCCGTTGCTGTGACCGCACAACACTGCCGTGACCGCACAACACAGCTGAACAAGTGTGAAAAGAACGTTGCTGAGTCCTGTTTGTGTGGCTCAGCCGTGCAGCTCATGGTGTCGGAGGTGGTTTTGGAGATGGGCATGAGCTCTCGCTGTCGAAGCTGGCAGCTCGGCCCTGCCACTGTGGGGAGGAGAAGAACCTGGTTATTGATTGCTAAGGGAATTGAGATCTCAACTTTCAAAACTTCTCTAGCTCATGCACTGTATCCACCTTTCCCAGCTTCTCAGAAAGCTTTCTTGACTTTTGCTGTCAGCCATGCAAAGATATAAAGACACCAGCTCAGAGCTTCTAGTTTAGAATACTTGGCTTTTCTCAAAAGATCTATTGCAGACATAATTTCAGCCTCCTTTACAATGTGGAGTGTGTGTGTTTTAATGAGGTGTTATGACTGGACCATTTCTGAGTGCTTTGGCCATTTTTTCATACACTGAAAATCAGATTATGTTAACAGTGAAAGAGACAGTGTACATCAAGATTGCCAGGAACCCACCATCATGAA
The DNA here is from genome assembly GCA_009823505.1 of Rhizomys pruinosus. Lineage (NCBI taxonomy): Eukaryota > Metazoa > Chordata > Mammalia > Rodentia > Spalacidae > Rhizomys > Rhizomys pruinosus. Next base: position 1,274,258 of record VZQC01003433.1, on the reverse strand, counting down.
TTATTAGCAGTTTGTCTGGGAGCTGTTAGCACATCGAAATAAACAACCATGAACCAGCTTCAGTTTGGACTTTCTTCCTCAGTCTTAATGCACCCTGTGAGCACTTGTGCTGGCCTGTGAGTGGGGTAGGTAATGTGAGGAGAGCCATCCCCATCCTCTCCTGGGCTCCCCCAATCTCTTCTCCCTGGCTCTCTTGTCTCACAGATCACTGCTTCCGGGTGCCTCCCAGCCCTCTGTGGAAGTGGGTGATGTAATGAGGCGTAATGGAGTGAAGGAGCTGGCAGAGGATGGATGGATCTCTAGCCTTCTATAAATGACAAAGCCAGTTGTGTGTCTGTGATATTTTCTGGGCAGGAGATCTGACCCTGGGAATATTCTAGACCTGTCTGAGGTGGTCTAACTTCAAAGTCAGTCAGTAGTCACTGGTCACTCACCCTTTTGTGGGCTGGAGAGAACCAGTACTCTCCTAGTGCCTGTAGGATGGGTGAGAGAGAGAAAGAGAGAGAGAGAGAGAGAGAGAGAGAGAGAGAGAGAGAGAGAGAAATTAGGTAAGCGGTCAAGATGGCTTCTGTTTCTTATGAGCTACAGAGGTTTCTGCTGTGGAGCGATGGGGCTGAGGGTGGTGCAATCATTCATTTGGGTGTCTATGGGATTGAGGAGGACACTGTTCCTCTCTCATAGCCGTTTCCAGCCAGAGCTGAGCCAACTAAGCAGTAGACCATTTGCTTTCTAGCACCACCTCCAGAATAAATGGGAAGCCCATAAGGCCAAGGAAAGACCTAGACCTGCAGAATACTGCCAAGCTCCCAGTCCTAACCAACACCTTCATAGTTCTCATCTACTTCTTCATGGGCTCCTTAGCACTCCCTACGCAGGTACACTGAACATACTTACAGCTAACCAAGGGCTGCACAATCAGGTATGGATGACCACTGTTGATTATATCACCTAGACCTGAGCAATCTCAGTGTGTCAAAACCAGAGGCAGATTTCACACATTACCCAGTCTAACCTGCTTATTCTTAAAATAAGAAAACAAATACAAGGAGAAGAACCATTAGGGACAGAGCCAGGACCCGAAGTGTTCTTTCCATTCCATCCTGCTGCTGTGCTGGCCTGTGGCCACCCACAAGGGGAGGAGGGAGACACAACATGTAGTCGGAGGCCTAATGTCTTCGGGTCCACACCAGGTACTTACTCCTAACTCCGGTGGCTGTCTCTCTGCTTGCAGCATCCACGTGAATGAAATCACAACCGAGGGGTTCCCTGGTGAAATATTTTAGATAAATAAATGCCTGGTTCTGGAGCCCACTATGAATTCTGACTCAAGTGTTTCTTAGAAACTGACATAGGATGATTACTAATGCTTTCATTTGGCACCACTTCATTTTGGGAGCTTGGCTTTCTCAGTTACCACCTTTAATGTTCGCAAAAGGTACACAGTGGTTACTGGCTTCTCCCCTGGGTAAGCATGCCACTTAACCTGACCCACAGGCCAGGTCAGAGCAGAAAACATGAAATGGCTACGCGAAGTACCTTTTTCCCTTCTATAACAGCCCAGAGAGTAGTCACATGGAGCACAATTGTTTATCTAGAACAAACAAAGAAGGAACACTGGCTCTCCTGCTAGCCCTGGTTTTCCCTATGAAGATAAACAAAGGGAGGAGATGGGGTTTATGGACAATGGAAAGGCGAATGATTCTAACAGGCTCATCAAGGCGGCTCTGCAGAGGGAGAGAACCTGTCCCCAGCACTCAGGGAGCTTATTGTTCCCGGGCAGCTGTGTTCCAGTAAGATCTTTTGCTATTCTGAAATGAGTAACGTTTCAGCAGAGCTCTCAAAACCTACAGATGATCAGAACTTGGCCCTTTGTTAATGCTGTACCTTGTGTAAGGTCACTGGCCAACCAGGCTCTGTGTGTGGTGACAACTTGGAGGGAAGGGGCTCACATTGCAGCTGGGGAAGAGCACTTGCTATGGCTTAATGAATTTTTATTCATGAGAGATCCCAGCAGGGGAAAAATACCTTTTCAATTAGTTTGTTTCCCTCAACCTTATTTTAAACCTATAATGGGTGAGTGAGCCGTGGTGCCCTCTTTCTCATTAATAATAATACAAAACATGAAATGATCACAGCACTTGAAACTCTGCTAAGAAAGGTTTGAGATAAAACACAGAGGGCTTTACAGAGACCAGGCTATTATCTTTTCCAAAGCTGGGAAGATTTCTTTATGCATTATACAAACAGGAGATCCAAGTTTCTGAAGCAAGGTTTTTGTTCTGTGACCAGAACAGAACCCCAAAGAAGTCAGGAGCTGAGCTCTTAGGGTGATTGGGAGCCCAGAAGCTCAAGTGAACACGAGGACTGATGACTTCAGATTAGCCTGGCGAAGCTGCAGATGCCATTTTATAAAGGTACTTAAACTGTGGGTGTTGAGCATGGCAGTAAAAACTATACCGATGCATACTGCTCAAATAGTAAGCTGCTTCTAGATTTGATTTGGAACATAATCTTGTACAAATATATATATATATATGAAACAATAAAAAAAACAAACAAACAAAAAAGACACTCTAGGTAGGGTGACTAGAGCTCAGGGGAGGAGCTGGCACTGAGGAGCTAGGGGTGAGGAGAGTAATTTGGTGCAATGGACCCTAGCACAAATGACAGAAATTGGGGGTGGGGGGAGTGTGCAGGAGGATGTCAAGAGANGTGTGGGGTGGGGGGGTGGCCTCCACAGGGCTCGGTGTGCCAGGTCCAGGAGAAACGTAAACTCAAAGGATAGGAATCAATTTAATGTCTTTTTCGTTTTCCATATGCTGCTACTTTCCCTTTAACGGTTTCATCAAATATTCATTTTCAAAGGCTTCACTCTACTTTATCTTTCTTGCTTTTATCATCTGGACTAGTGAGTTGGAGTTTCTCAAAGAAAAAAGAGCTGAAATCAATTATTGGGCTTAATTAGATTGTATTCATCATGATTCCAGTGCCCAGGCCTGGCACCTCCATGCTGCTCGGCTTCCCACCCCAGCCGCAGCTCTGTTGTTTTCTTTCTTTGTCAGAGGTCGGCCAGGCTGGCAATGGTGATCCACGATAGTGGATTCAAGATTAGAACATTAACCATGCTCTAACATGTGTCATCAGGGTCAGTGTTTATGAAAAGCTGGGATGGGAGGGTCTTACCCTCTTATTTACCACCCAGAAGATCAAAGAGTGGGGCAGTGAGTTACCTGAGGTGCCACAGTTCACCAAAGGCCTTTTAGCTCATATTCCATGTCAGGTTCCCAAATCACCCCAATACTCCAAACAGCTTAATATTCTTATTCTATTCCTAAATGTCTATACAGTCTTATGGGGGTGGAGATTATAGATCCTCTGGGGTTTTACACTGACTTTGGTAAGGTGGTGGATTGGCTCAAGGTTGGCTAGCCTTCTAACCAGTACTGCTATTGCGGCTGAGAGCAGGACCCTCGACCACAGCACGGAGAGAGCCTTCTGGCTGAAGGGCAGGGCTCCACTTCGGGAGGAAGAGTGCTGAGAGGCTGGTCTCACTCAGTGAAGCTCCACGGTTGTGATAAAATCACTGCTGTTATCAGTCTGAACTGTGAGGCCTGAGTTGACAGGAACTTTGGCTACGCCTGGCTCCCGGATACTGCCTCAGGGGCTGGGGAGGTAAGTCAATTAGTCTGGCTCCCTGGAAGTCATCTCTGACTAGTTTCACATGTCCAATCCTCTTAGTGTTCAGTCTCTACTGGAACTCCATCTCATACTTGGATAGGGATTGGCGTGTTCAGTCTGAGAAAGGAGAGGAGTCCAGGTCGTCAGGTAGCCTGCTTTTTCTGATCAGAGTGGTGCAAGTGGGTGCTCTTAAAGGCCATGTGGTAGAAGGGAGAAAGTTTTAGTTTGGTGTTGGATTTTTCTATTTTATACAGCTCTCTAGAGGTACTAGGTCAAAATCTCTTAAGATGAAGAAGTGATCTTCCTGCTTTCTAGGATGGACCGGGTTTGAGACACTGAAACTGAAATGGAAGGCTTGCCCAGCCATTCCTGCCTTTCAGTTCACTTGAGAAAAAGCAGGCCTTGGCACCACCAAGGTGACAGATCACAGAATCTTTCATTGGTAGGCTTTGGGGTAGGTGGGACAGAACCCAAAGTTTGCCCCTGAGAGAGAAGCGATGGGCTCCAGACTGTTCAGCAAGTCAGGAGAGGCCAGGATCGAAGGCCCAGCCCAGTGCTCTTTATTAGAACTCAGCCTCCCACCTTAGAAAGTACGCGACATCTTGAGGCCACACTCCCTCCTCCCCCAGAGATAGTAAGAACCAGTGTTGAGAAGATGAGGAATGTGTTCTTTGGCTATCTCAACCAAGCTGTGAAAACTGCCAAGTGGCGGCCTGGCTGAAGCCTCAGGGAACTTATTGTTCTGATGGGGGTAGAATGTCTTGCCAATTCTGATCTCACCCCTTGGGGCTTTCTCCTAAAGGACTAACTTGGCCAGGGGGCTTTGCGGAAGCATTTCAGGCCTGGCACAGTGGGCTGCTGGGAAGAATTCTTCAAAGTTCTTACTTGCCATTAAGAATTCAGTGTTGTTTTGAACTTTTTTATTTGTTTATTCTTTTGAGACAAGGTTCCATGTAGCTCACACTGGCCTCACACTTGGCAGTACAGCTGTGGATGACATTAAATCTTGAAGCCTCCTGCCTCCACCTACCAAGTGCTGGGATCAGAGGTGTGTACCAACATGGCTGGTTTTAGGCAGTGCTGGGGATCCAACTCAGGGTTTCATGCATGCAAGGCAAGCACTTTACCAACTGAGCTACATTCTTATCCCTATCATTGACTTTAGAAAGGCTCAGCATCAGGGGCTGTTAGGCAGCCTCCATCTTCCCTATCAGCCTGTTACACACCGAGTGGTTCCCATGAAAGGCTGAGGACTCATAGCAGCCAAGTGCCATTCTCCAGCCCATGCCACCATGCAGCAAACATGCCAAGAGCCAGGCAACCTCACCCACCTCTTTGTAGGATTTCTTTACCTCCACCAAGGAGTGCCAGTGTGCAATGGGCTTCCGTGGGTATGCCAGCATCTCATTCCAGTGGTCCCTGCCCAGGCCTTCAGCATTGATCCCCACACGACAGACACCTATGATTTCATTGTGGCCCACTCTGAGGGAGAAGCAAAGGTCTTAGCATTGGCTATCCAACATGCTCTCAGAAAGAGGTCCTAGGGGATGGGACTCTGTTCAGTGTGTCAGACTCAGAACCATGAGCTCTGAAAGCCCACGCTCACCAGGGCCCGAAGCTATTAGCCGCCTTGCAGCGTTGGCCAGTCTCTTGGGGTAGAGCTGGTCACAGAGAGATGAGTAAAGACTACAAACTTGTTTGGAATCTCAGGAAACAGTGGCAGATGGCCAGACTGGGGACTGGGAATTGATCTTTCCTCTTATTTGACTTGACCAGCATGTTACAACTTCTCTGGAGACATCAACACTTAGAAATCAATCAATCAATCAATCAATCAATCAATCAATCAATCTGCTCTGAGCATTGTTTCTCCATCCCCCAGTAAGGAGGCTGTGATTTATTCACTCAGCAAGCACATAAATCATCACTCAAGTATGTTAGTCAAGCACCTACTATGCCTGAGAACTTGAGCTAAAAGTCTAGGGTTGAGGCTTTGTTGTGTGTTTTCTGTCTCCTTGAGCTAAAACAGCAGCTGGAGAGAAGACATCATGGGAGATGAAATAATAGTTGAAAGAAGTTTCTGAGTCTGTCTTGGGAAGGCATAATCAGGAGAAAAGAAGAAAATGAAGGGAATTAAATGGAATAGGAATTTGGGGTTTAGATTATGGAAGGTCTGGGCAATGGGAGCTGTCTAAGAGGTCCAGGAGGAAAGTGTTAGACAGACAAGTCCTTAGTCTGGTGGCTGATTTGGGGCAGAGAGTGACAGGGATGCACAGCCTTACTGCAGAAGTGGAGATATTAGAGGGGCATCTTCAAGGAGAGAATTGATAGTGGTTGGTGCCAGGTGGAAAATAGGAAGTAGTTGTGGGTGAGTTCCCGGAAACTGATAGGTGGTTATTCTTGATGGAAACAGGCCAGCTGGTAACGGGAGCTGGAACCTTTGCTAAGGGGGAATCCAGGCTCTTCCTCAAGCTCCTGTACCTTTCTTGAGTGGAGCTGTATTTGAGGACAATGGACCCTGAACCACAGGTCTAAGGTCAAGGGCCCTAGGCTGCAGTGGAGGGCAGCAACCATGCCCTCCCGGGTAGGCACCTACCTATCATAGTCCATAACCGAGATGAGCAAGCTCACTTGATCCATGTTTTCCGGGGGAATGTCAAAGATGATGGCTTCGTTGTAGACAGGATTGAGGGTGTTCTTCTTGATGGTTGTTTTCTTCTTTTTCAGTCTCCGCCCATCACACAGCAGGGACACTTTGACATAGGGATCTGTGCCAATGGGGACAGATTAAAAAGGGAATTTGCTTAACAGATTTTTTTGTTGTTACTTTTTTCCTTTTGAGATAGGGTCTCACTCTGTAGCCCAGGCTGACTTCAAACTTCTAACCATCCTCCTGCCTCAGCCCTCCCAAGTGCTGAGATGACAGGTGTGAGCCATCAGGGCAGGCTTTAACAGATGCTCTTGAATCTCTTTTGCAGCAGAGGCACTAACGCCTGGATCTACTGCGGTTCGTCAGACAGTATCAGTGGGTCGTTAAGATAATTAAGTCACCTTGTATTTATGTAGCACACCTGTCTCTGAGGACACTCCATGCTTAATAAACACAGTCTTTAGCTACCTCTGTATTCTTGGGAGAGTACCTAATGGAGTTTTACTAATAGGAAAGTTAGCCCCGATTCAGACAAGACACTTGCTCTTGGATATACAGCTCCCAGCCATAAATCTCAGCCCCTACTTGGCTGGCCAGCTCAAAAGGCTGTTGTAAGGGACTGAATGTCTTCCACCTATATGGACTCATCTTTGTTTTTGAGAAAGGGTCTTACTATGCCTCATCATGTGGCCCTGGCTGGCCTGAAACTCACTATGTAGAGCAGGTTGCTCCTCCGCCCCCCAAACTCATAGAAACCTACCTGCCTCTGCCTCCCAAGTACTGGGATTAAAGATATGTGCCCCCTCACTTGGCTCCTCTGGAGTTTTGCTAGCATTTTAATTAGAGGATAAAAGGGATTAAAATAAGACTCAGTGATGCCCAAGGAACAGCCACGTGTTAGAATGAAGCAAGCAGCAATGGTCACACCGCTGCTCCTGTTCTCCAACTTGAAGACATGATTTTGGATCCTGGTGTCTCAATAATTTCATTTCCACTTGGCACTAAGAAGGGGGATGTGGCCCTGCTTGCTGCTTCCCTGGAAGCCATTTCCTGGCTGCTTCTGAGAAGTGAAGGAAAAGGAACTGTGCTTGGGAGAATGAGGAGGGTGGTCCCCTGAGATTCGGGGCAGCTGGACGGCATTTCATTTCTCAGTGGGATCTTGGATCCTCTCCATGCTGCAGAGATGTCTTTTATATTAAACTTCCATTTGCCTCCCTTTTAGCTTTCTGAATAGGTATTTCACGGTCATCTTTGTACTCTGAAATTTTCTACTCATCCAAATGAAGGGGCACCTATTATCTCATAGCACAGGTGTCTTGGTCACCCTCATAATTAGTATTTATGCTGCCCAGCTCAAGAAGCAAGAGGACAGCTCACAGGTAATAATAGCTTTGAGACACTGATATGCCAGGACACGTTCTTGCTCGGAAGCCAGGGCTCATGTGAGCCTGTCAGGAGGCATGAACCAAAGTAGCTGCCCTCCCGGATCTTGTACTCCAAGGTATGTGGTTCTGTGTCCTGGGTCCCTTAGCACCTAGTAAGTCTCACTCTCTCTGACGTGGGGGAGGCAGATGAGGGCCACACTCATACACAGTGAAAACTAGAGAAGCTGCGTATCTGAGAGATGAGCTCGAGTTTCAAGCCTTGAAGGCATTTCCACAGACATCCAAGTGAGCTGCTGACTAACCAGTGTGACAGTGGCAGCTGTGCCTTAGCCACAGGGACACTCGAGTTTATGGAGGAGTTCGAGAAACCATGAGGAATTTAATCAACCTCCTATCTCTGACTACACACTTTCAGGGTCCCTGCACCCAGGGAAGCATTCAGTAAAGAGGAAGGAGATTTCAGAGCCTGGATGCGCAGCCGTCTGGTTCCCAGAAGCTCCATTCCCTGTGGATTTGCTCCAGGGTGTTGTGGAGATTTGAGAGCCTGGGTGCGCAGCCGTCTGGTTCCCACAAGCTCCATTTCTTGTGGATTTGCTCCAGGCTGTTGTTCAGGTCACTACAGGCAGCAAGAGCCAGCCCTGAGAGCTACCGTTAACATTCAGGCCTTTCTGGGTGCATGTTGTTTTACATGGTGTCTTCAGGCTTGTTCCTAGTTCTAGACACTCCAGTCAGAGCACATTTCCATTCAAGAAAAGACAGAGTCACTCCCATGGGCCACTGGGCCAATGCCACCTTCTCCAGCTCTGCTCATCCCTGTAAGGCATATTCGGTTTGTGACATTCAGTGAGCAGAGTGCCTCTGCAGGAACCAATGCTCTCACCAGCATCCGATAGGCTATTCAGAAATCAGAGGTGACTGCCCCCACCCCCACCCCTGGTGCTTTAGGGAGACGTTTGTGGTGTGTAGTGGAATGGTGGCCCCCAGATGATCTCGGAGGCCTGTTCCTCTCTCTGATGCTCTATATACCAGGGGCACAAAAGCCAGCAATGTAATTCTACCTCATTGTTGTGGGGGTGATCAGAATTCAGCATTTGGAAGGCGCCAGGCTTTGTGCTAAGAAATGTACATCATCAAGATTACTTCATGTCCACCACTAGAACGTTTATCTATCATCAGCATCTTCATTTCACAGGTGGAAAAATCAAGGCTTAGAGAGATTAAAGGACTTGCCTAGGATTTGACCCCAGGACTGACTCCAATGTTTGCTTTTTAACCTCTTGGAGGCAGCAGACCTGAAAGGGTTAATCACTGCTCCTGCAGCATACTGGTCTTTATTACCATTTTGCACTATTTTTATTGTCATGGTTCTAGAAAAACAGGCTTAAAGAATTGATTCCAGACAGTTTAGATCAAAGAGAATAGGCAGATCCTTGGTTTTAGAGGTCAGTACCATTAAGCCTAGAACAGAAAACGAGATGCTCTATTCACTCTGCAGTTTAGTTCAACACTGGGCCAATCTGCGCTGAAGGCAATTGCAATGTCATCCTTAGAAACAGACACTGTAGCATGAGGGGCCCAGAGCATGCAGGAATCTAGGTTTCTTGTGCTATATGCAAGTTCATTCATTCATTGTTAATTCATTCATTAGTGCATTATTTAGCGAATGATTACTGTGTTTCATGAATTGCTCCACAGACTTGCATACATCAATGAATAAAATAGACATTTTTGATGCCAAAAAGATCTTTGCATTTCCAGAATCCTGCTGAGATTTAACAGCGGATTCCAAACCTAGGTAGAGAAAACCGACAGCTGTGAGAGGGAGGTTAGAACTTAGGGTTAAAAACAATCCTTTTACCCCAACCCTCTGATTTGCAGCAGCCCTTACGATTACCTATGGCTTCTCTCTGAGATCGCTCTCTAGCACATCAATTTGATTATAGCAGAGAAGATGGTGTTGGGGACTAGGGCAGCAAAATCTTATTTCCCTCAGCTGCCTCAAGAGTCCTCAGTGAGTTTCTGTCCTTGCATGCACTTATTTTGGTATTAAAATGAAATCTACATTGGCTGTATTTTGGGAGAAGCTGGCTTGCTGTTGCCTGAGAGCTTTTCCCATGTCAGCAGAGGTTCGTGGTGTTTGTTGCTGCATCCTGACGCGTGTCAGCAGCTTTAGGGGAGGATGAGCTTGACGGTGGGCACTCAGTGGGGGCCTCTGGCTGGAGGGAGCACTGCAGAGACAGCTGGAAGCTGGAACAGAGACTTGAGGGGTTTCAAAACCACAACGAATGAGTCTTACAGAATTCAGTATTTCCCAGCCATTTTCCCCCTGAAAACTCTTTCCAAGCTCTGAAACCTCATTGTCTTCCATCTTCATAATGTATACCTTGGCCTAGATGTTTCTGGCTGCACCATCGGCTTTCTTCTTTCTTTTTCTTTTCTTTTCTTTTCTTTTCTTTTATTTTTTTGGTCTTTTCGAGACAGGGTCTCCCTGTAGCCCCAGCTGTCCTGGAACTCACCTTGTAGACCAGGCTGGCCTTGAACTCACAAAGATCCGCCTGTCTCTGCCTCCCAAGTGCTAGGATTAAAGGCGTGTGCCACCACGCCCGGCTCTCCTTTCTTTTAAACTCTGTCATACTGGGTACCAGGTGACCACTCTACTGCTGGCTAGCTTCAGCTGTCAACTTGACATATCTGGGTGGAGGGAATCTTAATTGAGGATCTTCCTCCCTTGGATTGGTCTATGGCCATATCTGTGGGACATTTTCTTGATTACTGAGTGATATGGGAGGGTCCATCCCACCGTGGGTGATGCCACCCCGGGCAGATGGTCCTATGTTGTGTAAGAAAGCAGGCTGAGGACAGGCCAGGGGAACAAGCCAGGAAGCTGCATTCCTCCACTGTCTATTCTTTAGTTCCTGCCTCCAGGTTCATGCCCTGAGGTCTATCAGTAATAAAGTGTAACCTATCACAATAGAGATGTTAACCAGGATACTCCCATACCCAACTCCTTTATTTTTTTTTAAGGTAAGGCTTCACTGTAGAGCTCAGGCTGGTCTTAAACTTGCAATCTTCTTGCTAGGATTTCAGGTGTGTCTCCACTATGGCAACTGCAATCATACTTCTAGGAAAATAATAATACAAAGGAAATGCATGGACAATCCTTCAACATGTTCTTATTTAAGTTTGGAGGTGCCTGTGTGGTTTTTACACTGATGATGAGAATTATCCAAAGGGCCTTTTGGGTGGAGGTCTCAGGAAACAAAGTGAACCTTTCCTGACCCTCAGCACCCTGCTGCAGCCCAGCGTTCTCAGAGCCATTCATTGGAAAGCTTCACCTTTACCATGTCTCAGGACAGTTTGAACTGATGGGGGAAGGAGGTTCCCAGCCTAAAGCTGCTGTTCTGTTAGCTTCAAGCAGAGATAAGCTCTTCTATGACGATGTGCAGAGTGTCAGGGAAAGATCAAACCTCCGACACCATGTCCAGGTCTCTTCGGCTGCTCTCAGGCAAGCATCTCCCTGTGGCTGGAACTGCAATAGATTTCTATTCTATTGTAGCTCAGCTGTCTAAGGGCTGAGGCTGAAGCCAAGGCCAAGGCCAGGAACCCTACAGAAAAAACTCAAATACAAATGCACTTTGCTTTTCAGTGGATTTGTTTTTTTGAAGCAGCATACAGGGCTGCTGCCCCGGGCCTGTGTGAACCTGCTAACATTTGCACTCCAACTCCATACAACTCTTTCTCAGGTCCTTGGACCCCAAATTAACTCAACTCGAAAGATTCATTTTTATTCCCTCTTGACTCTCTTCTTCTACTAAGAAACAGAAAGATATTAATAGTAATAGTCTCTACTCAGGGCTTGAAATGTGTCAGGAACAATGCTAAACATTTACATTGATTAGCTCACTTATTCTGAATATAACCAGTGCAAGGTATTTTTATCCCCACTTTTTAGATTAAGAAACTACTACAGTTTAGATCTCCCATATGTTGAAGGTCTGGTCCCCAGCCTATAGCACTAAGTGTGGTAGACCATCTAGGCTTAGTAGAGCAAAGTTAGGCCACTGAGCACATGCCCTTGCAGGGGCTATTAGGACCCTGGCCCCATTTCTTCTCCTTGTTTCCTGCCGTGAGGGGAACAGGTCTCCTCTGCCAGGTGCTCTTGCCATGTCGTATGCTGCTACCACAGGCCCAAGGCAAGAAGTCAAGTGACTGTGAATGAAACCTCTGACTCTGTGAACTGAAACAATCCTTTCCTCCTTTAAGTCAGTTATCTCAGGTATATTCCAGAAAGATACAACAGAAACAGTCTTTACATGAGAAGGAAGAGTGGCTGAGGCAGAATTCAGATTCGGGGCTCCTGTCCTAGGAATAGGGCTAAGTCTTGCCTTTTCTTCCTGAACACTCTTCCAAGCCCTGCTGTTTGGACTTCAGGCCAAATGATAACCTGGGGGATAGAGGTACCTGAATAGCCTGTGATGTCCATTGCCTTGAGATTGCGACACTTGATCACTGTGAGCGTGAGCCTGCCTGCTGTGGGCAGGTAGCAGAGGGAGAACATGATCTCTCCCAAGTCCACACTTTCCTGCAAAGAAGCAGATGAGAGAGCAGGTGAGGAGTACTTGCTTTCTGCACAGTGGCTGTGGGGTGTCCTGGGGCCCCAGAGAAGGCTCTCAGAGCTGCAGTTTCATATGTTTAGTGTCTGGGAGTGACAGGGAACAAAAGGCAATGGTTACAATACTGTCCGTTCAAACGGAAATCACCCCTTCAACGTTCCTTCTTGGGTTTTGTTTTGATTTTGACTCTCATATAAGCCAGGCTGACCTCAAAGGTCAGCAGCTAAACAGCTAAGGATGACCTTAAACTTCTAATCTTCCTGCTTCTACCTCCTGAGTGCTAAGGTTATAAGCATGCATCACCAAACCTTGTGTATCAGGTGCTGGGAATCAGACCCAGGGTTTAGAATACCAGGCAAGCACTGTACAACTGAGCTACATCCCCATCCACCCTTGCTTTTGATCAGATTCTGAGTCTATCTTTGCATCCTCCTTTAGCCTGACTCATTCTATGTATATCCGTGGCTCCAGAGGCCTGGTGTCTTATCTTCCCCTGCCTGTTACTAACCCCTTGACCTCACACCCATCCTGATACAGGCTCCACCCCTCGTCCGAGATATTCGTAGCTAAAAAAAAAAAAAAAAGATCGGTAGCAGCAGTAGCTCTTTTCTGGTCTGTTTCTCAGCTCATCTGTCCTTCATCAACCTGGCTGCCTTGGTCCCAGGCTCTACCTTCCTGTCTAGGTGTAGATGTGCAAGGACTTGATACCCTGCTGAGGATATGCTGCCAACACCCAGATGTACATGCTCTATTCCATACTTTATGTCTGGCCTTGTGTTGGCTTTGTCCTTTTCCCTTAAATGTGGTCTCCTTCAAAAATAAACCCAGCTGAGAATATGCTCTGCTGCCTCTCCTGCCCCCAGAACCATCACGGCTGGGGATCCTGGAAGTGTCTGAGAGAAGAAGGTTCCTTCCTAGAAAGTCTTAGTGTCTTCCTAGAGAGATGGCAAGCATGCCCAACTGTTGCATTAGATAGCACCTCAACAGATTGCTTTCTCTGCCTGTTCCCTACTCATGGAAAGGGGGTACGGATGGCTTAGGATTCAAACGAAACTGTCTCCCAGAGGTGTAAGGAGGAGGTCAGGAGGAAGTCAGGGTTTGAAGTCGCTCTGATTTCAGATGGGGTCCTCTGCTTGTTCATTTATCCATCTATTCATTCAATCAAAGGTCTTTATTGAACATCTGCTACATGGTAGGTGCTGATTTATAGGCATGAACAAAAGAGACAAAAAATCCCTACCTTCATGGCACTTGCATTTTAATAAGGCCAAAGACTACACACACACGCACACACACACACACACACACACACACACACACACAATTTTTTTAAGGCAAACAGCTTTTCCACTGCCTCTGAGTTGTATGGGTGTGGAGGGTCTGGTATGTTCAAGATTCAGCTTCAGTTGTATGGTTGGGTGAGGAAGAGGTTTGCTGCTAGAGGTGTAATGGATGTCAATACCACTTTACAAGAGGTGCACGTGGTACCAATGCTCTCCTCTAGGGGGTTCTGACACCCTTTCCTAGTCCAGCTCATGTCTTTGTGTCCACCTAGCAGCTTGGCTCTAATCAAATCCCAGGAGTACTGGCAAAAAGTGACTGCCTGCAGCTCCAGAGTTGAGGTCAGAACCAGACAGCCTTGGAGTCAGCCACTCCCTCCAGCACCCAGGACCTCCTGGCCTCCACAGAGCCAGTGACACAGGACCGACCCCTGAGAAGTCCATCCAAAAACACATCTCCACCTTTGAGGCTCTCAGTCACTGTGTAAAGGGGCTGGCACCATTATTCTCAGCAATTGCTCAGGCTGAAAAGCTTTGCCAAGGGTTTGGGAAGATGGGTACCTGAGTTCGGAGCCCTAGTACCCACATAAAAGCTGGGCATGCTCATGTATACCTGGAATCCCAGCACAGGACAGAGAGGCAGATCGTGGGAGCTTGCTTGTCAGCCTAGCCAAAACGATGAGCTCGAGGTTCAGTGGAAGAGACTCTGTCTCAAGAAAGTAAGGCACAGAGTGAAAGAGCACCTTCTCGGAACTAGTTATGCCCTGCTAGACCGACAACTCCCGAGACCACACTGCACCCGTGTGTTCATTGTTAGTCCATTCTTATTTGCTGAGTGCCTACTGGAGGCTTAGTGCACATAGTCTCAACATGCACAGGGTCTAGTTGGGCACAACCAGTTCAGAGAAGGTGTTAGGATTCCCATCTTCCTCAGGCTCCTCTTGTCTCCCTAGATCCTTCATCAATGGAAACATAGAAGCTGTCCCAGCCCCTGGTACTGTGAGAGTGTACCGTCCCCTTCCTGTGGAAGGAGTACATCTGTGTGATCAGTGGCAACCCTGATATGCCATTTTCCTGAGGCTCCGAGGTACAAACAGGCTCCCGTCTCCTCTTTTTTCCTTTAATAACCCTCCAAGTTTCATGCTGCTCGAAGTTCTAGAAACTGTTCCAGACTTTCTGAGTACAGCAGCAACAGGGGCTAAGGTTGCGTGCTGTTCACTTGCCTGCTTCGTCCATTGCTGACTTCGCTCAGGATGCCTTCGCACAGCAGTGCATGGTAGGAGGTCCTATTATCCTCGCTGCACACAGGCAGAAATGAGTGTTCCTGAAGCTAAGGACTTGCCTGAGGTTGCATCGCTAGCTAGTGCTTTAGTGACAGGCATTCATATGTCAGCCTTCTTGCTCAGACACCCTCAGCTCTCCGAATTCAGCTTCTGAATCAGGACTCATATTCCCAGTTTGTGCTTGTGGGTCCTCTTCTACCTCTTCACCTGATTCTCTCTATGCCAACTTCTGTTCCACATAGTTCATACATCTTTAGTCTCTTTTTGCCAAAATGCCTTTCCATCTCTCCTTGGCTTGGAGAATTCTGTACCTATGTAGAGCTCAGGGTCCAACCCAACATCCTAACATATTTCCTGCTGATGAATAGCTCATGGGAATCAGCAAATCCCCTCTTTCCTCAGTTGTGCCCTCCTCCAGATATAGTGACAAGAGGCCCTTTGGGGGCAGGATCCTTGCCTTAAACGTCTGTTTCGGAGGTGGCAAACAGCACACACAGGAGCTCCACAGATGTCTGTGGGAAGGGACGACTGCATTTTAGCCAAAAGAATGCCGGCAAGGGTGTTCCCTGTATCTGTGTTATAAGCAAGCTGAGACCTTGAGAAGACTTCTGGAAGCTTCTATGGGCCCTCTGACAGATGGAAAACAAAGGCTTCTGTCATGGTGTCCCCACCGCTGCTAGGCTAGAGCGGCAGAGTGGCACTTCCACAAACTGTCTCTTTAGGGAGTCTGAGTTGGTTTATTTACCCACTTGGGAGGTTTTTCTTGAATACAAGAGATCCCTCAGGGTAAATGGAGTCTCCTAGGGCTTTGTGACTGGCTCCCCAAGGGCTCCTCCAGGGGAGCACTGGCCCCAAACGTCCAGTGTTTGTAGGGTTGTCCTTTCTACTGGACTATAGCAGATTGGGTGTGTGAAGCAGTGTGGAGTCTCCAGGCCCTGCACCCCACTGTGACTTATCCCCTCACCAACGAGCTCAGCATAGACACAAGGACTGGACCAGGATCCCATCATAATGTAGAGGCAGAGAGGAAGCCCAGTTCTTGGGGCTTCTGCTGTAGGGGCCTGACAGCAAGCTGGCTGATGTGATTCTGTGGATTGAAGGGCACTGTTCCACTGCATGGGCTCACAACACAGGGCTGGGTTATTTGCTAAAGCAAAGTAGGTTAATTCTGAGTAAACTGAGAGATGGGAGGTAAACAAACAGCCAGCCAACTTCTGCTGGTAGTCACCTTCCCTTGCTGGGAAGTGAGGCTCCAGCTGGGCCTCAGCCCTCTTTCTGCCCTAACCTCTGTCTCAGGAGGTTTCAACCCGATTTTATACACCTTGCCAGCCTTTTATCCTCATTAGGAATCTTTGAGACTTTGGCCATTAATAAAAACCAGGGGTGACAGGGGCTGCACACCAGCTGGTGCCTTAGTGCTTTTATCTCTTCCTGATGTCAGAGGCCCCTTCAGGCCACATTAGTAATGAGCTCCCAGTCTGGGAGAGGTCATGGCTGTCCAGAAAATAGCAGAAACTAGCTTTGCACTCCCCTAATAACCTAGGGACTCATAGGGCTGGTCTGAGTTCAGTAGCAGCTGTCTCAAAGTCTTGGCTGAAGCTGGGAGGAAATGCAAGAAGTTGGTTCCTAGAGAAACCTGTCCTAAGTGCCACCTGTACCACCACCCACCAACATTCCTGCTTTTAATAGCAGCATGCTATCTGGATGCAGGGGCCAAGGTGCCTGGATAATAAGATTCTAAAGAGGCCATCCATTGCAACATTGCTTTCATGAGCTCTATAGCAGCTACCTGTCACAACTCATTAAAGCATTTCCTTCTTGATACCTTAAACATAGTAAAATAGTAATAATGATGATAACAAAAACAGCAGCAGCAGCAATAATAATCCTATCTGCAGGCTACCCTGGAAAGAGCGAAGAACCACAATCAAGAGACCCAAGCTTTTAGTTCCTGTCCCACTGACTAGCTATGAGATCTGGAGCAAGCAATTTTATAGCCCTAAACTTTATCCATGAAATGAAATGGTGGTATTAGATGATCTATTCTGCCATCCACAAGAACTAGGAATTCCCACTAGAAAATCTATCAACCACCACCAACCGAGATGGTACAAGGATGCTGAGCTTGACGTCCATTGCTCACCTCGAGGAGTCTAGCAGCCTCATTCCTTCAGCCCCCACGGTCCCCAGATATTCTAACCACGCTTCTTCCTAAACAGGCAGAGGTGGCTTCAATGCCCTGAGCTCATCTGGAGAATCCAGGCTGAGCAAAGCAAGCATGATGCTTCCCCATCTCTTAGAGAACACTTCTAGTCTCTTAATCATTAAGTGGCTTGTCTGAATCTCTCACCATCAGCAGAGAAGCATCCACTACACTTTCAGGAGAGCCACAGGAGACCTAAAAAGGCTCTTGGAAGCATTGGCCGGGAAGTGCTGCTAAGTCACTCTAAGTCAAGGAGGCCTGGAGTAAAGGATGGAGTGGAAGCCAATTTGGCCCTGATGGGTAAAGAAACATGCAGTGAGTAACCTTTCTGTGCAGGCCTGAGGTTTAGGACTGAGGTGCAGGGATGAATCAGATATGGAGGCCAGATCCTTCGAGCTGGGCCAACTCCCCTGGTATCTCTGCCTTTTTTTGTACATAGGCCACAACCCATTACTTTATTAATTTGGGGATTATAGGATGGATGCTTGTGTTCCTCAGCAAATAGTAGGCCCCTTGAGAGTGGAGTGGGATCTGACTTTATTCATATTTAGCCCAGTGCTTGATGGATAGTAGACAGGAGTATGGATTCGGGATCAAGCAGTCCTGGGACTAAAGTCTAGCTCTGACTCATGAGTAATATGACTTATGCAACATTTCATAGACTTGGGACTAATATAGGCTCTAGCTTCTAGGGTTGTTGCAAAGATTAAATGAGGTGATTTGTGCAAAGTTCTTGGCTCAGTGTTTAGCACAGAGTAAGTGCTCAGTATATACTAGCTGCTACTATAATTATTACTATTATAAAGACTTTGTGGTCTCTTGGTACAGACAGGGGAGAAGACGGCAAAGTCAGTGCTATTTTGTGTAATAACATAGGTACAATAATAGAGCTACGGACCAGAGGTGGGAGAACAGAGGGAACCATGATCTCTGGCAGAGGTTTCAGGGCAGGGTTCCTAGAGTGCGTGATTTTGACAAGATCTAGAAAGCGAGTAAAGGAATTCTTAGTAGAAGAAAGCAAACAAGGGTCTCCCAGCCACAGAGATTTGCAGTGGCTGAAGACGCAAAGGGGAAAGAGAGGTTCCATATGGTCAGAAGGTGTCATGGGGAACGGGAGTGGGACATAAGCAGCCTAGATGAGGTGGGGACAGGAGCAGGGCCCTTATGTGGGCATTCACCCTTGATTCTTCCAGGGATGAGAGCCTGTACACCTTCTGTTCCATTTCCTACTCAGTCTTCACTGTCACCTTTTCCTCAGACACCCACACCAAAGACCATCTCAGTTTAGTCCTCTCATTTATTTCACAACTACTAAATGGATGAGAGAGAGAGAGAGAGAGAGAGAGAGAGAGAGAGAGAGAGAGCTGTGGTAAGACAAAACCAAATAGCACTCTAGGAGCTTGGATTCTAGGGGACAGAGACAAAGATAGATGAAGCAAGACATGGCTGAGGGCACAAGGGAGCCAGTGACATGACAGAGGGCAGCAAATCAGACAAGAGTGGAAGGCGAGCACTCAGTGAATTGGCCAATAGGCCAAGAGCCCATGGGCCTGGTGCCCAGAGAAGGAGATGTGGTTTGGTCTTGGGTGCCGTAAGGAAAGAGGAACGAATTGAGAGGAGGCTATGGAGAGGTTGAGGGAAATCTTGATAATCTTCAGGTTTCATCTTCCATGAAAAGCAGAGACCTTGTAGGAACAGAGTTGGTTGGACGACTTCAGCAGATGTGTAAAGTCTGGATGGCAGGAACTGGGAGAGAGTGACCCTAGATTGCCACATCTGGTCACCAGGAGCTGTGCTGACACTCTGCTCTAGGTGACCCAGACTCTGAGGACGTTCCCCTCCCCACTATTGTAGCCCTGACCTGCACCATCTCCTGTGAATCTCTGCTGCCTTCTTTCCCTGTCTGCCTACCCATCACCCTCCTTGATGTAACCAGGATGTTGCTCTCTCAAAATTCTTCAATGACTCCTTATTTCACTCTTGTTTTGTATAGTTGAACAACATCTTCTTCAGGTAAAATGTTATCCAAAGCCAGAATATATATACTAGGTGAAAGGTGGCTTGGAGACAGGGCACCTAGAGCTCCCACTTCAACCCGCAGGCTGTCTCCTCAGAGCTTATAGTAGTCAGTGTGAAAACCACTTGTCCACAGACTCAAATGGCATCAGCTTCTTCCTGAGCCGCCCCTGATCCCTGCCAGCCCCACATGCCACTATTCTACTCCAAGCACAAAACCATCAACATTGATCTAGTGTTTACTGTATGCCATCCTGTCCTAAGTGCTTAAAAATATCAAACCATAAGTTGTCACAAAGCCTTACGAGATGGGCACTCTTGGCACCCATCTGCCTTGGTTACTTTTCCTATTGCTATGATAAAGTAATCTGACAAAAGCAACTTAAGAGAGAAAGGGCATATTTTGGCTCACAGTTCAAGGTTATAATCCATCATGATGGGGAAGTGACAGGACAAGGAGCTCAAAGCAATTAGTCAAATTGCATCCATAGTCAAGAAGCAGAGAGAGATGAATGCATGCTAGTTAGTACCCAGCTCACCAACTCCACTTTTTTTTTAATTTTATTTATTTCTGTATGTGTATGAATGTACTGTCTGCATGCAAGTCTGTGCACCCGTGTCGTGCAATGCTGTGGAGGTCAGAAGAGGGTGTCGGATTCCCCTGGAACTGGAGTTCTCCTGGAATCGGAGTCACAGACGGTTCTCAGCCGCCATGTGGGTGCTGGGGATTGAACCCGGATCCTCTGCAAGAGCGGTCGGCGCTCTTAACCGCTAGGCCATCTCTCCAGCCCCCGCCAACTCCACTTTATATAGTCCAGGATCCCTGGCCAGGGAATAGTCCCATCCGAAGTTGAGATGAGTCTTCTGCCATGAATGAACCTAATCAAGACAATCCCTCCTGGGCTCAGCCAGAGCTAAATAATCCCCAATAGAGACACCTGGAACCATGTCTCCTAGGTGACTCCAGAGCCCGTCAGGTTGATAGCACTAACCACCACAGCCTGCTTACTACATGGGTACACCAAAGTACAAAGAGCTGTGGTAGCTAGCCCAAGGCCACACGGCTCCTAATGACAGAGCTCGGATGTGAAGCCAGACTCAGGTGCCACTTTCATACCATCCTGCCTCTCCAGTTGCCCTCCCCAAACTCTGCCAAGATCTTCTGCAGCTCCAAGGCCATCATTTGTTCTTCCCACTGCCAGAAGTGAAGCCTCGCTGGCTCCGACTGGCCTGGGCCTGTCAACTCCTCTTGGATCACCTCCCCTGCCTGGTCTGTTGGGTGGAGGGGGTTCCCATTGCTCTCGGATGGTAAAGGCCCCAGGACAAATGTGACATATTCATGAAGAGGCAGGGTGTATCTAAGACAAAATCAGTAGGCTCCTGTGACCCACTAGATGAGGGGCTGAGAGAGAGGGAAGTGAAGAGTGGCACCCAGCACACCCCACACCCCCATGGCTGGCTCAGCTACTTTCTGGGAGAAGGATCCATAGAGGTGGGTGCTCCTTCCCAGGGTGCCAAGAGGGGATTCCTGCTGTGAGCATCAGGCCTGGGGGATGTGGGTTGATTCCATAGGCCCCCTCAGGACTGGGATTCAAAGGCTCCAGCAAGAACACTGGGGGTGGCAGTGGTGATGAGATGTGTCTGCTGTCACTGTTTCTGGTCACTTGGTACTTCCTGCTAGATGCAGGGGCCAGTTCTGTTTGTTCTGAGTTCCATGCCTGCTTTTCTTAACAAGTGCTTCTCTGCCCCCAAAGCCCTTGTGGTGTTATGAATAAACGAGCAGCTAGAACTGAGGTTCCCTATAGGAATCCAACATGCTCCCGCTTTGGTGTGTGATGAGGACGAGAACTCGGGACAGCCATGGAGGAATGGGTTATCAC
The DNA here is from genome assembly GCA_009823505.1 of Rhizomys pruinosus. Taxonomy (NCBI): domain Eukaryota; kingdom Metazoa; phylum Chordata; class Mammalia; order Rodentia; family Spalacidae; genus Rhizomys; species Rhizomys pruinosus. The sequence continues at coordinate 1,253,270 of VZQC01003433.1, read as the reverse complement.
CCAACTCAGGGGGAGCAGAGGTCCCGGGAGCAGGAGCAAGGCTCCCAGGCTGGGCTTGATCTCCGAGGACCCTTTGAGAAATTAAAACATTTCAGCAGGAGACAAATGATTCTGGATCAGAACATCTTGAGGGACACAGATTTTTCATTTGGGAAACTTCTCAGCCTCTTCTTTGAATCTGCCATTGGAAAGAGGTACAGTGTTCCCACGCACAGTCATTTTCAGCTAAGTATTTGTGACTGAAGACCACACTGGGAAGTGAAGCTCTCTTGCAAATGGCTTTTAAAAGGTGGATGGAAATGATGGAGAGAAGAGACACCATCCCATGGGGAGTGGAAGGGAGCTCAAGGAGAGCAGAATTTGGAGGAGTCCTGGAAGGGATGGAGCCGATGCCTGCTCAAGCCAGAGTCTGCAGCACGGGGAGCTTGTCCAAGAGAGGCTAGGGCTGGGGAGGTCCCCTCAAATCTCCTCTTGCCACAGGCTCTTCATAACAACTCACAGGGGTGGTAGGGAGGAGGAAATGGCACATTAATGATGGTAATGATGAGAATTTGTCTTCATTTCTTGCCTGGGAGCTGTCTGCTGGGTGGCTGTCAGACAGCTGCTGGTGTCCCTAGGGAAGAAGGTGGTGCCATCTCAGCTCTCTACCCCTCACTGGGCTGTGGTGGTAAGAGAGCAGATTCGCTGGTCCCAGTGGGTGGTCCCCTGGGAGTAGCAGGCAGGTCTGGCCTTGGACAAGGGTACGTCTTATTGGCTTCTCTGACTCCAACCTCTCTCTGGGGATGGGCACCCTGAAGGTTTAGGTCTCTACCCACCTCCTGCTTCTCTGACCCCAGAGCCTCTTAGTCTTGCTGAACATCCTTGGGTCCCCTTCCTACTTGGTGCGCTGCTCCTGCCCAGCTCCTCTGGAGGCCCCTCCTGGAGTCCCCGCCTCTGCGCAGTGGCTCCTTGTCATTATCCAGGCCTGCACCATTTTCTGCCCTCAGGCATCTGTGATGCTAATGCCCACACTTATGACTTCCGGATTTATGACCCCTCCAGTCCTCACTCCAGGCACCAGTCTCATGTATCTGGCATAACATCACTATATGGCTGTCTCACAGAAACCTAAGGTGCCACAGGGGCTCAAGGGTGAGCTTTCGTCTTACACTCTCCCTTCATTTTTCTCTTCATGGGTGAATGGCCCTTCCATCTGCCCCGATGTTCAAGCCAGAAATGAGAAACCATCATGTACTCCTGCCTTCTTTGTATTGATTTCTTCATTAAGCCCGGCCAATTCTGTCTTTAAATCCCATCTCGAGTCTCTCCTCTCTCCATCTCCCATTCTGTAGGCAAGCAAATCACATCTCTCTTTTCTACTGATTGATCTCCTTGCTTTCTTTCATATTCTTTTTAAAAATATATTTTATTTATTATTTGTATTTTTATTTGTATGTGAGTATATTGCCTGCATGCATATAAGTGCACCTGTTTGTAATGCCTGCAGAGGTCTGAAGAGGGTGATGGATTCTCCTGGAACCTGAATTACGGATGGTTGTTAGCCACCATGTGCGTTTGGGGAATTGAACCCAGATCCTCTGCAAGAGAAGCCAGAGCCTTTAGCTGCGGAGCCATCTCTCTAGGTCCTGCTTCATTCCCTTGACTCACTTCCACCTGGCTGGTAAAGCCTTCTTTCCAAAATGTAAAGATGGCCCTGTGTCCATGCTGAGCCCTCCAATGGGTTCACCTTGTGCTACGGTTTGAATGTGAAGTGTCCCCCATAAAGATGTGTTTGAGTACTTGGTCCCTAGCTGATGGTGCTGTTTTGGGGGAGGGGTTGTAAAACCTTTAGGAGGTGGGGGCTGGACAGAGAAGTTGGGTTTCTAGGGGGCAGGCACTGTAGGTGATATCCTGTCTAAGCTCTCTGCTTTCTGCTTGGTGTCAGGTAACCAGCAGCTGCTGTGTGCTACAGCCACCATGGAACAGTCAGCCACCATGGAACAGTCAGCCACCATGGAACAGTCAGCCACCATGGAACAGTCAGCCACCATGCCTTCTCTGCTATGACAGACTGCATCCCCTTGAATCATATGTCCAAATAAATCCTTCCTCTCTTACATTGTTTCTGTCAGGTATTCTGTCACATCAATGAGAAGAGTAACCGCACTGATTAGGAGTGAGCCCCAATTCTTATCAAGACCTGCAGAGGCTACAGGAGTCCCAATGACTTTTCAGCCCCAGACTCTTTTCCAGCTCCCTCCGTGCCCAGAAGCCTCCTGAACGGAGTTTACATACTCCGTTCCCCCTGGCAATTGGTCCTTCCCTAGCTGTGTACCTTGCACATGCTTACTTGTGTGTCAGGCCTTTCTCTTTACCTCACCCAACACAGACTCCGTGTTCCTAAAAGACAGGGACTTACCAAGATGAGACTGAGGAAAAAGAGGCGTTCACATACAAATTTGAGCAAGACACCCACTCTCAACTTCATATATGCCCCTGAGAATGAGTGTCCTTTAAATACTACCCCTGCTCCTGTGCCTCCTTTGCCTACCCTCATCCTGACCTTAAGTTTTATGCACTGATTATTCCCAATACTAAGCATAGTGCCCGGTATATAACATGTGCTGACAATATTTGCTGAATTAATGAGAAATTCAGCATTGTGTTGCTCTGACTGTTTAAAAATGTTTTAAAAAAAAAAAAAAAAAAAAACAGGTGGGAGAAGGTGCAGCTCAGTGGTAGAGCACTAGCCTAGCATACCCCAAACCACGAATTCAGTCACTAGCACTACAAACTAAAGGTAGACAGAACTGGTCTTCCCAGAAGTGCTGAGTGACATATGGCTTCAGGACGGAGCTTACAGGAGTTCCTTGGTGGCAGCACGACATCCTGCATGAAGTTCAGTTCAGGAGGTGGGGATTTGGGCCTGGTGAGGTGGCCTAGTGGGTAAAAGCACTTGCGGTGCAAGCCTGATGACCAGAGCTTGATCCCTGGAACTCATGTAAAGGAAAACGTACTCCACAAAGTTGTCCTTTGACTTCCACATGCACACTATGCTGTGTGCATGCCCCCCACCACACAGTGATAATAAACAAATAATCAAAACAAAGCTAAGCCAGGCGTGGTGACGAACACCTTTAATCCCAGTACCCGGGAGGCAGATGCAGGCAGATCTCTGTGAGTTCAAGGCCAGCCTAGTTTACAGAGTGAGCTCCAAGTCAAAAAGAAAAAAAAAAAAAAAAAAAAAAAAAAAGAGCTAGGGACTTGATTCCTGAGTGGCACCAAGATCTACCAAACCGGGATCTCTGCTCAAGTGAGTGACAAGAACATCCTGGCTTATAGCAAAAGCAAAAGATAAGCTTCTGAGGCTGCCGTGGAACAGACCCTGTTGGAATCACTGTTGCACAAAGCCTGGTCCAGGGCATCTGAAATCATTAGATTCCAGGAAGGCAGAGCAAAAAACGATGACCATAAATGAGCCTCTTTGCTGGACTCTAACAGGAGTTGGGATGACTGAATCCTAGGCTGGTCCCGGCCCATGTGCAGAGCTTGCTCTGTGTCACCTTGGTCTCTTCCTGTGCACTATGAGATCCAAGTTTAGCATGAAGATGCTTCACCCAAACTTGGAGGGTTTAAATTAATTAGATATCAAATAATACTGTCTAAAAGATACATGATACCACTACGCAAATATCCCTTTATGTAGTAATTTCTGAATATGCTTTTCTGACCAACAGCATCAGTGGTGCTTGGAGCTTAACAGAATCATCCTTTCACTAGTAGATAGGGGCTGGGCAGGGCCCAGTAGTTTCTCTTTTAGCAAGGTCCAGGGAAGCCAGGGAACTAACAACCACTGCTTCTAATTAGAAGAACCAATTTAACAGGGCTATTCTGGCCAGGATTTTGAAGTTTATTTCACTTCTTTTAACCTATTTGGTGTTCAAAGTCAAAGTCAGGAAAGAGAGGACTCGCAATTGTAGCGCATCATCTAGGGATCACGCTGAGAAATTAATACATATTAAATTCATTTCTCTCAGAGAAGCCTATAATCACAGGCACCTTGTATTAGAACTCAGAGGAGTTAAGTAACTTGTCTAAGGTCTGAATGGTCAATTTGGACTTGGTCTTCAGTGCATTGACTTTGAAGGCCTGGCTCTTCATCATCCCTCCCAGCCTCCTCTGGGATTGCCTGTGTTTTATTCCTCTTTATCCTACCTTCTGCCCCTGGTCACTGAAGATCCGGGGTACTAAGTACTCCAGTAGGTAAAATTTCTTAGTGTTCTGGAAGCAAGAAGCACTAGACTTACAGCCTTTGCCTGCCCTTGCCCGCCTCCTCTTTAGAAGAGATTAATACAAAGCACTGCCCTGCTACAGACTACAAGAGTATCCATCTCCTGTGGCACTCCGCCTTAGCCTGTCTTTTTGCTTAAGAAGCACGGGGCACACGCCTTTAATCCTAGCACTTGGGAGGCAGAGGCAGGTGGATCTTTGTGAGTTCAAGGCCAGCCTGGTCTACAGAGTGAGTTCCAGGACAGCTGGGGCTACAGGGAGACCCTTTGTCTCGAAAAGACAAAAAAGAAAAAGAAAAAAAAGTAAAAAAAACCAAAAAAGAAGCACCTGGTTATCATTATCTCATCAAATGCTAAATTGCTACAGTGGTCACTGCCTCATTTTTTGAGGAACATAGGAGGAAGCTTCTAGCCGTGGGCAGAGCCTGAGTCAGAGTTCTAATCTCTGCATAATAGCTGTGTGGAGGGACCTGACACCCTCTGTACAGATCTTTCCACTTGAGCTGCTGGGGTGCAGTTACCAGCCCTCCCGGGACGAGGCCCATCGATGACGTTCTGAGTGGGTGGAGTGTTGCCCTTCCGTCTCCCACAGAGCTGAAGTTTCCTCCTGGATAGCTGTCTTGAGGTGGGGCAAGGACATGGTCTGTCGTCCCTACAGGCTTCTTGGGGGAGTTGAACGTATCAGACGTGGAGATTCATTTCCTCAGAGTGTGATTTTTATGGACCACGACAAGGCAAGGCCAATCACATGTTGCTAGGCAGTAAGAGACCACGAGTGATTAGTCAACTCCTCTACTCCTAGTTGAAAAAACTCACTCCCACTTTTTCCAGTAGTTTGATACCCTGGAGGCCAGTGCCTCTAAGGGTACATAGGCCCTTCCTCCTCAGCTACCATCTCCTGATTCATCCTAACTGAGCTTTGTAAAGCCTGCATCCACTTCTTTTCCTTTCTTCTTTTGAGATAGGGCAGAGTCTCATGTAGCTTAGGCTAGCCTCGAACTTACTATGTAGCAGAGGATGACCTTAAACTCGTGACCTCCCACCTTTACCCCCTGAGTGCAGGGATTATAGTCATGTACCACTATACACAGGTCCTGTTTCCATTTTTACTCCATCTACTCTTCTCCAAAAGGTGCTGTTTCCTTAGCTTCTTAACATTTTAGACTCACTGGGGTCTTGGCCTTTTATGTAATCAAACTGGAAAGATGGAGAGTCTGCTACAATGGAGCTAAAATGAAAGGATGCTCATGGGGTTTGGAGTTCTGCTTTCCAGTTGTGTGATTTAAAAGTCACTTCTCGGGGCTGGAGAGATGGCCTAGCAGTTAAGAGCACTGACTGCTCTTGCAGAGGACCCAGGTTCGATCCCCAGCACCCACATGGAGGCTGAGAACCATTTTTAACCCCAGTTCCAGGGGAATCCGACACCCTCTTCTGACCTCCGCAGCATTGCACGACACGGGTGCACAGACCTACATGCAGACAGTACATTCGTACATTCATATAAAAAAAAAAATAAATAAAATTTTTTAAAAGTCACTTCTCTGTTGTTCCTTGACTGTGGGCCATGGGGAGTGTTGTCATGCTTAAGGAAGCTCTTTATTGGGCAGGTGCTCCAGGCCCCGACTCAGAAATACATGAGGGAACCACAGGGAAGGCCTCACCACTGCTCACACACGGACTGCCTCTCACATGCAGCAAGCATGGGACCTGTAAACCTGCTGCTCTCCACCATGTTGGTGCAGGTGGTGGCTCTGCACCCCCGATGGCTGTCTTATCTGCCTGCCCCATGGGCTGAGGGGCCAGCCCTGTACGAGTCTGCACCCCTGGATGGCTGTCCCTTCTGCCTGCCCCATGGGCTGAGGGGCCAACCCTATGCAAGTCTGCACCCTTGGATGGCTGTCCCATCTGCCTGCCCCGGGGGCTGAGGGGCCAGCCCTGTACAAGTCTGCACCCCTGGATGGCTGTCCCATCTGCCTGCCCCGTGGGCTGAGGGGCCAGCCCTATGCAAGTCTGCACCTCTGGATGGCTGTCCCATCTGCCTGCCCCATGGGCTGAGGGGCCAGCCCTGTGCAAGTCTGCACCCCTGGATGGCTGTCCCATCTGCCTGCCCCGTGGCCTGAGGGGCCGGCCAGCCCTGTACGAGTCTGGGTCAGCATGAAGAAGAGGAAGAGGCAGCTGCTTTGGGGGGTTCCTAGGTGGAGGATGGGAATGAGGACATCTTCTGACTGGAGGTCCTAAGGCTGCAGCTAGCTTTGGGGCCTTAGAGATGCTACTGATTTGCAGGCCATCTCTTTCTTCCCTCCAAGGCCTGGGATTTCCTCCCTATCCATCAGATTAAGTGAGTCTTGGAAGGCTTTTTGTGAGTCAGGCTCCAGATTCTAGCTCAGGTGTCCCAGCAATGGATGAACTTAGGGAAACATTAAAGTAAGAACCAAGAGGCCTGGGTTCAAATCCCATTTCTATGCTAACCAGCAGAATGGTCTGCGGTGAGCTACCATGCCTTCCAGAGATGAGGTGGCCTTAGCTGTAAAACAAAAACACTGGGCCAGTTGACTTCCCCTCTCATAAATGGGGTGAACTGTGAGGCTCAGTGAATGGTGCACTTGAACCCCTCTGCACGGTGCATAGTGCAGAGTGACCCTTCAGACAGTCTGTCAAGCTTTAGGCCCCTGCCTGCTTTGTCTTGCTGTGGAGCTGTGTCTGGCTGCTGCCTAGGCTTGGTTCTTGGAACCTCTGAGCTGTTTTCTGAAGCCTTGCTAGGAGGCAATGCAAGGTCTTGGCAGAGGAGGATAAAATGATCAATTTTTTTTTGTCTTTTTTGAAACAGTTTCTCCTGTAGCCCCATCTGGCCTGGAACTCACTATGTAGACCAGGTGGCCTTGATCTTACAAAGGTTCACCTGTCCCAGTGGAGTTCAAAGAAACAGGGAAAGGGCCCCAGGATCCCAAAGATACTTGAGGAAAGGCAACGCTCTTCTTCGCTGAGAGCCTGCTCAGAAGCAGCGTGGAAACAGCTCAGAAGCAGCTCAGAAGCAGGCCCCAGGCCTCCCTTCCCCTTCCGCAAGCCCGCCTGAGAGGACGTGATGAAATGCCAAATTAGATCCATTATTGTAACGCCTCCAAAAATTATAGGCCTCGTGTTCTGCCAGAGTCAGCTAATGGCACCCACTGGTGAGCAGGTGACACTAATGGTTATTTCCTCCTTTCCAGGCACTGAGTGCGGTGGCAGTGGTGAAGGACTGAAAGGCGGGCTGGGAGATAGCCCTGGGCGTAGGGAGGAGAGCAGCCATGGAGAATTTTCAAACCTCATCCTCCCCTGGTGCTAAAGCTATCGTTGGAGGTGCCAGAGCTGCGGTTGGGGCGCCTCTGAGCTATAGCTAGGGGTGCCTGAGTTTCCAGTGGATTTCAGATCCTGCCTTTGTCTCTCACAGGAAGTTCCTCTGCATGGAAGGAACATGGAACATCTGACCACAAGCTCAGGAACAGTCCTTCCTGGCGCAGGAGTGACCATTCTGCAGGCAGAGCCCTGGAACTGGGCTGGCTAGTCTAGGATCCCTACTGCTTCTGAAGGAGCCTGGCTTTCCCCACAGCTCCTTTGAGAAGTCAGGCCCAGTGCTTCCTGGCCTCCCACACACTAGCATTTCCTCTTCCTGCCTCCCTCACCCCCATCTGCCTCTCCTCTCAAAAGAGACTCAGCCATCTCCTGTGTCAGTTAAGGTGAATCTTCCCCTAGGAAGTAGGGGCCCAAAGAGAGGTGGAAATAGCCTGTTCCTAGTAGACTCAAGCCTCTTCTTCCAAGCCCAGCAATAGGAAATCACAAATTCCCAGAACTAGAGTGGTGCCTATAAACCTGTGACCACTGCTGTCCACTCACCCCAGCTTTTGCTCTGTTCCAGCCAGCCCACACTTGTCTTTGAGGAAAGAGTGGGAACTAGGTCTGTGGCACTGACCCTGTCTTTGTTTTTTTTTTTTTTTTTTTGGTCTTTTCGAGACAGGGTCTCCCTGTAGCCCCAGCTGTCCTGGAACTCACTCTGTAGACCACACTGGCCTTGAACTCACAAAGATCTGCCTGCCTCTGCCTCCCAAGTGCTAGGATTAAAGGCGTGCACCACCACGCCCGGCGCACTGACCCTTTCTAAAGACTTTGCAATGAACTTGGCTCTGCCATAGTTTGTAGTTTCAAAGTACAGACCTGAGATTGTGTGGGAGTTTCAGGTTCCTCAGATCACAGTTTCCTTCTGAGCTGTAGAAGATAAGCAAACAGAGGCTTTGAAGAGATGGGCAGCTCAACTGAGCTGATGCCAGATGGAGTTTACTGACTCCTAGACCATGCTGGATCCCCTTCATTTACTTTCAGGCCCATCTGATGTGCGTCAATGCAAGGCCAGGGTTCAGGGCTTCAGGGGACATTCAAAGAAACAAGCCTAGAGACAGGTGAGCTGTCTCAACAATTAGGAGCACTGCCTGTTTTTGCAGAGGCCAGGGATTCAGTTCCCAACACCCACATGGTGGCTAACAATTGTCTATACTTCTAGTACCAGGGGATCCAACCCCCTCTTCTGGCCTCCACAGGCATTGCATGCATGAGTGCACTTACATATATGTAGACAAAGTATCCATACACATAAAAACAAAAAAGAAACAAGCCCAGTGGCAGTGGATAACTGAGTGGCCTGGATCCCAGGGACTGTCTGCCTCAGACACAGAAGGATGCTGACTGAGAAGATGCTAAAAAGATACTGGGTTTTGTTTTTTTCCGGGGGGGGTTGGTATTTTTGAGACAGGGTCTCCCTTTTAATCCCAGCTGGCCTGGAGCTTGCTCTGTAGACCAGGCTGGCCTTGAACTCACAGAGATCCACCTGCCTCTGCCTCCCAAGTGCTGGGATTAAAGGTGTACGCCACTGCACCCAGCTTAAAAAGATACTCTATAAACTTGTTTTGAGCACTACATGAGAGAATCCACACCCAGCTCTGAACAGCTGCCACAGAGCAAGCTCCTGGTGACCGCTGGTGAGCTCCGTGGCAGCTGTTCAGAGCTGGGTGTGGATTCTCTTGTGTAGTGCTCAAAACAAGTTTATAGAGTGGAGACTCTTCGTATTCACATCTTCCAGATACACAGCAATGTTAAGTAGACTATCCTGCAGATTAGGGAGACATGGCTCCTGTCCAAGCAGCTTGACCCCAGTCCTCCTTCCATTTAACCTGCATACCAGAGTAGCCTGGTTTTCTGTGAGTCTTTCACAAGGACTGTTGTTCATTGTACACATCACTCAGTTTGGGTTTCCCTGTGGCTTCTGAAGTTCTGACTAACTCGTATGTAACACTGACTCATTTTTTTAAATTCTCTTTACAATAATCTCATTTGCTGGTGATATGGTAGTGCACCCACCTATAATTCCAGCTGTGGAGAAGCTGAGGCAGGAGGATCATGGCAAAGCCAGCCTGATCTATATAGTGAATTCCAGGCTAGCCAGGGCTATACAGAGGCCCTATCTCCAAAAATAAAGAATCTAATTTATGAGCTGATTTTTAGAATTTTTGATGTATTAGTAGTAGTAGTAGCAGCAGGAGGAGGAGGAATAGTCATGTGTGTATGATGTGTATGTGTGGACACAGTGTATCTGTGGAGGTCAAAAGAGAACTCTGCGGCATCATTAATCTCCTTCCACCTTTATAGTTTCCAGAGATTTAACTCAGGTTGCCAGGCTTGCTTGGCTAGTACTTGATAAAGTACTAGGAATCTTGCTGGCTCGAATGAGCTAGGTTTTGATTTGCTTAATTTGAGCTAGGGGGCTATGATTACTCCCACTTTACAGATGAAGAAACTGAGTCTTAGAGGTGTGAATAAGGTTTCAGAACTCCAAGACTGAGCTCTGAACTGCCCTCATGATGAAATGATATAGTGTTTTCCTACACAGCCTTCGGTAGAAAACTGCCTCTTGTTCTAGGACTGTTTTTCCTAAGCACGTGGTTTATTTTACTTAATGGATGCTGAATTCTGTGCCTGCTTCCCTCTTTGTGGTAGCTGCCAGATGCTTGGCAGTGCCTGGAGGTGGGTGTGCCCATCGTCTGGGGGCCTCTCGGGGCTCCACGGACACTCTTTCACATATCCTTCTACTGTTTTAAACACATTTTTAATTTTGCTATTTGTCTAGGGAGCTAGCTACCAGGTGACAACAAAATAAATGAAAGTTTCCATCGCTGTGCACGCTCAGACAACTCAGTCTCTCTCAGCTTAAATTTTCTTTATCTACAGAGTTAGGATAATGCCTTGTACAAAAATTTGCTAAGGAGCTGGGCATGGTAGCGCACACCTTTAATGCTAGCACTTGGGAGGCAGAAGCAGGAGGATCTTTGTGAGTTCAAGGCCAGCCTGGTCTACAGAGTGAGTTCCAGGACAGCTGGGGCTATAGGGAGACTCTGTCTCGAAAATACCAAAAAAAAAAAAAAATTTGCTAAGGATTAAATGAGACAATATGGGTAAAAAGGCTTAATGAATTCGGCAGAGCTCTTGATAGCTAAGGTGGTCTTATTAGCTTGTTGCTATTAATAGTACAATAAGGTGTGGTCCCTGCTCCAGGGTACTTGCTACAAATTGTGTGACCCAGCCTGGGGGTGGGGGTGGAGGGAACCAGGCTGGGAAGACACCTAGAGTTGTGTGGTGCAAAGAGGCAACTATGGCAGACTAGAGCTACCCACCCTGAGGCAGAGTTCAGTTGAGGTTCTGCCCGCTGAGAAACTAACTGGCTGGAAATGGTTTCCTGCAAAGTTGTAGAGGGCCCTCCAAAGAGAATTTGGGAGTGCTTCAGCCTTGGCCCCTGAAGGGAGGAGACTAACCGCCTTCACTGTCCTAACATCTCAGGGAACCCGGGTATTTCACATACATAAGAGGCTCAGTAGCGATGGCCGGCGGTGGCCATCAGCCTGGCTTCACTGTCCTACTTCGGAGCCCGCACACGGGCTGTCTCCTTCCTCTTGACATTTACACTGCATCTTTCCCTTCTTTGCAGCATTCTTTGAAAATCACTTAATTCTAGAAACTTCGGGCCTGACCCAGCTGGTGTTGTCATCTTACAGTGGTGAGCACCTTCCTCCCCCTGCTGCAGTCCACGTGACTTTCTAAGCAACATCTGGGATTCTGTGAAAATGTTACATGTCTTCCTTCTCCCTCCCTTCCTTCTTCCTGTCCCTCTCCTCTTCCCCACCCCTTTTTCTTTCTGCTTTTCCTTTCTTCTTTTCTTTCCAAAGTATTTTAAGTAAGTATTTAACTGTTTGCCTCAAGGCAAGGAAAGATCAAATATATGAGTTCTCTAGCATTTAAAAGAACTGACAGCCAGGTATGGTGGCTTTCACCTAAAATTACAGTGGAGTGGCCGAGGCAAGGTAGCTGCAAATTTCACTCCAGCTTGGGTTATGTAGTGAGTTCAAGTCCATCATGGGCTATAGAGTGAGAACCTGTTGATAAGAAGCTGCTCTCAGTGTGGTTCTAGGCAGCACTGCTTTAAGCCGGGTAATGATAGGCAATTTCCTCAGCTTTTCTCATCTACGAAATGGAAATACTGTTTTTTTTTATTATATTGAGAAGTTGAAATGAGATAATGCATTTGTAAATTTCTTTGTAAACAACTTAGGCTTTACTGTTGTTCGATTCAGCAGCAGAGAACAGTGGCTGGAACCTAGGAAGTCCCTTTCCTTCAACTGAGGTTTTATGTTACCTTAATTTCAGGCTGGTGGTAGTGGAAAGAGAGAGAACTGCACTTGTCTGAGGCCACGCAGCAGCTTGGAGCCCTGCACTCCTGACTCCAAATCATGCTCACCACAAGTTCTTGAGGGCTGCCATCGAGTCTGCCTTCACAGCAAAATCCTTCCCAGGCCTTGTGGATGATGGCGGCCTGGCTGACCCTGGCCTTGGACAGTTCTCCCTTATCAGTGCCTGACCATCCCGTGAGTAAGATGAAGAGGTAATCTTTATCCTCCTTTTACAGCACTTGAGAGACACAACCGAAGTAGAAGCAGTTTGAGGCTTATTCTAACCACCCTTACCACTATTAATAAGCTACCTAATCCTCAGGGCGCAAGGTCTCCTTGAAATTCTCTTCAAATGTACTTCCTTATGAGAACCAAAGTAACCCTCTCAGGGGTGGCTAGAGTCCTGTGGGAGGAGAGAGTGAGAGGTAGGGTAGACGGGAGCAAGGCTGTCTCACTGTTTCCGGAGTGTGTATGTATGTGTGTGTGTGTATGTGTGTGTGTGTGTGTGTGTGTGTGTGTGTGTGTGTGTGTGTGAGTGTGTGTGTGTGTGTGTGTGTGTGTGGTGTGTTATCTGCAGGTGGCAGGGGATGGTGCCTTCGTATTTTAGGAAAACAGAAGCTGAGTTCACCCAGAGTTTTTCCGGCAAACAAAAAAATCACTTCAAATCAGGTTGGAAGAATGTTATTCCTTAGGGAATGATCACTCTCTAGAGAGAGCTGTGTATCTGCCCAGGCTTGGATGGGGTCTTAAAAAATAAAGAAGGGGGCTGGAGAGATGGCCTAGCGGTTAAGAGCACTGACTGCTCTTGCAGAGTCTGGATATGAGAGGACCCGGGTTTGATCCCCAGCAACCACATGGTGGCTGAAAACTGTCTGTAACTTCAATTCCAGGAGAACTCAAGTTCCAGGGGAATCCGACACCCTCTTCTGACCTCTGTGGCATTGCAAGACACGGGTGCACAAACCTACATGCAGACAGTACATTCATACATATAAATAAATAAATAAACAAACAAATAAATAAATAAATAAATAAAATTAAAAAAAAAAAGCAAAGAAGGAAGGAAGGTAGGAAGGTAAGGTAGAGGAAATAGCCTTGTCAGGATTGCAAAGGTTCCCACAGCCTGCCTTCCCTGGCCTCTTTTCCTTCCCAAACCCACCCCAAAGCACCAGAAACAAAAAGAAAGTTGGGTCTTCATATGTCCTCTTAAAAGCTCTGACCTCACCTTCAGGACGCCAACCCACCGGCCCAGCTGGTCAGCAGCAGAGCACTCCAGCCCACAGTGGCCTCTGGGCACCACACTCGCTGCGCTGGGCCCTGCTCTCTACCTGTCTGCTTCACAGCCACCTCACAGTAGCTAGCCTGATGTGCGGATCCTGAGGAGATGCTGGGCAGGGCTCCCCCAGTGCCACTCTCCTCATAGGACCCTTGGCAGTGACTCAGCTGAAGGCAGTTGCTGATGGTGTGGGGGAGGCATTCCTAAGCAGGTGCCTCAAGTCCCAAAGCTGGCCCTGCTCCCCAAGTTCTCAAGAAGGGGACTGTGCCTCACATTGTCCTGACACACCACAGAGCTCTTTTCCCTCTCTGAAGTTGGCAGAGCCCCGATGTGTCACTAAGATGAGTCAACCAAAGGCTCTGGGAGAGAGTAGCTGGAACCCCGGCCAGGCTGTGGCAGGCAGAAGCTTCCTCTATCCATTGAAACACAGCTCAGCAGGGCAGCGGGGGGCTGCCAGGATCCTTGCCCACCCACCAGGGTTGCTCCCTTTGTCCCTGGATCTCTGCGTATGTTCTATGTAGTGCCCAGATGTAATCCTGCCTTCTCTGGGGCCCCTCAGTGCTCCTGGAGTTTCCTAGTGTAAGAGGGATCTAACTGTGAGGATGACTAAAAAGAAGCAAGTACAGGAACTGAAGCACAACGCCGAGAGTCCTCGGGTCCTTCATGCAGCCTAAAGGTGATCCCCTTTGCAACAGTTCTCCCTGGCAACTCTGCCTGTTTCTGGGAACCCGTACTCTCTCTTTCCTTCACATTTCTTTCTTTCTTTTTTTTTTTTTTTATGTGTATGAGTGTACTGGCTGCATGTAGGTTGGTGAACCCGTGTCACGCAATGCCGTGGAGGTCAGAAGAGGGCGTCGGATTCCCCTGGAACTGGAGTTAAAGACGGTTCTTAGCCGCCATGTGGGTTCTGGGAATCGAACCCAGGTCCTCTGCAAGAGCAGTCTGTGCTCTTAACCACTGAGCCATCTCTCTGGCCCCCCTTCATATTTATTTCTGATCTCTGTATAGCGTACCTGCCTTCCAGTACTGTCTTCTAACTGGCAGACCCCTTCGGGCATCAGTGTGGTAAGGGCTAGTGACTCCTGTTCTGGGTACAGATGTACACATCTCAACAAAAAGCCCTCCCTCATATGCAGGCAGATGGCCCTACAAGCTACAGCAGTGCTTAGGTAACAAGAGAAACAAATGCCATTTGAAAGCACAGATGCCTCCTGGGAGGATGGAGAGAGCAGGTCTAAGACAGTAGATAGCAGCCTCATTTTGTGATTTTGTGCCTTGTAGAGTCTGGATATGGGAAGGCAAGGCTGGAACTGAGCCTGTGCTGAGCCAGAGAAAGCTGTTACCCAGGCAGTTTAAAGAGAGGCCTCGTGTGTCTATATATGTGGTCTTAGAGACTGGAACTGGAGAAGGTGGTGAGAGAGGATGGGATGATGGGAGTGGGCACGCTACTGGGGGATCCTGGGCTGGAGCCATGGTAGACAGTCTATGCGCCTCTAGGCCTTGAGAGAGTAAACACTTGTCCCCATCACAGCCTACCTTCAGCTGGTGCTGTGACTTGCCTGTGTGGCTCAGGTGTGTGGTGCTAGGCTCCTGCACCCTGACTGGGTTTGTGAAGGAGGAGCCTTCAGAGGTAGAGAAGATGACATTTCAAAAGAGGCAGAAAACAGCAGTCAGAGGGGACTGTAAATACATGTGCTGCCATCCCCGGGGGAGGCAGGCATCTTGGGAGAGCCCTTTTTAGCCAGCTCCCGAGAGGCAGATCAGAGGGAGGACAGCTCACTGGGAAGACTCCTGCCACCAACCCTGTGACCCTGAGCGTGTGGTCAGAGTCACCTTCTGTGGAAATTGGAAGATAATGCAGGCGCCTATCCTGCAGGTGGTGGTGAGGATTACACTCTGATACTAAGCACCCGGGACTCAGAAGGCCAAGGAGCCCGGGCTGACACTGCTTAACCAGTGGTCATAATTCTTCACATGCTGGTCCTCTGAATTTGTCATTTCATGTCTCCTCAGCTCACCTCCATTCCCATAACCCAAATGTTTATATCATGTTCAAGATAGGAAACAACTTAGAGAAACCACTCCCCAAATCACCCACTGGTGGATGTTCAGACCATGTCAAGTCTAGACCATCAGTAGGAAAGGACTCTAAAATGACAGACATGGAAGTTCTGAGGTAATCCGGTAGTGGAGACTGAGGGAAAAGCCAGTTTGTGTTGGGCAGAGAAGTCCGAACTCCTGAACATAATGCCTCGTCCTCTGGTCCCAGCAACTGGCCTCATCCCAAGGCCAAGTGCGCTCCATGGAATATCTCCATCCTGACTTTTGATGGAGGCCGGAAGAGACCCTCATGGTCTCAGGGGCTTTGTCCAGAAAGGAAGAAATTAAATATTTATGGAGAATGAGTAGGTGTCAACTCAGACAAGAGAGGAAAATGTGGCCTGATGAGGATGAATGAGGGCCAGACGGGCCTGGGGCTGGGGGCCTGGGGAGCCAGTGGGGCCTGGCTGCTGTAGAGAACACCCATTTGTCTATATTGCTGCTGACATCCAAACACCATAAAAATATGCTAGCAACTGGATTGGGCTGACCTGGACTCTGCGGTTCACATGCTGCCGTCTCCCTCCAAAGTATAAATATTCATGTACAAGGGGAGGTTTAGAGTCGGGGGTGAGCTGGCTCAGTGTCAAGGCACATTGATGAATGACTTTTTATTCCATCTTGTTTTTCTCGCTGATGTTGCTTATTCTTTGCCTATTTCCAGTCTTAGCAGACCCTCATGTGTGGAAGCAGAAGGGATGTGGTTTTTGTTCTGTGCCCTTTGACACCTCACTGTATGGACTCCCTTGGCCAGGAGAAGCCCACAGAACAGAATGAGGACAATAAGGAATCTGGGCCAAGGGACAAGCGTGGGATATGAGAAAAAGAAGCAGGGAAGAGAACAGCCTCTGAGAACTTAGCTGGGTATGCAGCAGGAAGGACTGGGGTGCATGAGACCCGGGTGCCCTGGCTCTAGGCGTGCGTCAGCTTACTGAGCCACCTAGCCAGGGAATGTGACTTTGTTGCTCATCTGTGGTGGGTACATATTAGGCTAGCTCATCTTCAAAACCTATTCCAGCTTTGACCTTCCTTAAGACCATGAATGAGAACATGGAGTCAGAGCACTGCGGTCCACAAGAAAGTAAGAAGCCACCCCAAAATGGCCTCAGTGCTCCCAAGTCCATTGCTACTCTGGTCGCTCTTCTACCCCAAACTCCAGTCTCTCCGAATTGCTGCTGCCGTGGGGAACACAATACAGTCCCTTCCCCACCAAATGAATCCTGGAGTTCAAAGCTGTGACAGTGTCCAGAGGGGAGGATGGACACTGCTTCGCTAGCAACCAAGTGATCTCCCTTGTGGGGGAAAATGTTATAAGGTGACAGAGCAGCAGACAAGCTCATGCGCTGTTCTTAGCCGGGTGGAGGGCAGTACAGAAAGAGCACCCGTGTGGAGGAGCAGATTTTAGTGATGCATGAGCTTGTTGCCTAATGATTTCCTATTCATTCTCATGTAAGGCAAAGATTAGATATTTATACCATTGAGAGGCACCGCATACTAATGAGGGGCACACAGGGCTGAGCACAGGGCAGGGCAGGCTTTCCCAGTTAGCTCTAGCAAGTTGCAAAAATAGGGGGAGGTAAATCTGGGCTGTGCTGTGTTTGCTACTGGGAGCTGGGCTCTGCAGCAGCCCAGTGGGCTGCAAGGCTATGTGGATGTTAAGGGACTTTCCAAAGGGAGAGTGGAAGTGTCTCTACCATTCTGAGCCTCAGGCAGTCGCGGGGCTATTTCCTCTAAAGCTGCAGGGTAGGACCTATTGCAAAGGCCAAGTTTAGAAATGACTTAAATAAGAACACCCAGGGCCAGCAGAGCAGTTATTGAGCAACACTGCTTAAGGCCAGGTCACAACCCTGTGTAGACCAATTAGCTTTGTTTTCCAGCACCACATGGGAAACCTCTAACCTCAGGTATCAGGAGAGGCTGCTGGTCCCAAGTGGCCCAAGCAAAGAGTGAGGAAGAGTCAGTGCACAATCATCACCTCTGCAGAAGGAAAAGCTTATAGACATGGGGCTTATGGCCCACCTCCTGGACCGGCCATCAGGCTCCCATGAAGATATCCTGTGGGATGGAGCACCTGCTCTACACCTCTCCTCTTTCCCTTTCTGGGTCCCTGGTGGATTGTCACTTGTCCTTTGCTAGGGGAATCTTGGTCCCTCAGGCAATCATAAAAAAGTCAAGGCTAAAAAAAAGGAAAAAAAAAAAAAAGCCAAGGCTAGGTTGGCGCCCTCAGAGCTGGCCGCCATGAGGTGCATACATTCCTGGGATAGGAGGTTTGTGTGGTCAGGGTGGAAGGAATGCAATGGAGAGAGGCACCTCCGCCCACTGGCCTGTGAGAGGGGATGCTGTGAGGGGTGCTGGAAGTCAGCAGCACAGTCCGGAGACTAATGAAAATAATGAGGCCAGGCCCAAGGGAGCAGCGGGGTAAATGAGTATCCAGCAAGGGCAATCAGGCAGCCAGCAGCTCCCGCTGAGCCTCAAGTAAACAAGGAAGACTTGCAGTCCCAGTGGTGACAATAAGGAAGGCCAAAGGTAGGGCTCACTGGGCAGGACAGGGCTGGCTGGCCTCATGAATTATTCAGGGTGTTCTGGGTGCAGGCTTGCCCTGGGGAGCAGTCTTCATGGCTGTGGGCGGAAGGCCCAGGGTCAGCCAGCTCTGCTCCCTTGGCACCTTTTGGAGCTTCCCAATGACCCTGATTTGCCCTGCAGGCCTCTCTTGGCAGGCTTTTCTCCGTGTTTCAATCCTGATTCTACCTGTATGCAAGAGTCCACATTCTTAAGGATTTAAACCAGAATTTTAGGGACACCAAGGTCTTGCTGCAGAGTCCTAAGGAATGGACCGCCTTCCCCTGGGAGACTCTGAAAGACTCCAGAATGCTTACTCCACTCTGCTCGCCCTACCCACATTCCTGCTTTTCCCATCTGTGGAAAGGCCTTGCAGACACACTGCAAAACCAGACTTCCTGGGCCCTCGCAGCTCCCTGCAAGAACTTTTCCTACAACAGCATGCCCTGTTCTGTCTGCCACAAGTAACCTTCACCAATCAGGATCTATCAAAGTGGCCCCTGTCAAGGCTCATGGTGACCTTTTTGATGCTGGAATTCATGGCCAGTTCTCAGTCTACCCTCTATTCCTTCAGCAGCAGCTGATATGGGTGGGCCTCCCTCTCCTGGAAACATTTTCTGTGTCCGAGTCGTTGCACCTTTCCTGCATTCCTCCCGAGTCACTGCTACTGGCATCCGGGTTCTTTTGCTGGTGTTTGCCTGAGGTTCCCAGGGTCCTTCCTCTACCTGAGCCTATTCCTTGTGGGATCTCAAGTGGCCTCAAGCCTTTCAGCACTGTGTCTATGCTGATAACTTCTACACTTATATCTTTGTCCTTGCTCCTGGACCGTAGACTTCCTACTTAACATCTCCACTTGGATAGTCGTCTCTCTCTTCTAAATCTCAATAATACTCAGTGGAGAGTCTGTCCTGAATTGCTCAGGCTGAAAAACTTTAATTTTTTTCCCTGAACTTTAGACTCTACACCCAATATTCCAGCAGATACTTCTGCCTTTTCCCTTCAAAATATGTCCAGATGCCGGACATGGTGGCATGTGTCTGTAACCCAACACTGGGGAGGCAGAGGCAGGGGGATCACCCACAAATTCAAGGCAGTTTGTGTTACATAATGAGTTCCAGGTGAGTAAGGGTTACACACTGTGACCCTGTCTCAGTGAATACAAACAACAACAAAATTGTCCAGAATTGGCCCGATCTCTCCTCTCCACCACCTCCATTTTCTTGACTGTGGGTTCTTCACAGCTCCATTCTTGCTCCTAGAGTCTCCTGGCATCTGCACCCTCCCACCCCATTCACCCGCTTGTCTATCTTCATTTGCCACCTCTTCATTTATCTCCAGCTTCATTGATTACCTTCTTTTCCTTTTCATTTAAGTCCTTGGATTACTTTGGTAACATTTCACTTACCCTGAAACTTCTGTTCCATTGCAGACTCCCTGAGAGCAAGGACATTATATTGTCCCCTTAATGCCCAGATTTTCCAGGGCACAGGTCTGCTCCTGGAGAGTGCACAGAAAGCACGCAGCTGGATACAGACGTTTTAGGCTTTCCTCTTACTCCTGTGGGTCAGGACTGAGCTGAGAGTCTGAGGTCCAAGGTAGGTGTTTTGAAGGCAGAGCATTGGCTGCTGGCCAGAAAGCCTTTGGAAGGCTTCATCTCAGGGTGATTTAATGAGTCACAGCAGATCAATGATCAGATTCTTGTTTTGTATTTGAGAAACCTTTTTTGTGGCCACTCATGGGCTTCACTCAACTTGAGAATGTGGGCACGAGGAGAACAAGTAACCTGAATGTTTTTATTCCAGAGTTTTTATTCCAGAATGCCTGTCGTCTCTTGCTGTACTGGACCTGTGTGTTCCCAGGACAAAAGAGCTGCCTTCCTGTCTCCCCCATTAGACTGTGAGGCTGGCTCTGAGGAAGGGACTGGAGTGGAGGACATTTTCTTCCTAGCTGGCGCTTGGTACATAGTAATTACAATGCAAGTCATTATTACAAAATGAAAAGAAACCCAGTCTTATGTAAACAGCTTCTTTCTAGATCTTTCTCCCAATCCAAAGAAAACAGAGAAACATATTCCCCTACTTCTGATCTCATCTCTTTTATCCCTCTCTGGCCTTCACAGTCATTAAAGTCCAGCTCAAAACTTCCTTTTCTAGAAAGTTTTTTCAGACCAGGCTCACCTCAACATTTCTTCTCTCCATCTCTTTTAAACAATCTGCAGTGGATTATAGTTTATATAGTTGCTTGCAGAACTGTGTTGTTAGTACTCTGAATTGGGCTGTCCCTGTGTGTGTGCGCAAGCGCGTGTGTGTGTGTGTGTGTGTGTGTGTGTGTGTGTGTGTGTGTTGGGGCTATTTCTTTGTCATCTTCTCTATAGTCCAGCCCAAGTTTCTGTATCCACCAAACAGTAATGCAACTGACTGGTACATATTTAGCATTTAGTAAATGTTTGTTAAATGGAGAAGAGTGGATATCAAGGCCAATATTTATAGACTACTGGGGAAAAGGTAAAACAATACAAATATCAGCACAAAACTATCCCCTCAAAAGTATTTGATTTTGGCTGGGTGTGGTGATGCATGCCTTTGATCCTAGCACTTGGGAGGCAGAGGCAGGCAGATCTCTGTGAGTTCAAGGCCAGCCTGATCTACAGAGTGAGTTCCACGACAGCTGGGGCTACGGGGAGACCCTGTCTCAAAAAGACAAAAAAAAAAGTATTTGATTTTGACAAGTGAAGCAACCTAATCAGACCACAGGGAAACAACACATCTTCTGAGTCCCTGATGAGCCACGTAGTTCTGTGTCTGCTTTCTGTACCAAGGAGTGATGTAAGCATACTGTCTGATGTAAGTATCATACTCATGTAACCATCATGTTTCTTCTGCTACAAAGACCTGGGTTCAAATTTGGACTACAGTATTGTCTCTGGGTTGACACTGTCACATGTTGAGGGAATCATACAAGTTATGTTGAGAGTGAATACAGTAAAGAATGTGCTCTTGGCACCCAGCAAGAGCTCAGTGAGTGATAGCCTGCTTACCTGTCCCCAAGATCTGCAAGGAAACGTGTGGAAGGGAGCTAAACATGGCAGTGTAAGACTGTGCCTCTTGGGAGAAGGAGAAACAAAGCTTGTTCGTATGGCAAAACCTCTGGACATTCCCGGGAGTTTTGAGGGGGGAATGATAGAAACATTTAAGAAAGGAGAAGGAGGGCTGGAGAGATGGCCTAGCGGTTAAGAGCTCCAAATGCTCTTGCAGAGGACCCAGGTTCGATCCCCAGCACCCACATGGTGGCTGAGAACTGTCTTTAACTCCAGTTCCAGGAGAATCGGATGCCCTCTTCTGACCTCTGCAGCATTGCACGACACGGGTGCACAAACCTACATGTAGACAGTACATTCATACACACACAAAATTAAAAAAAAATTTAAAAAACATATATTAAAAAAAAGAAAGGAGAAGGAACTGTCTGGATATTGGGCCCAGTGTCTTATCATCCTTTGGCTATCATACTCTCAGGGACTGGATAACTCTATGCTGTGAAAGCAAGGAAACCAGAATTTTTCCTGTGGGAGAAACTGAGATGCTGAGGTTCAGGGAAATTTCTCGATTGGCAGTCTAGAGAGAACAAGTCACTTTTCCAAGGTCACATAAGAACATATGACATAGCTATTCCAAGAAATAAAATAGGAATACAGTGCTCTTGTTCAGGATCTCCCGTTCTGTGGCTTCAGCCACCACAGCCAACTGAAACCAAAAATATTAAATGGGAATTTCTGGCAATTTATACATTTTAAGTGGAATGCCTTTCTGAGTAGTATGATGAAAGCCAGCAGCATCCATCTCTGCCTTGCATTGTCCCTTTGTCCAGTGTATCCACACTGTGTACACCACACTTACCCATTGCTTAGCAGTTGTCTTGGCTATAGAAAAGATTGGAGTAGTATGGTGGTGCTCATGTTCAAGTAACCATTATTTATTTAATAACAGCCCAATAAAAGCACAAGAGCAGTGATTCTACTGCATTGCAGTGTACTACTGTTATGATTATTAGTTATTAGTTATTGTTATAATATAACCATATAAATATAAATATAATATAATAACTATTATTAGTTATTAGTTATTGTTCTCTTACTGTGCCTAACATAAATATAACTTAAACATATGTATGTATGCTTGGGAAAAAGCAGTGTGTAGAGTTTGGAGTTAGGGGCATCCATAGTGGAGATTTAGAATGCATCTCTCTTGTATGAGGGTGGATGAAGTTTAGTGTAAAAATATCTAACCACCAGCTGGGACAAGTGACCTGATGATGGGAGAACAGTGGCCTACCAGCTGACCTGGTGGGAAAGGCATGGAACAGGTTAGCGGTCTGTTCTGGGATAGCACTGCCCGGTAGCCTGTGAATTACACTACTGCTATAGAACGGAGGCTTCTACTGTCTCCAATTTGCTAATGTTGAAACTGAGGCACAGTCTAGATAGTTCCAAGGTCTCAGAGCTAGCAAATTCAGAAGCTAGAATATAACACGTTTATCTGGAGAGAGAGAGAGAGAGAGAGAAAGAGAGAGAGAGAGAGAGAGAGAGAGAGAGAGAGAGAGAGAGCTCTTGCTGGATAGCTTTTCTCCTTCCCAGGCTAGAGGCTCTTCTACCACTTAACACCCCCTTTCCTTCCTGCCTCCTAGAAGTACACAGAGCCCACCATCACTCACCAATACATACACACACACACCACACCACACACACTGCATACCAACCACTCACACATACACGCACACCACACATACAGACACACACCACATACACCACACACACTGCATACCAACCACATGCACACATACACACCACACACACATACACACACCACACACATACACACACATATACACACATACACACACTACACATACATACACACACCACACACTACACACTACACACACCACACACACACTACATACTACACACATCACACACACATATACACACACCACACATACTACACACTACACACACCACACACAAATATACACACACTACACACACATACACACACCACACACATGCACACACACCACACACATATACACACACTACACACACCACGCACACTGCATACCAACCACACGCACATACCATATACCACACACACATTCACATACACATATCACACACCACACACTACCCCCCCACATACACATATACCACACACACCACATGCACTGCATGCCAGCCACACACACACATACACACATACCACACACACCACATACAATGCATACCAACCACACACACATACACACACCACACACATACACACACTACCACACACACATACACACACATACATACTGCATACCAACCACTCACACATGCATACATACCACACACATACACACACACCACACACGCCACACACACTGCATACCAACCACACACACATACTATAAACTACACACATATGCACATACACCCATACACACACCCCACACACCACCCCACACACACTGCATACCAGCCATACACACACATACATACTGCATACCAACCACTCACACATGCATACATACTACACACACACACATACCACACACGCCACACACACTGCATACCAACCACACACACATACTATAAACTACACACATATGCACATACACCCATACACACACCCCACACACCACCCCACACACACTGCATACCAGCCACACACACACATACACACATACCACACACACCACACACACTGCATACCAACCACACACACACCACACACATACACACACTACACACACATACACACACATACATATTGCATACCAACCACTCAAACATGCATACATACCACACACACACATACACACATACCACACACACCACACACACCACACACACTGCATACCAACCACACACACATACCATAAACCACATACACATGCACATACACCCATACACACACACCACACACCACCCCACACACACTGCATACCAGTCACACACACACATACATACATAGCACACACACTGCATACCAACCACACACACACACACACCACACACATACATAACACCATACATACACATACCACACCACATACGCATGCGCACACATGCCACACCACGCAGACAGATCATATACACACATACTACACACACATTCCACATGCACCCCCACACACACACTGCATGCACACATGGACACTCTAACCTGGTGGAGACCTGGGAAGGCAGGAAGATGGTTGAGTCCATTAAGACCATCAAGCACAACACATATTTATGGCCCCAATTACAGCCTTCGCCTTCCACCATGGTGAAGGCGCAGGGACAGCGACAGGAATAGTTGTGTGCACTGGGGTCTGAGGCTGCTGTAGCATTAGCTACAAGATTACAGAGATGTTAGCAAACCCAGTGACGGCAGCTCTATTATAGTGATGAATCTACAGCTTTATATAGAAATAATGAGACTGGGGGAGGAGAGAAGGGGAAGGAAGAGCAGGTGAGTTTAGCCCGTTGGAGCTCTTATTGGAGAGGCAGAGGCAACCACCCGAGGAATGCCCAGAAGACCACCAGCAGGAGCCTTCCACCCTGCAGCAGGGAGGGCTGTGGCACCAGGGCAGCCCTACCCCAGGAGAGAATGGATGCCATGAACTCTCTTTCCTTCCCGGGGCTAGGTTCTGGGAGCTGCCTTACTGTGTCCTGTCTGCCTGCTCTCACCCTCCCACAGGCCAGCTCGGAGTGTCAGCTACAGGCCAGGACCCCCTGTGGCTGCAGATTTGCCATTAACAAAGCTACTAGATGATGTTAGCTTCCCTCTTGCTAGCCTTAAGCTCAATGTTCAGTGTCTGGGAGAAAGCAAGACAACAGTTGTCAGGCTTTGCTACTTCAAACCAACACAAGCACTGGGGCAGGGACCAGCCTAGTTCCATGAGCTAGGGATGGATCTGAAGCCACCCCCTCTTTCCACTCAGCCTGTGGGTCACTGAGCCTCTGCTCCATTCCAGGCCCCTCTCTAGCTGACTGGCTAATCTCCTTGCCACCACAGAACAACCTGTTCTTAGATCTAAGTCTCTGAGTGACTGCGCAGGCTCCCTTCTCGCTAAGTCTGGCTCTACCTACTGTCAAAAGATGACTAGAACTTCTCCAGGAAGCCTTCTCGGGTTAACCCAACTCAGTGCAGCTGCTTTTGAATGGCCCTTTCCTTACAACAGTACACACTCTTAATTGAATTAAGGAAAGCATTGGTCATCCAACAATAACGTCTGGGTTCTTACTTTCAGCCTAGAGGGAACACAGAAGAGAAAGCCACCTGTAGACACACCTGTTCCTGAGTCCTCCACTGGGAGACTTTCTGAGGCAGAATAGGATAGGAGATATACCTGGAGGATCTGGAGGGTACACGGAGGGGCTGTAGGACACTAGAAGGCCACATGGAGAGGGCTTCAGGGAGGTTTTGAAAGGATTGGTTTGGACTGGCAGAGAGGAGGCAGACAGGCCTGTCTTGGAGAGCCTTTGAGAACCCGAGCAGGGATGCTGGGCATGTTGAGGGCCGGCTTGGCTGGAGCCTACGAGGTGCCGCTTCAAACTCAGGTCTGAAGTGCAGCTCTGAGGACAGACTCAGGCCGGGAAAAGAAACGAGGCCCGGCTGTTGGCTATATTCATCTCCTCCTCCCTCCCCCTCCTCCCGCACTGGCTACAGGATTGTATATACACTGAGTGCTCAGTCACTCCCTGTGACTGTGGCTTGGGTCTCCCTGGTCCCCAAATAATTAAATTTTCACAGTCAGCATCACAACACAGGTAAAAAACACAGTTTGTTTGCAGCCATCCTCCCCTCCTGCTTGAGTTCTTACCTGTGGGGTTTGAGACTACTCTCCAGGCCTATGCTGGCTAGAGAGGCTTTGGGCTTCAGACCCCAGGGTACTCACATGAGGAGGAAGCTCAGCCTAGATGAGATGGCTATGAGCACAGTTCTCCAGCTCTGTAGCTCTGGAAATGCCTGGGCTGGATTCCCTCTGCTCCTGGCCTAGAATGAATCCCTCTACTCTTGACTTGGGTTATTTGTATCCGCTCGTTCCTGTCTAGTTCAATCCCTGTCAGTTTGGAGAACTTCTCCACTGTCCCTCACTTTTGAGGCTTTGGGAATTGTGCATAATAAACAGGGATTTGCTGGGCTGCCTTCCCTGCTACAGAGTGGACATTACCTGCCTCTTTGTTAGATTATAAATTCCTGTGGGTCAAAGAGGCTGCCTTTTGGCCCAGGCCCATACTCACCCTAGGCGCTCAAGGAGGACTTGACTCACATAGACTATAGAGAACCTATCGTTTTTGAAGTGGCAGTAGACCAAGGCGGGGCCGGCGGCAGGATTCTAGGATGTAGGAAGTTACGTCGGGTGAGGGATGTGCTTGGACACAGACTATTTTAAGATGAGGCTTGCTTTCATCCTTTTGGGGCTGAGGGCACAGGACAGGAAGGTGGGGATTCTGGTGAGGGACAGAGGCAGCTCTTCGGAGGGCAGAGTGGAGCATGACGTCCATAGGCCCTGGACGGCAGAGCTCCCCACCTGGGCCACAGCCTCACGATGAGAACCGAGCTTCTCTTCTCCACCTGTGCTGCCACCGTAATAAAGCACCAGTGTAGGAGACCACAGGGAAGATCTACAGCAGATGTAACTTCAGAGTGATTTATGTTGCAGAGCTCCTGGGCCTGTGAGGCACACAGCTGCTGTTGGGCTCTCCCCGTCTGCCTGCCTTGGCTGTCTACCGGCCAGGCTGGCTGTTCATGCTGTTCCTGGGGATGGCATTTCAACAAAGTAAAGTTGAAAGAGGCATTGGAATATTGTCAGCTGTGGCTTTGAGACTGGTATATCCCAGAGACCCCAACTGGGGTGAGAAGGGGAAACCATTAACCTTTCTTTAGCAACCAGAATGGGACTGGTTTTCCCAGCATCTCTCACAAATGTTACGTATGGACTGTCCAAAGGTAGGGTCTACAGACAAAATGGGGTTACCTCTGCTATAGATATGATTCAGAAATATACAGAGACACACTCAAACAGCTAGCACTCAAGACAAAGATACAAGGTCATTGGAGTTTGGTTAAGTGAATTGCCTGCAGACTCTCAGTCACACAGGTGGGCTCGGAGAGGTTCACTCTAGCCACACCTGCAGGATTCTTTTCAACACTCATAAGCACAGGGGACTTAGCATCCGTGCAGTCTATGCTAACCAGAGGCTCTAGATATGCCTCTCTGTGGCCCGTCCTGACTCTGTCCTCTGCTTTTCTTAACAGCCAACTTGAACCTTAGCTCCTTTAAACCTCCCATAATTACTTGGCTAATCCCAAATAATTATGAGCAGTCCAAGATCAGGCCCTGTATGTGAACTAGCCCCCCCCCCCCGCTTTTTTTTAGTCCAACCTCCTCCAATCTCCCAGACTGTAGTGAGAGGATGAGGGCTCTGGACTGTGTGCAGGTGATAAGCAGTTGCAGCCTCCTTCTGGATATGGTAGCCTTGCTTTGCCATCACCTCCTTGACATGAAGAATTGCCATGTGTCTTGTTTTGGTTAATGAAATGTAAGTGGAAGTGACATGTGTCACTTCTGCCTGGAAGCATGAAGAAATACTGTACACTTGTCATAGCCTCTTCCTCCTGATGTCTAACTGTGGGAGCATGTGTTGACATGGGGCCTCTGCTAGACTGGATCCCTTAATAACAAGGTCCAGGAGAAGAGCCCCCAGGTAAGCTACGAAGCACGTGTAATACAAATGAGAAATAAACTTCTGTTCTCGTAAGCCACAAATTCCCAGAATTGTTCATTACTGTAGCATAACCTGGTTCTGACTAAGTGACACAGCCTGCTCTTGATCACTGATTCCAAGCTTCTAAAATACACCAATGACCATTAGTCCCTGCTATGGTCACTGATAGCCTATGGGCCTGGCCCTATAATTACCATTGATCAAAGGACATACAATATAATTTTGTAGATCACAAACTCAAGGTCTAGCGGGTAAAGAGAGTCAGAATCAAAAGAAAAAAATTTGCTTCCTTTCTTTCCCCAATTGGGCAGAGCACAAGGACTTCCCCCGGGGAGAGCTGGGCCACTGGGCAGTTTCCAGAGTTCCCATGTGTCTCTATGTCCCACCCAACTCAGAACTGCCAATTCTCAGGTAGCCAAGGGGACAAAGCTGTACTTACACTAGTAGCGTACTGGATGTCCTTCCAGATGGAGGTCTCCCGGGATAGGTCAGAGGCTTCAAAGAGGTTGTCCAGGATGACCTCCCCAATCATGTCATGGCGGGAGAAGCGGTCAAAGTCAAAGACACTGAGATGCAGCTTGCGGTCAGCCAGCTCCTCATAGGGTACGGGGAAGTGGAAGTTCTCATCAAAGGTGGGGTTCAGGGTCTTGCGGTGCACCCGGGTCTGCAGCTTGCATTTGCGGTCTGGCAGGAGGTAGATCTTGACATAAGGGTCAGAGCTTCCACAAAAGTCCTTGGCAGGGAGGTCAAAGGCCTTCAAGATGCGCACAATCAGAGTCTCACTCTCATAGTCATAGCGGAGGCTGAAGTTGATCTTGCCACAGCTCTTGGCAGCTTCCGACTTGGCCTCGTCCCCATCCACCGACTTCTGCTTGTAGAGCTCCGGCTTGATGCGGCCGATGCTAGTGGGCTGCTCGGCTGCTGGTGGCAGCTCATTGCCATAGTCTACGCTGGAGACATGCATCTGCCGAGGCAGGTGGCGCTTGAAGGATGTGTGTCTGATAGAGCACAGAGGAATGGGAAGTGTGTCAGGACTCAAGGGAAGGGAGCTACGGGCAAGACCAGCCCTGGGTTCACCCTCCCCTTTGTAGAGCCCCCTTTCTTTCCCTCTTGCTAACCCCACTTTTCCTCTGCATATACTTTGTGCACAACGTGGTTGGGAACCTTATGTGTCTTGATATATGTAAAGTAGTTGGAATGGTGCCTGGTGTACAGCAAGCTCAATAAATGTTAGCCATTGTTTTAATCATCATTCTTGCTTTCCTGACATCTGCTTTCTAGGTTTCTTTCTCAGTAGGCATGACTACTTTTTCCATTAAAGCATGAGCCTCTCTAGGAGAAGGATCATCCTTTTCACTGCCTTCATCATCTTCATCATCATCACCACCACTGCCGCTGCCATTTATTTAGTATTTACCATATAGTAGACAGTCGAGTTGTTAAAGGCATAGGCTTTGGAGACAAACTGAATAGGTAAATTTTGACCCCTCTCCTTTGGGCAAACCTGTTGCACTCTACAAATTAGAATAATAAAAGTAGTAACTGCATATAATTGTGCAAGAATGAAGAAAAATGCATATGAAGTGCTTAGGATGAGGCCAAGTGTGCAATAAGTGATACGTTTTAGCACTCACTGGTACTGTATGTTGCATCCACTCTTTCTTTGGTTCCTCATAGAGTCCTTTGCCTTATTTTTATACTTTAGAAAGGTGAGACAAGTGAGCAACGTGCCTGAAGGCATATGGCAAATTTTGACTGTGGAACCCTAACACCCTACCTTGCACTTGAAGACCAGGCTTCCTTCCCTTTGATTAGTACCTGAGAGCTTACAGGCATGTTTCGGGGATCCAGGAATCCACAAGGTGGTCAAGTTTTCAGTAAATACAATGCCCATCTATCTATACCACATCTTTTAAAAATGTTTCTAAGCCGGGTATGGTGGCGCACGCCTTTAATCCTACCACTAGGGAGGCAGAGGCAGGCGGATCTTTGTGAGTTCAAGGCCAGCCTGGTCTACAGAGTGAGTTCCAGGACAGCTGGGGTTACAGGGAGACCCTGTCTCGAAAAGACAAAAAAAAAAAAAAACGAAAAAAAATAAAAAAGAGTTTCAGGATTTATTAGAGTAAGATGGTTTTGAATTAAAGGATGCTGTGTATGCAACTGTTCCCATGCAGGAAATTCAGAGAGATGTTAAAGGAATCCTGATTCTTGGAAGGTCCGGACACTCTTGCTTTATCTCCCATTGGCCGCTGTAGCTATCAGGCTTCCCGATCTAGCCCTAAACAGATCCTGAGCTTTTATGCCTATGGGCTTCTGTATCGGCTTTTTCCGCCATCTAAAGGCTTTTTCCCCTCAAAACTCTCGGCCCTGTTTTAGTTCTCTGTGTTCTCCCACCGCCGCTCCTGCCCACATGCACAGCATCCCACCTTGAAGGTTCCCCTTTCCTGAGGCCTATCCTGATGCTCACCTCCTCTTCATGGCCACCATGGACCACACCCTCTGATCTAGTCCTCAAAGGACATACGCTATTGTTTCTGGTCCCTCATTCTCAGAGGCTGGACTCTCTCTAGTGCATTGAATGGGCAAAGTGTGGATCTATGGGGGTTAGGAATCGAGGGGTGCACCATTCACCTGGTGGATGACGCTGGCTCTGTGGTCTGTCGTTGCAGCCGTGTATGACGCATGATGTGCTCTTTGACTGACATCTGCACCTCCGCTGGGATATCTGGGGATGTGTGGCTGATTTTCACAGCTGCCTCCAGGAAGCCCAGGGCACTGGGGTCCTTTAGCTTGTCCGCCATGTTGCCTCTGGAGCCGGGGCTCTGCAGGGCCTCCGAGGCAGGGTTAGCAGAAGAGGGGCTGGAGGCCTCCTTGTTCCTCCAAGGCATCCAGCACAGCTTCCAAAAGAGAAAGAGAAAAACTGCCACCAGGGCCACGCCACACACAATAACTACCACGGCGAGGAGGCTGACGGGGCTCCTTGCCTCCATCGGGGGGTGGGGGGGGGCACAAAAAAAAAAAAAAAAAAAAAAAAAAAAAAAAAAAAAAAAAAAAAAAAAAAAAAAAAAACAAAAAAAAGAGACAGACAAAGGTGGGGACAAGCAGGTGAGGCGTTGGAAAAGGCGCACACAGAAGGGACAAGACGAAAGAAGAGAGAAGAGCGGTTATGAGAAAAGCTGCCAAGTCATGGGGAGAGATGGTTTTTTGGGTTGACCGTTGGTGGTCAGGTTTGTAAACTATCTGCAGCCTGTGCTCACCACAGTCTGATTGCCCCGCATCGTCCTGTCCCCAGCCTGCGCTCACCACAGTCTGATTGCCCTGCATCGTCCTGCCCCCCAGCCTGTGCTCGGGTCTGATTGCCCCTCATCGTCCTGTCCCCAGCCTGTGCTCACCACAGTCTGATTGCCCCTCATCGTCCTGCCCCCCAGCCTGTGCTCGGGTCTGATTGCCCCTCGTCGTCCTGTCCCCAGCCTGCGCTCACCACAGTCTGATTGCCCCTCATCGTCCTGTCCCCAGCCTGTGCTCACCACAGTCTGATTGCCCCACATCGTCCTGCCCCAACCCTTCACCAGCTGGGGGAGCACCAGGCTGCCTACCCTATTGCTCTTGGCTTGTGCCCAGGGAGGGGAAGGTGATTTAAATGGCAGCCTAAGCAAATGTACAAATTCCTGAAGTGTTCATGTTTAGATGCTGTTTGAATTTCTATGAGAGCAGTTATTATGGCCAGACTTATAACACGGTTTTGCTTTTCTTTTTACTCTTTTTAATTTTTTTGGTACTAGGGATAGAACAGTGCTCCCCCAGCCCTCAACAATGATGTCTGTATGCAACTCTGTTCCCCTGCTGTCTCGAGGCCCTGAGGGTACAGGGCAGAGGCTGCTAGCTCATGTTCTCCCCTTCTTTGTCCCACCTCCATCCCTGAATGAAGCTGGAGCTCAGTCAATACCCAGCTTCCTTCCAGGGAATGAGGTCCAGCCTCATCTCCTTGAAGGCAGATGTTAAATCTGTTCTCCCAGAATTTTCTGCATGCTGTAGGCTCAATGGATACTTGAGTTAAGATGGAATCGGATCCACAGGGTAGAGGTCAAAGTTAAACACAAAATATAAATGGTCTCTTTCATGTCTGTGGTTCTTTGAGAGCTTTGTTGTAAAGCTGGTATTTGTGAGCACTGTCCCTGGGCTGGAAGTAGGCACTAAAAGCCCCAGCTCCTCCAGACCCAGGCTACCCATCATCCCAGGAGAGCTCAGTGTGAAAAAAAAATGGGTAAATGGACTTCCCATTCCACTGCTCTTCCCAAATCTGAAGATGGATTTTTTTAGCTCAAGGTCTCTTCTCACTCTAAGAAGTCAGAGGGCTCTGGATTGGTGAGTCCTTCTGTAGGAATGTGTCCCATCAACTGAATCCTCTACTCTCTCTGTTCCCTGACTAGTCACTGTAGCCTGGGAGGTTGCAGCTTCTGGATAGATTGCCCAATGCCTTACAAACCTAAGAACTTTAGGTGAGAAATGACCCCACAAGTAGCAAGGCTAGGTTGTGCTTTTAAAATGGTAGCAGTGGCCCAGAGGAGGGCACGAGGCCACGGGTTAGTCAGCCATAAGACTTGGACTAGAGCCCAGGGGTCCACTGTCCAGTTCTTTCCATTACATGACCTGTTTGTGGCTGATTAAACTATAGGCTCCTGTGACCCTGTGTTTCCATTCAGAAACCAGCAGAGAAACTGGCACAAGGGAATGAGTGAGTGAATGAATGTA
The DNA here is from genome assembly GCA_009823505.1 of Rhizomys pruinosus. Lineage (NCBI taxonomy): Eukaryota > Metazoa > Chordata > Mammalia > Rodentia > Spalacidae > Rhizomys > Rhizomys pruinosus. Next base: position 1,220,813 of record VZQC01003433.1, on the reverse strand, counting down.
AGGCACAAAAAGCTGTAATTCTTTCTCATTTCCATTAAGTTCAACCAGTTCTTAATGAGCACTGGACAAGTTGCTTGGTTACACACTAGGTTTGGCTACAGAGATGCCCAGGTGCCTCCAGGTACTTTCATTATACCGAGTCCACAGGAAAGCTGCCCACCTCCTGAGGATCTAAGGCGGTAAGGACCATGGCCGCTCTCTCTGGGAGCCAGCATTCTAGTTCCCTTTGCCGATGCCTCGACTGGATCAGCAACCAGGTACCTCCAACGAATAGAGAACAAGAGCAGAGAGTCTTCAAGTCCCAAGTCTCTTCTCACTACCCCTGCCCCTACTCAGCCTAGATGCAGAGATACCAGAGCCTTTCTCTGGCTAAGAGTTAGGGTTAATCCTTCCCCCTAGAAACCACCAAAGATGAAAAGTCTCCAACAGGGCGTACATGTGCCCCAAGGGCTCAAGAGAGAAAAAAAAGAAATTTTAATATTTATTATTATATAAATAGTCAAAAAATTAATATATGTGTTGATGGTAATGTATTTTATTATTGAATTTAGTTAACTTAGTCCATGTTACTCTGCCCAATAGTCAAAGTGCTTTTTATATATCCACTCATGTTATCCTCTCCAATGAAACAGGTAGAGCTAGTTCTCTCTTTGCAGATGTGGAAATATACAAGAGGGTTAATAGACTGCCCAGGTCACACAGCCAGTAAGGGGTAGACCTAGACTCTTGCCCCACTCATATAGCTCCGAATATCACTTTGGAAGAACATGTATATGTTGAGGACAAGTAAACATATGTTGAAGATACTCAGTTTTTCCCTGTTATAAATTCATGACCTAGAAGCCTTGGAGGCTGCTTCCCCAAGCCATTATCCTTCTGGGCTCACCAGGAGAGCTACTACAGATATGTATATCCTTATTCTAAGTACCTGGCCCTTTCTAGACCCCTCACATTCATTCTCTGTTAAAGCTGTTCTGGGCCCGTTTTCTGCAATGAGTCACCTTAAAACAAAAGGTATTTCTAGGGCCTTGCTTTCCTTTGATCATACATTTTACTTGCTCTGGTAATAATTAGAATTTTAATGAGAAGGGAGGGGGTGACGGGGAATCCAGAGAGCATAGAGTGCATTTAAATGTTCAGCCTGACCAAAAAAAAAAAAACAAAAAACCATGAATTCATAAATGAAAAGTGGGGGAGGAGGGACCAGGGGATTCTTTTTTTCCCTCTTTCCACGTAGCTGCTATTTCAATTGCTTCTTCGTGTGACCTCCAGCTGCTGTTCCTTGGCACTCTGCTTAGAGAAGGCAGAAGGGATGGATTATTGGGAATCATCCCCCAGCATTCGATAGTGCTTATGTAAGAACAGGAGGACCATCCCATGCCTGGGAAATCTTCTAGAACTAGAAGAGTCTGGATTTTGATATCTCACAAGCAGGCAATGCCAGGAGAATTACATCCTGGATACTGAGAGAGCTCATCCATCCAGGAGGCATAAGGTAGTAAGACAGCAAGTCCAGAATCAGATCAAGGGAGGAGGTAGTTATAGAAGATTTAAAATCACTGTATGTGGCTTTAACTCAGCCAGCCTTCGGCCCCTGGTGTGCTAGTCAGAAATCTGCCACTATAACAAATATCTGCGATAACTGACTAAAGAGAAAATGTTCGCTTTGACTCCCAGTTATAGAGGCTTCAGTCTATGATCTATTGATTCCATTGTTTGGGCCCATGGTATCATATCATGGCAGAAGTATAAGGCGAAAAAAACCTCTTACACAGTGGCCAGAAAACAAGAAAGAGGAAGAAGGGGAGGAAGGGACTGGGGTCCTGCTATCTCTATAAGATAGCTACAAGACTTCCTACTAAGCCACATTTCTGAAATGTTCTGTGACCTCCCAAGAGCCTAGCTCTGGGAAACAAGCTTTGAATGCATGGGGTTTGGGGCAGACATTACAGATCCAAACTATAGCGCCTGCTCAGAGGCATCGGAGGTGCTCCAGTAGCCCATGGGCATCTGATCTGGGAGGCAATAGCTGCCAACTATCCAGCCTCCACTTGGAGAGAACAAAGCTACATAATTATGCTTTGAAGACATAACTCCAAGGATGTGGTCTGGAATAATGGCATCTGGCTGAGGAACCAGACTCCAGAGAGTGCTCAGAAACCTGGTGGGCATCTCAGGTAGGCACCAGTGTGAGGATGGTCCATGGAGTGCATTCCATCCACATCACTTTCTGACCGTGTGACCTCCAGCACATTACTTCAGCTCTCCAAACCTTGTATTTAGTGAACAGTACAGTTTTTCTTATCTCTCCAGATCATTGTAAATATCAGATAAGCTAAGAGTAGGCACAGTCCCTGGTACCTGGTGCAAACCCCCCAAACATAAGCTTCTAGTATTCCTCAGGATTTGGTTTTCTCTTAAATTTAGTATTATCGTCTGCTGAATCCAGAACTGACCCACACCCAGGCCGCTGAGGCAGATAAGGGAGTCCCTAGATCAGAGGGCAAAGCATTAGAGGGGCTTCAGAGCCCTTTTCCCTCCTGGGAAGTTAAAATCCCCTTGAAGGTCACCAGGATGGGGCCCGCTGGCCACCTTAAATGAGACTGTCTGGTGAGGTGATGGACCACGGCCTCCTTCTGCTTCCAGAAATGCTATTATTAATTAGCAGCCCAGGGCTTGCTTATCTTCCCCAGTGACACTTCTTTCTCCAAAGACAGAGCTGGCGCCCCCTCCTCTTCCCTTCACACACAGTGTTAGGATTCATCAGCAGCTCTTATCACTTGCTATTGTTCCCGTTTTTTTCTAATGGGCTCCCATGTCAGGAAAATCCATTTTGTAACCATCACGGGCATTCTTGCTAAGAGACTGTAATTGAAAAGACAAACTAGAGAGAGGAATGGGGAAGAAAGGACCAGTTCCTTGCACATCCCACTTAGAGAAGCCTGGCTCAGGGCCCTGGGTTGCTGCTTGAACCCTCAGAAATGTAGCTGCACAGCTGTGCTCTCCTTCACTCCTAGATGGAGACACAGACAAAGCACAGATCAATGACCAGAGACTAAGGGATGCAGAGGCCCAATAGTCAGGAAGGAACAGCATTTAGTCCAGGAAGAGAAGAGACTATGCAGAACCATTCATATTAATATTAATGATAATATTTCCTATTTATTTCTATGCAGTAAGCTCTGTGGATTTTACATTATCTCATTTAATCTACAGCCTCCCAAAGAAATTAATATTCACTTCTCAAAGATAAACAAATGAAGTACAGAGGAGTTAACTAACTTGCTTGCTTGAGGGTACAGTGTGTTAAGGAGAAGAGCTAGGATTTAAATGTAGGACTTTCTGGTTCCAAAACCCAGGCTCTTGAAGTAGCCATCTCCCAGAAGTGGAGGTGGGGCTGGGGCACTTCAGACCCAAAGCTGCAAAGAGAATTCGAGGAGGCGTTTCTTAGCTGGAATCTGGTAAAGGTGGGAGAATCTCTACTCTTTGGCTTGATCCTCTAAATCTGGGCCGAACCCTGAAACCTTGGATTATAACTAGCCTCTACTCCATCTTTCTTCTTCCCTGGGAAGTGAGTATCCTCAAGTTACCCATGAACCACCAGACAAATAGCCAGTGACCCCTGGAAAGTTCTATCCAGAGCTATCCCTTAGGAATGCGTGTGTGTGTGTGTGTGTGTGTGTGTGTGTGTGTGTGTGTGCATTGAGAGAACAGTAGTTGGTCCTTACTGAGGAACACAGACATGGTCCATGGTCCATTAATAATAATCCCTGCCATGGCTTATAAAATTATTAGAAGTGGGTGTAATTAAATTCAGGGTTAGGGGGAGGGATTGCAGAGGGCCTTTGCTTCCTTTCCTTCTGCAGAGATCCAGACTGAGCTACCGATGAGGATAATTAGCAGAGTCCAAACAGAGAAGGAATTAATGCTCCTGAAAAGCTGTGATGAGGATAGACAATGGCAAGCTAATTACAGCCACACCAAGCTTTATGACTGGGCGCCTGCTTCCACCATCATTAGGGGATTCAGAGATAAATCGGAGGCTAATGTGGAGTGCGATGGTGAACTGAGCTTTGGCACTAATTTAGCAATTACTATTATTATTATTATTTTGGCAGATGGTCACTGTACCTTTCTGCCTATAGTCCATTGGATGGGGGAGTAAAGTTGGCATAATGGAGGGGAGGAGCAGTCAGCCAGAAAAAGCCTTCTCTATGTGGTCCTCACCAGTTTACAGCTGTACCCAGTGAGGAAAGAATGCTGTGTGGGAACTTGGGGAGCAAGAAACAGTTCAGTGCCCCCCCAAAAGAGAGTTGAGGGATGAGGTATCATTTATGCCTGCAGAGTCTGAATCTGGATGCTGGTCTGGCTTGTTCTTTCAGTTCTAACTGTACTTAACTCAACTCTAATGGCCACATATTGGAGGCTGCTCGTCTGAAGCCAGTCTGGCAAAGGTGGAGATGAACTCCGTCAGGGCTTCCTCTCACCATGTTCAACCTAACTCAAGACAAACCTACAGAAGCCTGACCCCGAGCCTCAGTGCAGTCCTAATTGTTTGCAGCTCTATGTTTTATTTACTTCCAGCTCAAAGGACCAAGAAGACAAAGTAAAGTTGGAACACTTAGAAGAGAACACAACTTTTGGTAGAGTTTGAAGGAATGGACTACTAAACCTTTCAACCCTAGTAGGCACTGCCATGGTCAGAAGGAGATGAGAACTTCTAGAAACATCTAGAATCTAAGGGTTCTTAGATACTGAGCTTTAAGTAACTCAAAGCACATTCTGGGTGAGGTGGCACATATTTGTAATCCCAGCATTCAGGAGGCTAATGCAGGAAGATTGACATGAGTTTGAGGCCAGCCTGGTCTACATAGCTAGACCCTGTCTCATAAAAAGTGAGAGGAAAAAAACTTAAACATGAAACACTAACATTGGGAAACTATCCTACGAGGTGTTTAGAATTGTGTGCAGTACCCTTTCCTTTGAGAATACAAAATCTACAGGCTTGCTTCCTTCTAGCTAGAAGAATCAAGGGAGTGGCTGAAACAAGCTCTGTTGAAAAGAAACGCTATGCGTTTCATTTGCCATCACATACAAGGGGGAAAAATCTCTGGGTTGCGAAAGGCCACCTTCAAAGCCAGGTGGCTGAGTCACAGAACATCTCCAGAGTCATTAGCAAAGCTAACAAACATCACATCCATCTCCTGGCCACAGGTAGGCTGGGAATAACCACTACTGGCTGCCAGCCTGGGGTGGGGGCAGGGCAGCTTGGGTCAGCCTTCAGGTTTGAATATTCTGGAACTCTTCTGATTTCTGTTGCCCACACCTCACCCTCTGCAACTCAGCTTATAAAGTTCATTCACCCACAAGGCAAGTGGCACAAGGATAGCTAGAGAACCGCCAGCTGATTGGTGACTACTTGGATTCATGGGGCAGAAGGAAGAAAGCAGATCTTTTATCTTTAGGGTGTTAAGAGAGGATTTGCTTTTAGTTGAGACCACTTGGGTACAGGTATTTCCAGGTCAGAGTCTGATTCATGAGCTTTCTAATGCAATTCCAGATGCTGGCCTATGGGAAAGTCTGTGTAAATGGTAGTGGAGTCTGAGTCTCAGTTGTTGAAGCTCAGGGTATTACTAGAAATCTCAGGAGACTAGAACTGGAGGAAGGTAAGGGAAAAGATAAAATGGTTAAGGGAGCTAGGCATGCTCTCTCTACCCATTTGTATTTTTCATAAGACGCAATGAAAAGAACCAGATTTTTCTGGTTGGAAAATCCCAAGGGGTATCTCTGGGAATACAGGGAACAGACTGGGAGGTAGGCTACCTGGCACCCTGGTCTGAGTACCACATCTCCCTAGACCCTGTGCTTGCCTACATTCCCTAAGACCCCAGGGCCAGCTGAGCCACTTTCTTTTGCTGTGATCCAGAGTCTTCGTCTATCTGCCTCTCCTGTCCTTTTCAACCTCCTACCTTTCCCAGGGCTTCCTGGGCACTGGTGACCCAGCAGCCAGGTCAAAGTTCCCCAGGGCACACAACTCAAATTTGCTTTCTGAATCATCCAAGAGGGTAGGCAGGGTACTGATTCTTTTGGGCCCTGGCTCTCACCCAGGGCTCACTCACCTCACCCTGGCTATCCAGACCGAAGGCGTCTTTTTGGAGTCAGAACACCAGCGTTACCTCCAAAGTGCTACACACAACAACCCACCCCACCAGGAGCATTTCTGCCCTGGAGGGAAGAACTGACAGGAATAGCCTCACTTTCTATATACTGTGGGCTCAGGCCCAGCATGAAGGGCCCACTGGAGATGGATCATTGGAGAAAAAGATAGAAGAGAGCTAGGGAGTAGGGGAAACATAGAAAGTGTCTGTCTGAGGGTTATGTGGAGCTGGGTGGTGCAGAAGCGGATGGCACCACAGAACCGGTCTAAAATCAAGAACACCCAAGGGGGAAGTCGACCACACTTCCTTCATCAATGTACCACCCTTAAAAGTTCTTTATGCCTAATCTCGGTTTCTTCTACTGCAGTTATCAGGTCATTGATTAAATATTGCCAGATATGGAGAAAAAGAGAGAGAGAGAGAGAGAGAGAGAGAGAGAGAGAGAGAGAGAGAGAGAGAGACTACCCCAATGATTCATACACATCTGAGGTGGGCTCTACTCACCAGAAGCTTGGATGCATCCTCCTAGAGGGCACCAGGCCTTCCCTGGGCTCTCTTTCCTCCCTCAAAATCTCTATATCCAGAATCTACCTTGATCTTTGACCTTTAACTTCATACATAAACAAGCTTCTAGAATCCGCGGTGCCCAGGGGGCTTACCCCACCTGTACCTGCTCCAGGAACCCAGCTCTGGTCCGTGGCCACTTGTTCCTGGAGAGGCGCGTGGGGAATAAATCCCCCCCCCATTTTCCCGCGCCAGCGGTGCGCAAACATGGGGCGACTACCACGGACCCCTAGGCCCAGAGCCACTGGGGTCGGGGTTGGGGTCAGGGACAAGGGGGGGGGTGAGTCTGCGGAGTCCCAAGGAACCCCAGCGTCTCCGTCTCTGCAGGATCTCCCCACCCCCATTCCGCATTCTCTCCGGGCCTCACGCTATCCCCAGCCCCTTTCCACCCAGGGGACGCGACCCTATATGCGCTTCCGTCTGGGACCCTCCAAATAGCTGGACAAAGAACGGCGCTGCGCTCGCGCGCTTGGCCGCAGGGCACTGGTGCAGCAGGTAAATACCCTGGGCGGCCGGACCCTCCCGCTGCTCCCCGCCAGGGCGCGACACGCCACCTCGGCTGTCGCGACTCCCGCGAGACGTGGCGGCTGCACACCGGGCCCCGGCCCCACGGGGCTCGGGCTCGGGACTCACCGGCTCCAGAGAGCTCGACTCGGCTCCGGCTACTGCCTTAGACCTGGCGGCCGACCCGGCTGCGTCCGGCGCAGGGTCCAGGCGGCTGGGGCAGGAGGCGCCCGCTTGGCAAAGTCGGCGAGAGGCACCGGCTCAGTTTGCGCACCCGCCGGGAGTCCGAGTGAGTCAGAGGGAGACCGAGGGAGCGAGTTATAGGGGCGCCGGGAGGGGGGGCGCCACGCCACCCTCCCCCATCCCGCCCCCCGCCCCCCGCCCCCCGCCCCCCGCGGAGTCGCAGGCAGCCACTCGCAGCCGAGAGATGCCCGGACACAAAGACCTCGTGCCAGCTGCACACCCAAGTTTCTCCCGAGCCCAGGGGGCTGGGCCCCCGTTCACCGCGGAAACGCACAGACCCAGCTCGCTGATGCCCTAGGATCTGCCCCCCTCCGGGGTGGGGGTGAACGGGCTTTCTTTCACAGCCGGGATGACCCCCTTCTGCTCAGCCCACGGACCCCTCCCCTGGCCGATCGCCCCTGGGACCAGCCTAGGGATGCCGGGGAAACTGAGGTCTCGAGGGTGCCGCATCCCCAGGGCACTAGTGACACGAGTGGGGGAAACGGGTTCTCCTCCTGGGTCCGCTTCGGATCTCTCCTTGCCCTGCGGGGACTGGCCGAGGCTGGTGGTAAATTCAGAACCCCAAGCTAGACTTCTGGGGTTCCAGGGATCTTGAGGCCGGTGCCTTGGGGAGGGGAGGCGTCTGGGTGGGAACCCGGGAAGAGAGGGGCCCCGGGTCTCCGGGTACCTGCGTCCGCTGCGCTTGGACTCCGCTCCAAGGGCTGCAGCTCGAAGCTCCGACAAGTCTCCACGTCCAGCCCGAGAGGGGGCGGCCGGGCCCGGCACAGCGAGGCCAGGACGGTGAGCGCCGCCTGGCACCGAGGCCCTCCGGCCCCCCACACCTCGCTCATGCCCCGGACACTCGGGCCTGGCGGAGCAGTCGCTCGAACCCCCGCCGCGGCGGGACTGGGGCGGGGCAAGGACGCCCCAAGAAGACCCTCCCCGCAGCGGCCCCCTGCGGCTCGGTTCTGCTTTTAATCACTTCCCCGCAGGGTCCCCGCCCCTCACGTGGCATCCCGCGGCAGCTGGCAAGTCTGGCGCCTCCTGGCCGCCCCCACCACACTCAGGGACCTGCCTGCGTCCGCGAGGGCTCCAGCCCCGCTATCCTGCATCATGGAGGGGTCAAGGCCAGAGAAAGAACCCAGGTGCCGCAGGGCAATCGCTGTAGGTGTGACCTTGGGCCTCTTTGGGCCTCAATTTTCCTTTTCGTAAAAATGGTATAGTGATGACGAGTGAGTGCTTCAGGGGCTCCCTGGGACTACACAGACAGAGCTTGTGGATAAACTGCCGCACGCCACACAAGTGGCGTCGCAATAGACAGCGCAACATACAGGGGTGGCCCAACAGTATGCGGGAGGACCCTGGCCGAGGTTCTTGACGCCGGAAGTTAGTCAGACTTGCCCTAAGTCTCAGCTTCGAGGACAGAAGACCCCAAGACTGCTGAGCGAGGAGAACTGCAAAGACTTTCAGAGCCCCGCAATCCTGCGGTCCGCGGCACCGCACGTTGCTATGGCGACAAGAGGCAGCGGCCGTCTCTCTCCATGGCAACTGGAGGAGAAAGTTTCTGGCGAATAGGAATGGGGGCATTTCAAGGTGTTCGGTTCCCGCCAGACCCACCTCTTCGCGTGAGGGCAAACCCACCAGAAATACCTTTTATTGTGTGCGAAGCACGCAGATAACCAGAGCAAGAAAGAAAACTAAACAGGGGGATTGAGGCTAGACTTTAAAAGGCATTTCCTCCAGCAACTGCGAAGCCCAAAACGAGATGACTGGGGGGCTTCGAGATGCCTCGCTCAGCCCTGGAAATCTAGGAGCCATCGCTAACTGCCAGGGGATTGGAGAGACTGCTGTCCTCCACCTGTCAGCCGTGTGGTCCCTTTCTGAGATAAGCTCATACGAAGTTCCAGCCTCAGGCCTCTGCCTTCTGAGATCTGGGAGGGAAACTTTAGCTTGCAGCTCCTGCAACCGCAGGACTGTGTGCACAGGGATGGGTGGTGGTGGAGAGAAGGGTCTCTCCTCTGAATTAGCACACTAATTGCAAGTGGCTTAGACCGTGACTCACGTTCCGGAGGGAGGCGATTCCGAGCCCCAGCTCCCGGCGATCTCCACCGTGCCCCAACTGTGCAGCCATGCCACCCGGCCCTTGTATTTGCAAACCCCCAGGCAGCGAGTGCCCCGGGCACCAAAGGCCAAACAGAGGCCTTGAGGGATCGATCACCAGACAGGTTTTCCTTCCGCGACCCGCGCCCTGTCCCAGTCCCTGTCCACGGTGCTGAAGGTCCAGTTGGTGCAATCAAGAGCTACGTGGGAGGCTGGGGGAATTGAAAGAAGGGAGTAGAGGAGCGAATCATACCAAGTTCCTAGCTTCTACCAGGGGCGCCCTCTCATCAAGAGGTGTAGGACCTCGGGTGGGAGGGACAGAGGAGGCTTCATCCACGAACATTAGTAAATTCGGATCACCCTCCTGAGGGTGGTGTATTGATATTCCAACGACAGGTAAGATTCTGTCTCTCCACCTGCCTTCCACCCACCTGAGGATCTCCGGAGGCTTCGTCACCCCCCCTCCACCATCAATACAGACCTCAGCTGCTGGGAGAGAAACCGGAGTTCCTAGACCCCCAGCTACACGCTCATTAGCAGCTTCCAAAGCTAGGGGTTTGTGTTTATGTAAAACACGAATGGAGATGAACGCTCTCTGCCCGTGTTTACGGCAACTCTGTCACTCCTGCGATTTCCCCCTCCCCCTCTGGAGCTCCTGGGGACATTAGCAGAACAAAGCCTTGTTTTGCCTTTGCAGAGGATGAAAAAACATAGACCGGTTCCAAGGCCCAGGCCTGTGATGCAGGGAAATCAATATTTTGCTTACATTGAGTGGGGGAATTTACATCTAAACTGAAAGGAAAGGAATCTGTTCCGAGCAGAGCAGGTGGCAGAGCTGAGCTTTAACAGATAATTTCTCATTGTTCCCGGATTCATCTTCCACACAGGCGGCTCTGCAGCGTCTCTGGCGATCCGGCAGTAGTAGCTAGAGACCTGGCATTTCTCAACCTAACAGAGCGAAAGAGGTTCTGCCCTGACAGGGCTGCAGGAGCAGTCCAGAGCTCCAGGGCTGCTATTGCATTTGGAGTACTGGAGTAACTATGTGAGAAAGACAAGTGACAGGAGACAGCCAGAGACAGAAGAGACAGATGCAGAAACACACACACACACATACACACACACACACACACACACACACACACAGAGGGACAAAGGGACACAATCAGAAATTGACATTAAAAATATTTTTTCTTACATAAAGATTAAGCTTCCCTTAGCTATTCTCTTCCAGTCCCGCCATCAGTTGCCAATACCACTGCAGTAACAAGACAGAAAAAAATCTGTGTGTATCTCTAAAGCCCTTTTCCTTACAAGCACACCCCCCCCCAAGCACATCTAAAAATCTTCCCATAAGAAGAAAGCAAATTCAGACTCCTGGGTGACACCCAAATGCTAGGAGGGAAGAAGGCAGAAAGAAGTGTAATTTTTGTGGTTCAACCCAATCTGCAGAGAAAGACCATGCAGAGTTCGGATTTAGGAGCATGGAAGAGAGAACAGAGACAATATGGCAAACGGGGACATCAGACAGGGTACTGGGAGTACTGTCACAGCCTCAGCATCCTATTGTGAAAAATCAGTTAGGAGCTCCTTGATGGTAGAAGGGGGTGATTTTCCAGGTGTTCAACTCATTTTTGCCTTCCTTTCCCCAGTGACTCTTTTAAAGCTCTGGCCAGACCATTTTGAATCCAGAGCCTTCAGACCAAACTGCTCACAAGTACAATGGGAAGGGCTTAGAGGAGAGGGGAGGCAGAACAGATCCGAAACAGAAACCATGGGCTTCTTACTCTTAGGCCCTTGCTCTTCTCTCCCCAGAGAGCCAAAGTGGACATTCCCACCCCATCCCTGCTCTGTGCCCTTGGGCAGGCACCCCCCTGCTCTGAGCAGCAATGTCTTGTTAAGTTATGCTACAAATAAAATAACTGAGGACCGAATCATATTTTTTTAAATTTGAATCTTGTTAAGAAATTGCTAATGCTGTAGGCGGGAAGAGTGAGAGCTCCTTTGACATGAACTGATGTGTCACATTGTCTTTCCATCTCAATGCAATTTCTAAATAGGGAGCCCTCTCCCCAGTCCCTCCTCCCTTCATGTCAGATGTAAAGGGAGCATCCGATGCTCATAGCTGGATTGTCTTACGTGCAAGGAGAGACACAGGGATATAGACAGTAAGACACTGCTTCATCAAGTGCAGCAGCCATGGGGCCTCTGACCCAGCCTTGAGGGCTCGCATCTGCTCTCTCTCATCCCCTGCTCTCTGACGTATACTTCCAGATCTGAGAGGGACATCTAAGAATTGTACTGTCCAGAGGCTAACCTGTATTTTTTGGTTGGGTCAGTCCCTGAAACTAGCCAAGAAGGAATTTATCTCATCATTCCTTAATACAGCACTGAGGGATAGATTTGGTGGATGCTAATAGTCCACCTGGAAGATGAGGACATTAATAGGTCAGTCCCTAGTTTTGCAAGCTGAGGGGCAGCAGAACTGGAATCCAGGCCTTTTGAGTTCAGTGCCCCTTCCTTCTCCATGGAGGGAGAGGGTGATGGGGATATGAAGATTTTATCTTTTCATTAAAAAGGTATGCTATTTTAAAGCGGCTTTATAAGACATTAAAAGTATTTGGAAATAAATTACAGAGCAACAGATTTAGTCCTGTGTCTTTGCAAAGATGTTAGCTCTCCGATCTTAGTCATTTCAAATGCCTCTTGGACCCAGTCACGGGTCTAGAAGAAAAGTCAATGTCATTGATAAAGCACAGGGCCAGGGCTAGGCAGCTTCTCTGCTCAGAATTTGCTTTATTGCTTCACTTTTGACAGAGCCAGGACTCCCCAGAGGGCCACTTGCAGAGTCTCTGTTACACCTGGGATGTGTCCTGTGCTCAGAGCTCAGGTTCCAGGAAAGGGCCAAGCCAAAAATCTTCTAAGACCAGGACCTCAGTGGCTGGAATTCTCCCTAGAGAGCTTGCAGAGAGTTTGCAATCTCAAGACTCTGGCTGTTCGGCTAATGAAAGGAAACCAGATAAAATGCCAAAAGTAATTAAAGTGACACATTCAGAAAGGCCTGCCAAAACTGGGATGTCTCAATCCTTTATTTCAACAGAATTCTGACAGCAAGCTTTGGGTCAAGGACCTGAAGTCCCCCATGGAATGGAGGGGCCAAAGTTCCTGGTGGAATAAAGCTGTTCACCAAATTTTAGCTTCTCCTTATACTGTGAAATAAAATTCCTTTTCTATCTGAGCTCCCAAGCCTCATATCTACTTCTGCTCTTTGTTTTGAGTATAGTCACTAGCTGAGTGGGTCCCCCTTCCCGTCACTAATACTTTGTACATTTGTAAGTGAAATGCATTTTACACAACACTCTTGGGTGTTACCTCCCCTTATACTCCCAGCAACCCTGAGAATTCCATATGTTACTTAATCTCATTTCACAGGTGATGCCCCACAGAAGCTAAAATAATCGATCTGGGGTTCCCAGCCAACTAGCAACAGAACCAGACCTCAAGCTGATGTCTGTCTGTCTCTCTGTCTCTGTCTCTCTCATTCTCTTTCTGCATGCTTACTAAAGTCTTTACTAAGACCCAGTCTCTGTGGGATTCTGAGATATAGTCCTAAGGCTGTACATGGCAGCCTTCAGACACACAGCCTGTGGAGCCCTGAGCTCTGATCCGGGCTGCTATCCTGAGGAAGTGCACAGGATTGCTGTGGAGAGAGGCCACGTGTGAAATTGATTTCAAATGAGTTCTTTGACCTCTGTGCTGCACAGATGCCGGTGCCTATATTGACTGGGAAACTCTTCTGTGGCATGATTCTCTTTGGAATTCCCTCCTCCCCAAGTTTCCTGCTCTCAACCCTTCCATTTTCCCCAGGCTCAGCCCATCTCTTGTGTGTCTGTTTATTCAAGTGGTTTTACTGTCCTTCCCAGCTTCAAATGTTAAATAGTACTATTTAAAAAAATGTTTCACTTTTTTATGTGTATGAGCGTATTCCCCACATGTATGTGAGTGCACTCATGTTCAGTGCCCGTGGAGGTCAGAAAAGAGCATCAGATACCCTGAAACTGGAGTTAGGAGAGTTGTTAGTTGCCATGTGGATGGGTCCCTGCAATAGCAGCCAGTGCTCTTAATCACTGAGCCATCTCTTCAGCCCCAAACAGTACTATTTTGTTTGTTTGTTTAGCATAGCCTGGCCTTGAACTAGATGTGTAGCTGAGGAGACCTTGAATTCTTGATCCCCCTGCCTCCACTTCTCAAGTACTGGAATTATAGGTTATACCATGTTCAACAACAATGTTATGATCAATAGTACACTATGGCTGGTGAAATGGCTCAGTGGGTAAAGATGCTTGTTCCCAAGCTCGATGACCTGAATTCAGTCCCTAGAATCTACATCGCAAAATCCCTAGAATCCAACTCCTACAGGTTGTCATGACCTCCACACATGTACTGTGGCACACTGGCACCCACACACATTCACATACAAGTAAAAAAAAATGTAAAAAAAGCAATAGCACAACATTCACTGAGCTACTAGGCCAGCCCAGGCTTTATGTTGCTTACATAATGTGGAGACCGTTTGCTCCTCGCCTCAGCCCTGTTATGATCCAAAGTTTGCAAGTGCCGAGTGACAGAGCTGGAACCCAGGCCATCGCACTCTGCAGGGGCTTCTCATTCTGTGTCCCTCTCTCCCATGTGTGCATTTTTACATGTTTTAAAGTTTATTATTTTTTTGCATATTTTAATTGAATTTTTGTGCATTTCATATAGAACATCTTAAACTCTTATACCATCTTCCGCACTGGCTCCCTCCTATAGCCCCCCCCATGCACACACTGGATTTCATGCATTCGCCATTTGTGTTAAGGCCTATTGAGTCAAGTTAGTGTCTCCAGATGTCCTTCAGTGAAATTCATTCACTGGAGTCTAGTCAGCCTATTCTAGATAGCGGCTCTAGCCACTCCCTTAAAGAAGATCAGCTCTTCCTCACCCAGCAGAAATCAGCTGCCAACATTTCTTCAGCTAAGATTGGGTTCTGCTGCCCATTTCCATAACTCCATAGCTGAGTTTTTGTTTGCTTGAGTTTGCATGGCTCTTGAGCTTGCTGATAGCATTGCTGTAGGTTCATACGAGCAAGGTCCCAGGAGCCTGTAAGCCTCTGTTTCCATATGGTCATGACCTCCTCCCTGGGCTTTTACAATCTTTCTTCCCCTTTCTTCCATAGTGGTTCCTGAGTCTTGGGTGGGTGAAGTTTAACATAGGAGTCCTATACAAGGACCTACACTCTGCAGAATCTTATTGGCTACACTTTGGCCACATGTGCATTTTTAACTTCCTATTCTGAACAACTTGACCCAATACCACCCAAATCCAATGGGCCCAAGGCAAAAATTATATTTTACTTTGTGAACCTGCTCTTTCCTTTAAAGAAAGATCTAGTTAACCGAACTGGCTCCTTAACAGAAACCATCAGAGCCCTCCTGATGTTTCCCTCCCCTTTGTCCACATGGACCCAGTCAATCACTCAACGCTTTTAGTCTCTAAGATGTTTTGAATCCTGGCCTGCTCTCACCCTCCCACCCATCCTCACCGCTTCATCCAGGGGCTCAGCACCCTTCGTCCAGATCATGGCAGATGCTTTAAGGGATCATATGGTTACATCACCATCGCTCTCAAAATTCTTCAAGCTTCCTGGGCTTTTCATGATGGCACTTGCTCTCTCCAGTAGTCCATACACGGCACCTCTAGAACTGGCACCCATCCCTCTGTCTTCCTGTACAGCCTGTCTAACTGTGTGTTCCCTGTAGGCTGCCTACGCTGTGGTCTCAGAGTGTTGATCCCTGTGTCTTCCCCTCCTGCCCACCCCACCCTTCATGCTTCTGTATTTCTTCAACTGCTATTCTCTGGAAGTTCCTGTTGTAAGTTCTGGAACTTGCAACTACTGTGCTTCCACCCTGACTGAGCTCCTTCCCTCTTTTTTGTGTCACTCAACAGGCTTTCAGGAGGTGTGGAGCTTAATAGTGCAGGTTTTGGAACTAAGGCTGCCTGGGTTCAAATTTTAGATTTGAATAAAATGAATGATGAGTGAAACCTTGGGCAAGTTGCTAAATCTCTCTGTGCCACTGTTTTCATATTAATAAAATGGAAACAGTGGGCGGGGCGGGGTGGCTCACGCCTTTAATCCTAGCACTGGGGAGGCAGAAGCAGGCGGATCTTTGTGAGTTCAAGGCCAGCCACCAGGCTGAGTGAGTTCCAGGACAGCTGGTGCTACAGGGAGACGCTGTCTCGAAAAGAAATGGAAAGATGGTATGTGAGTGCTTGTCTCCTTGAAGAATATAATATTAGCAGTGCAAAGTGGGCATGTGAGTGCAGGAGCTGCATGGCCAGACCAGGGCAGGCTTCTTGGAAGAGAATTGTTTCCAGCCGTCTGGGTGGTGTTGTTTTGCCCGGTGACAAGCTGGAAGGAATTCTGGAACATACCCTGACCAGGCTTCAGGAATAACCTTCAACAAGGTTTCAAACCAAAAGAAACATAATCTGTGAAACAGGAAGCAGGAAATTTCCTTGCCATGACCAAATGACAGAGAGGATCCCAGGCCCTCAGATATCCTTCAACTGGGGATGAGGGTGCCCAGGCTCCTTCAACTGGGGGTGAGGACTCAATCCACCCTTTGCACCCACGGTGCAAAAGCTAAAGGCACCTGTTCAGAACTCAGCACACACAGTGGAGTGGGAGGGGGGCGGGGGGGGTGAGAAATTTCTTCCTGAGAAGAAATTGCTCATTTTCCCATTGCTGTGAGGCAAGTGCATGTCTGCTGGGGCAGCTGACTGTTTGCCAGGATAAATTTCTGATAATAACGCAAAGTCATTACTGTGCAATTAGCGCTGCTGCTAATGAGGAATGCCAAGTTCCCTGCCCATTCCTTCCCTCCCTCCCTTTCTACCTCTCTCTGATCTTTTCTCTCTCCCCACAGTTCTTCTCAACTTCTTCCTTTCCAGAGTTGGAGGAGAGGAAGCATGGGGTGAGGCAGAAGAGGGGCTGTCACCACGTACATTTTGACTCTCAGTTTCCTTAAACTAACAAAGTGCCTATGGAGCTAAGAGAGGCAGGGGACAAGGTGGTACTGAGGAAGGGCAGTTTGTAGCTGAGGCCGTGAGCCCTCACAGTGTATGAAGGGGAGGAAGTCTGTGGTCTGTAGAGGCAGATTGCCCTTCAGGGGCCAGAGCAGTCAGCCATCCTAAGACCCTGTCCAATGGCCTGGTAATAGGGGGTTTGGCTCGGTATGAAGGAGACTGCCAGGCCATGGGAGATAGATGCTGTGTTTGTTTCAGTTGCTGCTAGGAACAGCAGCTGAGCTTGATTGGAGGGTAATTTTCCCTAACACACACACACACACACACACACACACACACACACACACACACACACACACAGGGGCACTCACAGTCCATATGCAGAGGCCACATTCATTCCCATGCCAGACGGATTTTCCAGTTATGCTCCTGAACATACCTGACACTATGTAGCTTTTGTAGCCTTGGCAGAGCAGAGCAAGGCGAGGTTAAAAGCTGCTGAGGAAATCACAGAGGTCTTTTCTTCAGGGTGGGCTGAGGAGAGGCCCACTGTGGCTACCAGTGCCACAGTGTTCAGGAGGGGTCAGGAAGGAGGAAATAGCTTTAGAGGGAGGCTTCAGGGGAGGACATTGGGAAGTGGGGCCAGGGTGCCAAGGACCCTTGCAGGGAGGGCAGCAGGCATGAGGGTGGCAGAAGCAGTTCACAGCTCTAGAGATCATGGGGGCCACGGAGAGCCTGAGGGCCCGTCACCCCAGCGGGAGGCCAATGGGCTGGCGTGCTTTGCGGTATCCAATTCTTTATGATTCTTGTTCATGAAAATTACCAAAACCCAATTGTTTTCCTCACAGCTGTGCTCACCTGGGGTGGGAGGGAGAATAACAGGGCCTTTCATTATTCATTGAACTAAGCTGTTAGAGCCAAACACCACCACAAAGAAAAAGGGCTGCTTTCCTCAGAACCCTTTCTAATTGTAACTGAGCTGGGGAGGAGATGCTGGCCTGAGAGGCACGCTGCCTCTGGCTTTCGAGTGGAACTTAGGCAACGCTTTTTTCAAACCTGACTACGACAGTTGCTCTGCTAAGAATGCATTTCACTGAGACCCCATTATAACCATATCCTCTTTTTTCCCTATAAGGCCGGGCCTGTGCTCTTCTTCCTTAGATAACTTTCTTCCTCATGTGGGTTAGAATCCCTTAGAGCATGAAATTTCTGTTGTACCTGTCCTGGACAAGGACTCATAATAGTGACTGGGTAATGGTTTCTCTTACCAAGTAGGTGCTCAACAGATTTTAATTGAGTGGATTAGCCAGGATAAGACTTTCAAAGTCTGGCATGGTGGTGGCAGTTTAGAATCTGACTAATCCCTTCTTGCCAGAAGGAGAAGACGAAGCCCCAAGTCTCTAAAGCAGGTCCCAGTGGGTAAGGGCCTGTCTTCCTCTTTGGTCTGGGATTCCTAAAGCTGGCCATATGCTGAGAATGGCTGCTTTGAAGATCCCCCTGGAGCAGCTTGTAGCAATTCCTACAGAGCTCAGCTACCTAGACTGGGGAGACACTGGCCCCCATTTCTTTTTTTTTTATTTTATTTTTTTTTATTATTTTTTTTTATTATTTATTTATTTTTGTATGTGTATGAATGTACTGTCTGCATGCAGGTCTGTGCACCCGTGTCGTGCAATGCCGCGGAGGTCAGAAGAGGGTCTTGGATTCCCCTGGAACTGGAGTTCTCCTGGAATTGGAGTTACAGACGGTTCTTAGCCGCCATGTGGGTGCTGGGGATCGAACCCGGGTCCTCTGCAAGAGCGTCGGTGCTCTTAACCGCTAGGCTATCTCTCCAGCCCATTTCTATCTCCTCTCTGACTCCCTGACGTTGGCTCCAGAGCACTTTTAAGAAGTTGCTTCCCAGTGGGCTCCATGTCTGGAAAACCTTTACTCAGAACCAGTGGCCTCAGCTGCTTGCCTTCCATTTCTCCTGAGCCCCTGCTGGATCCTGATGCGACCTCCATGTTCCCCCTCCCTGTTCTCCTACCCAAGGGAAGGCAACATATTCCTTCCTGGCATCAGGACAAGAATTACTAAAGAAAGAACTACAAATCGTACACATAGTTTCTACATATCACACACTGGCCAGAAAGAGAAGGGGCCATGCCACAGAGCTTGCCCATGTCCAGCCCCATGACGATGAACCAGTTGGACAGGGCTGGAGCTGAGTCCACAGAGTCACCTACTGAATAGCAGTAATGAGGGGCCCTGGAGTTTATCATATGTTCTCCAACAACAACCAAATAATGGTCTATGCTATATCATGAAGACAAAAGCTAAAAGTTCCTGGGGACCAGAGGCAGGAGCTGAAGCTCCAGCTCCAGACCCGGAAATCAGGGGCAGGTAGAGATGGAGTCAACTCAGAGCAGGTCAGACCCAGGGTAATTACCACAAGCATTTGTGGATATGCAGTGCTTGCCTACAGGGGGCGGTGGTGATGCGCTTTGCGACTGTGCCTTGAGCATGGGCAAGGGCAGGGCAGAAACCTTCACTCTTCTAGCTTCTGCCAGTTTTCAGAGGAGTTGGCCAAGCCATGCTGACTCCTCTGATAAAAATTTGAAAGAAGACCACCAGAAACTGCCGCTGAGAGTTGAAGGACCTTCACGTTCAGCCTAAGACAACCTCTGGGATGAAAAGGTATAGAGGTTAAGTATATGAGCCTTTGACCTGGTCAGAGGCAGATCTAAATCCTGGCTGTGATTTACTCAATATATATAACCTTCCGTGGCCTGTTTCCTGAAGTGTAAAATGAAGATTATACGACCACTTATTAGAATTGGAATAATTCCTGGACAGGGTCTGGTATACAGTAAGTGCTCAATAAATGGTAGTAGTGTAGTTATCAGTTGTATTTGATTATGGTTTATGGAGTGACCTCAAATTCAATAGTATAAGCTTGAAAATGTCCTCTATTACAGGGAATATCTTACCGGCATTTAAATCACAACGATGGACAGCAGAAACTGCCCTGTCAGCTCTAGGGGAAGGATAAAACCGTCAGGTGGCCCCTTTGCTTCCATACTGAGGTGGACACTAGTGGGGGAGAAGAACGGCAGCTGATGATTAAATTGAGCCCTTTACCCATGAATTATGGATCGATGACCTTTCCTGGCTTAATTACTCCCACTGCTCTGTGGCCTGGGTTCTGATGTGAGGCCCCGGAGGGGGGCGAATTCTGCTCACAGCCAGAAAAACCCAGGGCCCAGAGCATCTACTTTTATCCACCCTGATTCACATGGCTATTTCTTCAGCAGGGGAGATTCTCTCACTGTGATGAAGATCGTACCCTAGTCCAGGGGCAGGCCCCTGCTTGCCTCTCCTAATCCCTCTGACCTTTGCAGAAACATCTTATCCTTCTTTTAAGATTACTGATATCATCTTTAACTCATTTTTTTTTAAAGTTGAATCTGAGTGTTATTAGTGAAGCTGTCTCACTAATAGATCTGTGGGCTCTTACTGTGTTGGTGTGTAGATGAGCACAGAACACTGGATGGAGCAGTAACCCCTGTACTATTCATTCACAGTTACTTCAGAACAAAAGGTTGAGGTTTGTTTGCTAAATGTTTTCAGACATATACAAAAAGGAGAGATAATAAAATGAAATCACACACATATATCATCTACCTTCAAAATGTATCAACATACTGATTTTATTCATCTGCTTTCTTCCCTCTATTTTTTAGATGTTTTTAAAAGAAAATTTGTTAGGTGCGGTGGTGCACACCTTTGATCCCAGCACGAGGGAGGCAGAGACAGGCAGATCTATGTGAGTTCAAGGCCAACCTGGTCTACATAGTGAGTTCTAGGCCAGGTGGGGCTGCAAGGAGACCTTATCTCAAAAACACAATAAAATTATTTATTTTATGTCTATGAGTGTATTGTTTGCATATAGGTCAAGGCAGCTGTGTTGTACAAGGCCCAAGGAGGTCTAAAGAGGATGTTGGATCCCCTGGAACTGGACCTACAAATGGATGTTAGCCACCATGTGGGTGCTGGTAATCAAACCCCGGTACTCTGCAAGAACAGCCAGTGCTCTTAACCACTGGGCCATCTCGCTAGCTCTTAGTTTCAGACTTTTTTTTTTGGTATTTTTTGAGACAGAGTCTCCCTTTGGTCTCAGCTGGCCTGGAGTTTGCTCTGTAGACCAGGCTGGCCTTGAACTCACAGAGATCCACCTGCTTCTGCCTCCCAAGTGCTGGGATTAAAGGCATGTGCCACCACGCCTGACAGTTTCAGACCTTTTAAGGCAAATTCTAGACATTATATCACCTTACCTGTCAATTCTGCAGGTATTTGTGACAAATATATGATTTTGCCTATATAAGGAATTATCCCAAATAAAACCAACAAAATAGTAATTCTCAGATATTACCTAATATATAATTAAATTATTCAGTTTCCTAAAATGTCTTCTAATTGTTGGAATATTTTGGTCCAAAAGTATGTGTGTCCAAAATACGCATGCGTGTGTGTGTGTGTGTGTGTGTGTGTGTGTGTGTGTTATGGTATATGCATATATGCATAGGAGTATGTGGGTACATGTGCCCATGCAGAGGTCAGAACAGAACATCAGGTGTCTTCCTCTAGTCCTCTCTGTCCTATTGCTGTGACATGGGGTTTCTCACTGAACTGGCTGGGCTATTTTGACTAGGTTGGCTGGTCGCTGAGCTCTTGGGAATCTTCTTGTCTCTCTCTCACAATGTTAGGTGTGATGGGTAATCTTGGTTGCTAACTTGATGTACTAGGGAACAGTGATGGACTGTGACCTCCAAGATTAAATAAATCCCATCCTTTTTTTATTTTATTTATTTCTGTATGTGTATGAATGTACTGTCTGCATGCAAGTCTGTGCACCCGTGTCGTGCAACGCCAAACTGCTTTTGGTCATTGTGTTTTTCACAGAAACAGAAACCAAATTAGAACACTGGGCTTATGGGCATGCCCAACCATGCCCACTATTTATGTGCGGGCTGGAGATTTGAACTCAGGTCCTCATACCTGCAAAAATCCCAAGGCACTGATCCACCTCTCCATTTCCATCCCCATACATGGGCTTTAAGTAATAGTGTCTGACTTTTCCCATCCAAAGCTGATGATTCCTTATGGAGTTACCTAGACAGCAGATAAATATGGCCAATCAAGTAAGTCACTAGTGGAGGACAGAGATGAAGACAAGAGGTAGAGCCATCATTTAGGCTAAGTCTTTTCTGATCACTACAAAACTGGACTTGGGACTCTGCCTGAGTGTATATGCTGCCCTCTTCTCATAGTTGAGGCCATCTGTTTCATTCATAGATTTCTTGAATGTTTATGACAGGAGCTTGCTGTCTGGTACTGAGATAGTTTGGTGTCTTAAGCCCCTTGTCAAGCACATCAAACAGCAGGCTAGAGGAGGGAGCTGTAGAGTTTATAGGAGTCAGGGAAAGCTTCAGGAAAGGTGGCATTTTGAGGCTGGAGAGATGACTCAGTGGGCACGACTGTTTGCACTGCAAGTGTGATGGCCTGAGTTTTAAGTTGCCAGCACCACATAAAAAGCTATGCATAGCTTCATGTGCCCGTGACCCCAGCATTGGAGCTGGGGCAGAAACAGGTAGCTACCTAGAGCTTGCTGATTAGCCAGCTTAGCTGAAAAGTGACATTCTGGTTCAATGAGAGGCCCTGTCTCATAGTAATAAGATGGAGAGCAATGGAGGAAGATGCTGGATATTCTGTACTGGCCTCCACATGCACACACATGGGCACATGTATACACACATGCGTGCGTGTGCACGCACACACACACACACACACACACAAATAACAATAACAAGAACAATAATAATGAAAGGAACAGTGCCATTTTGAACTGGTTCTGGAGGTGTTAGAGCTTCTGAGGCCAGTGAGTCACATCTCCCAATTCTATTGTTGTTGTTGTTGTTTCCAAAATGCATTACGCCAAACTGCTTTGTACAAAAGCTTAGGGGGCCCTACACACATCTCCCAATTCTATAGCAGAAACAGACACAAAAATCAGAGGGAGATCAAATATCTGCTTTATTACAGGTGACTCTGAGAGGTACACAGCTTAGATTTGAGGCTCAAAGGGCCTTTTCCTCATCATGAATGATTTTAATTAATTGAGACAGGGCACATAGCAGATGTGGACAAGAGAAGGAAACGTTAGACAAACACCACACAATTAGTAAAAGAAAATTGTAAACAGGCAAGAGCTTGCAAGAGTGGGGACCCGGAGAGAGGGGCTGAGAAGTTTGTCTTAGACTGGGTGGCCTGTTGTGAGCAGCTGTGGCTCAGTTTTAGAAGGCCTCCCATCTGATGGGAAAGAAAGGTTCCTGTCTGTCTGTGCCCCCATGTCCTTCCTTGAGGACCTCACCTGGCCTGGGCATTGTGTCCAAAGCTTGTCAGCTCAATGGCGTCCCTCTTGGCTTGTCTTCAGGAAGTCTTTTCTTGCTTCATTTCTCACTCTCTGGCTCTCTGTGTTGACATCTGTAGAGTTGCTCACACACACACACACACACACACACACACACACCCCACCCCATGCTGTTCAAACACCTGGCATTGATTCTTCAGCCTTCACACAGCCCCTTTGACATCACATATACCCCAATGTCAATATTAAACCAACTCATACAAGCTTCTGAGTGATTATTCTCCTCTTATCAAAAGCCACAATACTTTGCATAGGTGTTTACTCTCAGCAAGGCCCTATTTCATTAATCAATACATTCAGCTAATAACTTAACACCAAGATAGGACATACAGTAGTGAGAAAACCCAGACTACTCCCAGTCCTGCTTAAAGGAGAGTGGATAAGGTGGACGTTGAGCAAGTATCGGGCAGTAACAAGTGTGAGGGTGAAAACTTGGGACCGAGAACAAAAACAGAGAGTTATAAATGATGCCTTTATGGGCGGAGTGTCCAGAAAACATTTATGAAGAGATCACATTTGACTAGAAGAAAACAAGGGAGTGAGGGGCATTTGGAAAACCAGGAAAAGTTTATTCCAGACAGAGAATGAGCGAAGAGCCATGAGGCAGAATGTACTCAAAATGTTCAAAAGCATCAAGGTCAGTGTAGCTTGAGCCAAATCAAAGAAGAGAAAAGGGGGCTGAAGAGACAGCGTAGTGGGTAAAAGTGCTTGTTGCCAAGCAAGAGAACTTGAGTTCGATCCCTAGGACCCACGTAGTGAAGGAGAGAACTGACACACCTGCACCAAAGAACTGACTGAAACGGTGAACTTCTGTTCAAAACAGTCAACTTCCACATGGAGAATTTCGAGAAAGACTGAGAAAAATGAAAAGCATGTTTGGCAGAATGCATGAGCTCTGGTGGGGTGGGGGGATAGGGTGGGGGACACGGGTCTAGATTAAAAAAATAAAAACCAAACATACTATCATATATACTATAATAAGTATAATAAGTCTGATATATAATATATATGGGAGCTTGGAGAGATGCCCTAAATCGGTTAAGAGTGTCCAGACTGGCAGTTCTTGCAGGCAACCCAGGTTCGATCCCCAGCACCCACATGGCAGCTGAGAACCGTCCGTAACTCCAATTCCAGGAGAACTCCAGTTCCGGGGGAATCTGACTCCCTCTTCTGACCTCCTCGGCATTGCACAACACGGGTGCACAAACCTATACTCAGACAGTACATTCATACACATAAAATAAATAAAAAATATATATAATAAAAAATAAGCATAAAAAACCCCAGTGTAAAAGGCACTTGTGGTTACCATACTGGCCAGCACAAAGGTGGGAAATTTCCATCACTGCAGAAAGCTCAATTGGACAGAGCTGATGTAGAGCTTTGCAGACCTCAGTGAGAACCTAGGGTTTTATGTTAAGAGTAATTGAAGGATTTAGAAGGTTTGGACAAGAATGCTCATGATCTGATTTGCATCTTCAGGAGTCATTCTGTACTTGCCATGGTGGCACAGGCCTAGAATCCCAGCACTAGGGATGAGTCAGAAAGATCAGGAGTTCAAGGGTAATCCCAGCTGCACAGTGAGTTTGAAGCTAGCCTAGGCTACATGAGACCCCACGTTGTCCTTGTCCCCACCCCCAAAGGCCATTTTGCTTATGCAAAGCATACAGCACAGGACAAGGGTGGAAGTGAGAACTCAGTGAGGAGAATGCTGTAATAGTACAAGAGAGACGGTGGTGCCTGGAACCTGGATGGTAGTGGTGGATGGAGGTGGACAGATGTTGTCGGGTTTTGGATGTACACACTGATATGATTTGGATGTGAAGCGTATCCCAAAGAGGCCCATCTGTTGAAGGCTTCACCCCCAGCTGGCAATCTGATCAGTGTTGGATTCATAATCTGATGGTATTATTAGGAAGTGGTAAAATTTTGGAGGTGGAGTTTGAGGAAATAGGTCACTGGGGCTGTGTACTTGGGGGAATCTATCTTCATACAGGCCTCTGTCTCTCTCCACTTCCTGGGTTCCAAGAGGTGAGCAGCATCCTCTACATAAGCTCCTGAAACCATAATGTTCTTCCTCACTAACAGGGACAGAAGGATGGATAGCAGCACTTTCATAGTCTGTATTATAAAGGCATATTTGTATTCCATCTTGTAAAAGGGAATCTGCATGTGTGTGTTATTACTAGTGTGGCATGCACACATTGTTAGTAGTTTGCTGTTCTGAGATAACAGCTCTATCCCACACCTGGCAGGCCAGACACCCCTGAAGGAGTACATGTGGAAACCGGTAGACTCTAATTAGATTCAGTATTTCAAGAAGTGCCTGAGCCCAGATATTCGCAGAAGGAGGGCAGAGTGCAAGGAATTTATGATAAAGGGAGAAGTACAAACATCCTAAATCTCAGAAATGTGGCTGACCACCTGACCAGAGGGGCAAAACGAAGCCCTGAAAAGATCAGCTGCCTGGTCTCCCACCCCACATAATCTGCTGGCTGGAGATGGGATAAAAAGTGGTGTATTTAAGATATTATTAATCCACTGCCTTCTCAGATCATCAGCTTGATTAATAAAGTGCAACTTAAAGATTCAATTCCTGGGGATAGAGAGATAGTTCAGTAGTTAAGAGCGCTGACTGCTCTTGCACAGGACCTGGGTTCAATTCCCAGCACCTGCATGGCTGCTAACAACCATCTGTAACTCTAGTTCCAGTGGATCTGAGGCCATCTTCTGACCTCTGCAGGCATTGCATGACACAGATACACTTAGATGCATACAGACAATGCACTCATACACATAAAATAAGAATAATCAATAAAATATTTCCTAAAATATTCAATTCCTGTCACTGCTTGTTGGCCTCCATTGTGGCGGGCAGCACAAGCTTTGGTATCCCAGTTACATGCTCTGGCAAACTCTGCAGGGACAGCTTGGAGACACCCCAGCAAGTCACTGAGTTGATTAGGAGTCACCATTGATGCCTGGATTTGGGGGACCCAGAGTTAAGGGCTGGGAAACTCGTAAGTGACTTGCAATTTCAGTTGGGAAATTTCTTATTCCTGGCTCCCCACACATGGCTTTCACTTCACAAATTGAATCATTGTGCTTTCTTTCTGGTTTGGTTCCGGGGTTAAGGCTTGCTTGGCCTTTGGTTTAAAAGCATTTTCTACTCTATTTTCAACCCCAGGTTATGGCCTTTGTGACCTCTGATTTAAAGACATCTGTTTTATTCCATTCTGTTTTGTTCTGTTGTCTGGCTTGTTTCAGAGTTCTGGTCTTTAGAATGAGTGACACAGATCTATTCCTGGTAATGGCCACTAGGAACCTATTCTGACAAATTGGTTTGACTATGCTATGGTTTTATTTAAAAAATAGCACACCGAGAGTGGTGGTACATGCCTGTAGTCCCAGCACTTGGGAGGCAGAGGCAGGTGGATCGCTGAGTTCAAGGCCAGCCTGGTCTACATAGTAAGTTCTAGGACAGCTGGGGCTACAGGGAGACCCTGTCTCAAAAAAAAATAGCTGTTTGTTTACCCCATCATCAGGAGAGCAAATTTCTTTCGTATCTAAAACTGTGATTATAGGGTTAACACATGAAGCATTTGGGTTATTTTCTATCCTTTTTACCTTCTTGTTTACACAAGATGGTTTACTGACTATCCAAGGTCATGGGAAGCTCTGTTATCCTGGCCAGCTCTTGTTAGAATACAATATTCTTTAATTCTCAGGCTTTTGTGAGACAAAAGAAAAAAATGTAAAAGAGCAGACAAAGAATGCTTCACTGGTGTAAAAAAAAAAACAGAGGACAATGTATTAGTTTAAAAGCCTACTGAAAAATTACACATGCAATATCTCTTCATGAATCTATGTGTGTAGCTAAGGGCTGTATAACAAGAAACAGTGCCAGACAGGAGAAACTTCCCTTCGATTTGTTGGCCAGAGTAGTCCAAGAGATTCCCAAAATTATATAGGCTATTGCCATTGCCCTTGATGGCCTTCCAGAACTTGAAGGTGAGACCCTATTGCTGAAGACAGGGCACACTTTGGGCATAGGACTTGGAACAATGGAGCTGGAGCTGACCTGGGAGCCACCTCCCTGGAGGCTAGCTCTCATAGTTTTAGAGGACACTATGCAAGCCGCTAAGGGAGAACATCATTCAATAGTCAGCCCCAGCTTTAAGGCCTAATAACCACATCCATAACCAGCACAGCAAACTATATTGGGGCAGTAGCGGTATTTTTATCTAGGGGTTAATCAACAGCTTCCTAATTGGACTTAAAGTCCACTCAGTGGGAGGGAACTGTTGTGTGGTACTATAAACATAGCCAAATATGCATGGCTGGAGAGACATAGATTTTAGAGAAAACTCTAAGACTATTATATCCCTAGACAAATGTAATTTCTTACTACATGCTAAATATAGATACTTCTAGTTACACACAAGTATGCCAGTTACCACTCATCAAAGAAGCTTCTTTTGCAACAGATGGAGACTATTGCAGAATTCCACAACTGGTCACACACAGAAAATAAGTGTCTGTGAAATGCCCATCCCTAAGTGACACATCTACAACGGAGCCTCTACACTCAAAGCCCCTGGAACAAGGGGTATAGAGAACACGAATGCATCTCTCAACTCTCATCAACAAAGCTCCCTCATGCAACAGAGAGAAATGAACACAAAAGGGCATAAGTGGCCAAAGGAGAGAGAGGAAGAGTCTGCAGAGTGTGAGTCCTTAGACAGCACTCCTAGATTAAACCTCACCTGCCCGCGGCTCAGGGACTATTGCAGAATAGGGAGCAGAAAGATTGTAAGAGCCAGGGGAGGAGGTGTACCATGTGGAAACACATTCTTCCAGGTTCCTGGGACCCTGTTCATATGAACATACAGCAATGGTGTCAGCATGCACAAGACCCATGCAAACTCAAGCAGACAAGAACCCAGCATAGAACTGGGGAAATGGGCAGCAGGCCCTAGTCTTAGCTGAAGAACTAGTGGCAGCCGATTACTGAGTGAAGGAGAGCTGATCTTAAAGGGAGTGACTCTAGATAGGCTGACTAGACTCCAGTAGATGAATTTGCACTGAGGGGCATCTGGGGACACTAACTTGACTCAAGAGGCCTTAACATAAATGAGAGAATGCATGAAATCCAGTAGGGGGGACTATGTGAGGGAGCCAGTGGGGAAGGGGGTGTAGAGATGACTAAGATATTTTATATGAAATACACAAAAATTCAATAAACTTATACAAAAAACTCTAAGTTTGGCCTTCAAAATAAAAACCAAAAAATCCCAAATGGGATTTACAACAGACAGGAATGTTACAGTTTAATAATATGTGGACAGATTATACTGATTTGATATATTATGTCATCCATGTAGGGTGAATTCAACTCTCTTAATAAAAGTTGGTAAATTTGGGCTGGAGAGCCTAGCGGTTAAGAGTGCCGACCGCTCTTACAGAGGACCCGGGTTCAATCCCCAGCATCCACATGGCGGCTGAGAGCCGTCTGTAACTCCAATTCCAGGAGAACTCCAGTTCCAGGGGAATCCGAGACCCTCTTCTGACCTCCGCGGCATTGCACGACACGGGTGCACAAACTTGCATGCAGACAGTACATTGATACACAGACAGAAATAAATAAACGCTGGGCGTGGTGGCGCACGCCTTTAATCCTAGCACTTGGGAGGCAGAGGCACTCGGATCTCTGTGAGTTCGAGGCCAGCCTGGTCTACAGAGTGAGTTCCAGGACAGCCAGAGCTACAGGGAGACCCTGTCTCCAAAAAAAAAAAGTTGGTAAATTTGTTTGTTGTTATGCTTCTCTCATGATAATAAGGAAGGAAGGAAATAGAGAAAAAAGGAAATAGGAGTGAGAAAAATATAAAGAAGGCTATAAGTATGAGTCTATAGTTTCGGTAAGGAAAATGAAAAAGAAAAGGGAATTTTTTGATAAGGAAGGATTTTCTTACGGCCAAATAATGTTTTCTCCTAAGATAAAATGACTAATTTTTTTCCAAAATGGAAAAGGAAAGATAAGGACAAACCAGAAAGCTTAATCATGTCGTAGAGGGTCTAAGTCACACAAGGTTTGTGGAAGATGAAACTTAAAGATGGTATATGTGCAATCATTGGAGGTTATGAAAATTTCTAAGGTCAAAATTCAATGCACTGATGTAAAACTAAAATATAGTCTTCTGTTTAGAACAATGAGGTATGAATCAAACTTAAGCTGGGCACGGCAAGCATTTGCTCAGCAGTAGGGAAGCTGAAGCAGGAGGACGTGAGTTCAAGACAAACCTAGGCTTCCCAGTGAAACCCCGTCTCAAAGCCAAGAACAAAAATGGAGTCATTTATTCTAGTCCTTTCAAAAGTAACCAAAGCTAAGTGGTTGTAGAGAAGCAATACTTACAGTTACCTGATACTCGTTTAATGTCTTCTAACCTTGGCTTTACTTGTGTTCTGTTTATGACATTTGTTTTAGGTGCAGATGTGTGTAATAACTGCTTGGTTGTGGTCTGTTCTGATATGTATTACTTTGTGCTGGAGAATTCTCATACTAGTAAGAAGTCATCTTTCCTGAGCTACAAATCTTTTTTTTTTTTTTGGTCTTTTCGAGACAGGGTCTCCCTGTAGCTCCAGCTGTCCTGGAACTCACCTTGTAGACCAGGCTGGCCTTGAACTCACAAAGATCCGCCTGTCTCTGCCTCCCAAGTGCTAGGATTAAAGGCGTGCGCCACCACGTAGCCTGAGCTACAAATCTTATAGATACAAGCTACTACTAAAATGGGGAACGAGAAGGAATAAGAGAGACAGAGAGAGGCACTTTTATATGCTGTATTAGGACACATTTGCATTCCATATTGTATTAGTCACTTTTCTGTTGCTGTAATAAAACCACCATGAGCAAGGGAACTTATAAAAGGAAGAGTTTATTTGAGCTTATGATTGACGGTTCCAGGGAATCAGAATCCATTGTGGTGGGAAGCGTGGTGGCTGGGGCTGGAGCAGCAAGCCGAGGGTCACATCTCACAATGAACACAGGAAGCAGAGAAAGGGAGAGGCTGGAGACCTCAAGGCTTGTTAAACTCACTAAGCCTGCCCCCAATGACATACTTCCTCCAGCACAGCCACACCTTCTAAGATCTCCAAGAACAGTGCCACCAACTGGAGACAAAATGTCTGAATACTTAAAGCCTATGGGGGACACTCATTCAAACCACTACACGTATTGTACAAAAGAATCTGTGCACACACGTTATTGCTAGCTGAGCATACGCACACCATTAATAGCTTGCTTGTTCTAATAACCATGCCCCTCCATCCTAGATGCCCCTGGAGGTTGATATTGGCAGAAGCTAACTACATTCAGCATTTCAAAAAGGGCCTTAGTCCAAACTTCTGCAGGATGAGGGCAGAGTGCAAGAGAAGACAGTGAGAGAAGTATAGACAAGTCTCAGAAATGTGGCTGACCTCCTGACCAGAAGGGCAAAATCAGCTCTGAAATGATTGGCTGCCTTTGTCCCACCCCCTCCTCCCTATATAATATAATCCACTGGCTGGAGATGCACTATAAAGCAGTTTCTTTTTTTTTTTTTTTTTTTTTCTTTTGAGACAGGGTCTCCCTGTAGCTCCAGCTATCCTGGAATTCACTTTGTAGACCTGGCTGGCCTTGACCTCACAGAGACCCACCTGCCTCTGCCTCCCAAGCACTTGTGATTAAAGATGTGGGCAACCATGCCCGGACCTATAAAGCAGTTTTTAGAGACATACATCTATTGCCTTCTCAGGTTACCAGCCTTCTGAATAAAGCATAACTTAAACAGTTGATTCTGGTCTCTGCCCATTGGCCTTTGTGGTAGCAGGCATCTGGTGCCATGGCGATGCTGTCACGGCTGCAGCAGAGGAGTCATCGGAACATGGACTGAAGGCTCTGAACCAGGAGTCAAAATAAACCTCTCCTTTAAGTTGTTTTGTCGGTATTTTGTCATAAGAGCAAAGCTGAGTTCCACACAGATGCTCCTTGCCTTACAATGAGGCTGCATCCCACCCCCAAAATTCAGTAAATTGAAAATAATAAGTTAAAAAATGAATTTGATACACCTGACCTACTGAACAGCTGAACAAGGAAGGTCCAAGATGGTGGCGTCAGCAGACTTAGTTTCTGTTAAAGATCAACTCCTTATGGATGGTGCTTTTGTAGCTGGGTCCTCACAGGGTGAAGGGGCTGACTGGCTCTCTGGAGCCTCTTTTGTAAGGGCTCTAATTTATAAGTGCAGTACTCATGAATTCATCAGCTCCCCAAGGCCCCATCTCGTAAAGCCACCAGCTTGGGGTTTAGAATCCCACCATATGAATTTGGGGGAAATACAAGCATTCAGTCCATGATACCTTGAATTAACTCTCACTCAGTCTCATAGCTTTAAAGATCATTTCCCTTGGGCTGGAGAGCTGGCATAGCTGTTAAAGATCATTTCCCAGGCTGGGTATGATGGTAGACATCTGTATTCCCAACACTCAGGAGTCTGCGGCAGGAGGATGGTGAGGATGGTGAGATCAAGGTCAGGTTGGGCTGCATAGCAAGCCACATCTCACAAAATAAGAACAAAACCCCACCTCAAAAGATCATCTCCCAGAGTTTATCCTGGCCCTGATCTGTGTCCTGTGCTCCTTGATGTGAGTATTCAGTTCCTCCGGGACATCTCTGCATAGTTAATAAGCATTTCAGACTTCACATGTGCAAACTGAACACATGGTTCCCACCTTTTACCCTCACTTCTGCCAAAATTCCTCTTCCCCAGAGATTTCTGCCTCTGTCAATGATACCACAGCTCTTTCTTTCTTCAGCACAGAAATTTGTCAGTCACTATTGATCTCTCTCTCTCTCTCTCTCTCTCTCTCTCTCTCTCTCTCACACACACACACACACACACACACACATCCCACATCCAATCCATTGGCAGCCTTCTCAATTCTGTCCTTAAAATCTAGGGGGTCCATGACTTACAGTCTTCCACTGATCACTTCTCAACTTCACAATGATGCAAAAGCAGTATACCTTCAGTAAGAACTGTACTTCATGATTTGAATTTTGATCCTTTCTCAGCAAGTTATATCGAATTGCAGCATCAAGCCACATCAAGTAGAATAATCATTTCAAAAAGGAAGAACCTTGACAAAGACATCTAAGAGGTTCAGAACAGGAGTCCTGAGTCCTATGTACTGGAGGAACCCATGTTTGGAGATACTGTTCCATCTTATGGAACAGTAAGTGAATGCACTACCTCTGTGAGTTCCTGAGTGCTGGGATTAAAAGTGTGTGCCACCATGCCCATCCAGGATGACTTTGTTTGTAAGATAGACAGTACTAGAGCATGCTTACATGCTCAGAAGCATGAACCAGTAAGGAGGGGAAAGTGATGATACAGAAGAAAGAAGAGTTAGTGAAGAGAAAATGTTGAGGAGGAGAGGGAGAGATGTGCTCCATGTGGAGAGCTTGGACTTTGATGGAGGCGTGGACTTTTCATTCCTTATAATAAAAGGGGGATGAGGGGCCTGGAGAAATGGCTCAGTGGTTAAGAGCAACGCCTACTCTTGCAGAGGACCCGGGGTTTGATTCCCAACACCTGCATGGCACCTAAGAACTCTCTCTAAGCGGGGCGTGGTGGCATACACCTTTAATCCCAGCACTCAGGAGGTAGAGGAAGGCAGCTCTCTGTGAGTTCAAGGCCAGCCTGGTCTACAGAGTGAGTTCCAGGCCAGCTGGGGCTATAGGTAGACCCTGTCTCAAAAAAAAGACAAAAAAAGGGGGGGGTAGGTGATGAACTGTACAGGCAGGTTGATGAACACAGTGGAAACTTCCTTTGTTTTAGTGAGAGAACACACAAGATCATCAGCTGAGAGTGAGGAGAGGATCACAGATAAGGGGACTGAAGAGAGAGGAGAAGGCGGGAAGTAGTCCTGAAGAGCAGGAGAGAGAATTAACAAGGCGAGCATAAGAGCACTCCTCACAGCACTGAGGGCTCCCTTGAGGTTCCTGGTCATGAATTTAAAATGAGACGAATCAACATGGGTGTGTGTTTTTCCTAGTCATGATGCATGTGACAAGTACACAGTGACTTGGATTTAATCAGGACTGGAATTATGCCAGACAAATATCAAGAATAAAACAGGGGCAAGATAGTTGATTATAATAATACAAAGCGTGATCATGGTAACAGATGTGGGAGTCTAAGCCAGCTAAGGGGGAGGGGGGGTGGGCGGGCAGGAGCTCGGGTAGGGTGCATGCAGGAGTGATGGCTAGATGGTTTGGAAGTCCTGATGAAGTCTGTAATGATTTCATATTTAATGAAAGATGGGGAAAGGGGGAGGAGGAGGAGGAGGAGGAGGTCAGCAAGTTGAAAGACTAGAGTATTCATATGACTACAAAAATCAAGTGTCATGACCAGCAAGAAAAGCAATGGGCAACAGGAATGGGGTAGACATTCAGGAGAACAGCAAGTGATGGCAAAAAGTGAGGGGACTGGGCGGTGTAGTCTGATCTCCTGTGCTTAAAAAGGGCTGAGGAATTCCAGCCAAGAAGGCGAAAACTCGTTCCAGGTCCAGGGACAGGTGTGTGAGCTGTATTCCCAGTGGTGGGAATGGTCTATGAATTGGTCATACAAGGATTCAACTTTATGGATATTATATTCCAATTGAGGAAGAAAATAAACAAGAAACACAAGTTACTGTTGAATAAAAAGAAGTTTTAAAGAGGAGCTGGAGAGATGGCTCAGTGGTTAACAGCACCAGCTGTTCTTGCAGGGGACCCAGATTTGATTCCCAGCACCCACATAGCACCTAACAACCATCTACAACTCC
This sequence comes from Rhizomys pruinosus, assembly GCA_009823505.1. Taxonomy (NCBI): domain Eukaryota; kingdom Metazoa; phylum Chordata; class Mammalia; order Rodentia; family Spalacidae; genus Rhizomys; species Rhizomys pruinosus. The sequence continues at coordinate 1,186,871 of VZQC01003433.1, read as the reverse complement.
AGCCCCAACTCCTTCTTGTGATTTCATGGGCATTGCATGACATGGTGCACTACACGCAGATAATATAGTCATACACATAAAAAATTTAAAACTATTCTTGTGCAAGGCTGTTTGAGCTTTTGTCCAAGTATTTGGGAATGATGCGTATTGGAAGGAATAACAACAACAACAACAACATAAAAGACTGCATCAAAGAACTGATTGAAAGGGTGAACTTCATGGAGAATTTTGAGAGAGACTGAGAAAAAGATGAAAAACAAGTTTGGCAGAATGCATGAGCTCTGGTGGGGTGGGGGGTAGGGAGGGGATACCAGGTCTAGATTTGATTTGTAATGTAATCTTATATAAAATGCACAGAGCTTCAATAAAAATATTTTTAACTAATAAAAAGTGTTAAAGAGGAAATGGAAAATGGATTTTTGTTATCCATGATGTCTTGGTCATGGGAGTGAGTGTTGCTTTAGGTCTGGTGGTCCATATGAGATGACCTGGTGGTGGGGTGTCCTGGGGGCAGCTATAAAAGGAAGTTCAATGGCAAGTTCAAAATCAGAGTCAAGGTCAATGAAAGAGCTCAACAGGTAAGTTGGCTTGTTGCCAAGCCTGATGGATGAGGTGAGTTTAATCCCTGGGCCCTACATGGTAGAAGGAGAGAAATGACTCCTTCAAGTTTTCCTCTGACTTACACACAGACACATGCGTACACACACACACACACACACACACACACACACACACACACACCACACAAACAAACACTAACCACAATGAATTTTTTTAAGAAGTCAAGAAAGACTTAAGGGGATTGGGCTGGAGAGATGGTTCAGCAGTTAAGAACTCTGGTTGTTCTTGTAAAGGATCCGGGTTCAGTTTCCAGCACCCACATAGAGGCTAACAACTCCAGTTCCAGGGAATCTGATACTCTCATCTGGCCTCTATGGGCATTGCACAACAAGTACACTTACATACATGCAGGCAAAACACCCACACACATAAAATAAAAATAAATAAATCAAGAGAAAGGAAGGAAGGAAGGAAGGAAGGAAGGAAGGAAGGATGGAAGGATGGAAGGAAGGAAGGAAGGAAGGAAGGAAGGAAGGAAGGAAGGAAGGAAGGAAGGAAGGAAGGAAGACTTGGGGGACCAGACTCCAAGTCTGAAAGGCAAAAGCTACAGAGCAATCCCTCCAAGAAACCAGGGTCTGAGCCATAATTGTTTGTGGACAGCCAAGGATCCATTAGCAATGAAAACAACAATCTGGCGAAGCATTTTATGTGGCCAGAAATATTATAGTACTCCCAATACCTGCTTTCTATAGAGTGCTACCATTTTTTTTTCTTTTGCCCTTAACCAAATCCTTTTTTCTTTGTCTAAAATCGAAGAACATTTTAATTCTGTTTGCATTGTTGGTGGAACATTAAAATTGTGTCATTGGTTTTCTCTCTCCCTTGTCCTCATTTTTTATTTTATTGTTATTCAGTGTAAAACAAAAAGCTGTGATCATGTGAAGACAATAGGGAATGGCTGGAGGAAGTTTGTGGAACCCCCCCCCCCGTGGTTTCGCTTCTGCTCTTGCCTAAGACTTTCATATGCATAAAAAAGCCAGAAATTTATCACAAATGGCAGAAAATTGCATTGCATTAATTTCAGAGCCTTTGACTCTGACAGCTCAATCTTTAAGAGTGGGTTGCTTCTGGGATGTTAAGAAAAGGAATAAAAGCTATTTTACTTATCTGTTTCATAGTTTAGAAGAGTATATTTCACTGCATTATCTGGGGAGATTTTGCTCAGAATTTCATCGGTTTGTTTAGAGCTGACTTGCACAAACCCTTGACTTCAACTTGGGGACAAAAGCTTCAAAAGTATGGGTGAGGCTGGTGAAAGCTGGTCTCTTGTAGGAACCAAATTAAGGCAAATGAAATGCCTTTCAAAATGAGCTGAACTACTTGAGAATCAGAGAGTGAAAGGAAAATGCAGTTCTTTAGAATTATCACCCTTACTGTTCCCCCAGATGTTTGCCCATTTGGCCCTCATTAGACTTTGTGACTAGGATCTCGGCCTCATCTAGACACACCATTCCAGTTTTAAGTAGTTTAACTGGAGAAAGTTCTTCTGCAGAAGCAGAAAACAAATCCCTGTAACACTCACCTACTGATCCTGGCTCCACCCTCCAGAGCCACCTGCTCACAGTAGCTCTTCCTGAGACACACGGCCACTTCCCTGTCTGTCTTTGGTTAACATCTGCAATTGCTTCTCCTTCAGAGACCAAAGTGGTTAGACTCTCATGTTGGGATACACATTCACTTACACTTTTGATAGACCACTGCCTTCTCAATCCAAAGTGGTTAGACTCTCACGTTGGTGTGCACATGTAGCTATACTAGTGATCGTGTTGTGTTTAGGGAACTGAGCAGGATGGCACAGCAGAGGCTGAAGGATGGGAGGCAACTGTCTATCCCTCAGCATTTCCAGTAGATGGTTGGCGCTGCCCACATAGCCAGAGCTGGCTTCTATCCCTTCTCCTTCATGGTTGGGGTCCAGACATCACATAAGCCAGGGATTTCTTATGCTTTCTTGGGCTTATTAATTATTAGAAAAAATGTTAAATTACACTTAAAAACAGATGTGTGTGGTGGTGGTAGGGAGGAGACCACATGTGAAAGTCAAGCTACTACAGTAGATGGTTGGCGCTGCCCGCATAGCCAGAGCTGGCTTCTATCCCTTCTCCTTCATGGTTGGGGTCCAGACATCACATAAGCCAGGGATTTCTTATGCTTTCTTGGGCTTATTAATTATTAGAAAAAATGTTAAATTACACTTAAAAACAGATGTGTGTGGTGGTGGTAGGGAGGAGACCACATGTGAAAGTCAAGCTCTGAGCATTTCTGAGATTTCTCAGAAGAAGCTGCTGAGTCTTGGAAAAGTTTTGTTTTTTTTTAATTTTATTTTTGTATATGTATGAGTGTACTGTCTGCATGTAGGTTTGTGCACCCAAGTCGTGCAATGCCGTGGAGGTCAGAAGAGGGTCTCGGATTCCCCTGGAACTGGAGTTCTCCTGGAATTGGAGTTACAGACGGTTCTTAGCCGCCATGGGGGTGCTAGGGATCGAACCTGGGTCCTCTGCAAGAGCAGTCGGTGCTCTTAACCGCTAGGCTATCTCTCCAGCCCCTTGGAAAAGTTTTGTATTTGATTTTTTGAAGTCGTTTTTAAACCCCGGCTTCAATACTAATAGTCAAACCGCTCACTTCTCAGCACAACATAAAGCCTTAGATTCCCTGGTTCCTGTTCCCGAGGCTGCCACCCCACAGCCTCCCAGCAAACGCTCAACAACCCACTTCTCTTTGGCCATCAGCTTCTCCTCCCTGGGCGCATGGCGGTTTCTCACAGCCACTGCTCCTTTTGAACATCTCTGTCCCCCAGGCAGGCAAAACTGGGACACGACTCCAGTTGCTAATGAGGAGATGATGTTCGTTTAATGAAAACAGGACATGGTGCTGGGAACCCACTACAGATGAATGGTTACAGCCTAATTAAACACTAGCTTTTGTTTCTCACTTATGTATTCAGTATTAAATGTGAATGAAGTTTGCTTCATGCAAGACTCAGGTCTGACACATTCCTATGGAGTCACCAAGAAGGCATTTCTCTCACTGTGTATATTATACCACAATGTGCTCGTGCTCAGTTTTTACAAATGAAGATGTGTACAACCTTTGCAAGTGGAGTCCTGCCATCTCTTCAGACTGATGATCTACCCCAGAGTTCACAAAAATATTTATTTATTTATTTATTTATTTATTTATTTATTATTTAATGAAATGCGTGCGTGTGTGTGTGTGTGTGTGTGTGTGTGTGTGTGCAGGTACATGTGCCTCTGCCTGCACACAGAATCCAGAAGAGTTTGTCTGATACCTCTTCTCCCACCCTCTGCCTATTCCTCTGAGGCACAGTTGTTCCCTAAACCTGGGGCTCACATTTTCCCAGGTAGGTTGGAAGCCAGTGAGCTCTAGTGATGCTCTTGTGCCTACCTCTCTTGGAGCTTATGTTACTGGAGTATGCTGTCTATTACATGGGTGCTGGGATCTGAACCCTGGTCCTCACATCTATGCAGCTGGTGCTTTTAACCACTGAGCTCTGCTCTGGAACTTAAAATTAACAAGCATTGCTCTGGAGTTCTTGGCATAAACCTTTCCATTGATCACAAATCAACTCTTCATTGTGATAACAGCCATCTCAGATGGTTCCTCCCTCCCACTGCAGCCAGAAGGAAAAGATGAAGAAAGCTTCTTGGTTCAGCTCTAGGCATAAAACTAAGGAGGGGTGCTGTCATTTCCCAGCTCAGCATGGGGTTGACTCGGGAGAGTAGCAATCTTCTGAGTGTTCCTAAATTACTTGTTCATACTCTAATTCTTTCATCTGTTCAGAAGATTTTCTATTTCTCTGAACATTAGAAAGCTTCACATTTAAATACATGTCCAAGCCCAGGCTTTTCTTGGACTATGCAGGCTGGGCAGCTTCTTCTGAGGTGGAGCATCAAGGGCCATATGCATTATACACTGATCCAGATGAGCAGGAGACATCACAACTACAAAGAAAGAAGATCTAGTAGGAATCAAGAGTTGTAGCCGTGGACTGGATAGACGGCTTAGCTGTTAAAGTCTCAGGCTTACAACCTAAACATCAAGAGTACAGCCATTAGTCCTGTGCTCCAGGATGCACTTCCTGCTCTCTTAGGATTTGGGTCCAGTCTGGTCAGTTTGGGGTATAAGTGTAAACAGTAACACTTTCAGCCTGCAGTACCAGAGCACTAGAGTTGGCGGCAGGTCCATCAGTGTGGGACCCTGAGTAACAACAACCTACTCCTTTAAGCACACACATTTATTTATTGCATCTATGCATGGCCACAATTAACTCATATACCTCAAGGTCTTTAGGGTGACATTCATCCTTAATAAAAGTTAATATAAAATCACATCTCAAAAAGTGTTTCTGATCATTTCTCATTTTTTTGCCAGTGTCTTGTCAGCTCTGATTAAATCATCATTGTTTGACTGCCTAACCTGGCAAATGCAGATCTTATAACACAAGCAGAAACACCAGTTCTCTCTCCTTCTGATTGCTCATTCAGGCTTGTGATTATTAGTGTTAACTTCAAACCCCGGGATCCTTTTAAGCCATTTATCTATTTTATGAGGAGCAATTTTATTTAAAGCTAGATTACATAATCTCTAACAATAAAATGTAAAAATTGTAGAAATATAAAAATAACATACGGGATAATCAAGGGGACCACATTAGCCCTTATGGGTATGGAATTCTCACTATTGCGTCTTTCTGAGTCTCGCAGGAGTCAGAACCATGCGGTATGGGACGAATTAAGGGTTCTCATCAGTCCAAATCATAAATATTGGCAGAGGTAACTTTCTATAATTTTTAATTACAAGATGCAAATTCTGTATTTTATTGAATCAAACACACGCATTTTCATATTCTAATGTTTCTGAAATTAAGATACATCTTATATATTTTTTTATTCTTCCTAAAGTGCATAAAGTGAGAGTAATCGAGGACATCTTTGGTAAAGAAGACACAGTAAACATGGATCCTAGGGGCTTCGTCTCTTGACCTTGGCAGATTATTTCATGGTAAGGGTTGGAGATGGACACTCTAGAGTCTTGCTTTTCAAAGTCCAGCTTTTGGAGGTGTATCAAAGACGCCACTGAGCAGACTATCAGGGCACTCTCTCCTCGTCAGCTCGGGATTTTAATCCCCCATCCCATGACTGGTATGTACAGGGAAGTTTGAGAGGTCTGCTCTGGAGGCACTGGAATTCAAGACTTGTCCAGAGAGAGAGTTACACTGTTTGGTGAAAACATTGTGTTTCAAAGGGGAAAGCCTTACCCACCCCACTGACACCTGCTCTTTCAGGAGTTGGCTTCCTAGGGGCCTTGGCAGTGCTGTGCTGGGAAATGGCTAACACTGGCCTTCTGGGAAAGTTAAAAATGAAACACAACAAAACCCAAGTTGATTTATCACATTTTATAATTTACGTGGTGTGTGCATGTGTGAGTGTGTGTGCGTGTGTGTGTGTGTGTGTGTGTGTGTGTGTTTTCAGTGGTTGATTTGAAGTCACCAATGGCTGTTTGGGGTAGAATTCCTAAGAATATGCCAAAAAGGTCTCAAGAGCCAGTGAGAGCCTTTGCCAGCAAAGCACACCTACCTGAGGGCAGGGCATCCGCCCTCCTTCTCCTCCTGTCTCTTTTCAAAGTCAAGTCCTAACCGCCTCACCTGGGCAGCTCTCCAGCAAGACAGAAGCAGATTGCTTTGCTTCATCTGATTCAGTGTCTGCACGGAAGCCAGAATCGTGATCCCACCCCAAGGTGTTCTAGTCTTAACCTCAGAATGCTTGCAAGACCGGGTTCTATTGCTTGCCAGCTGATCTTCAAGTGGGAAGAATAGCCTAGAGAGCACACTGTGATGACCAGGGTCCTGGCAAACCAGAAAGAAAGGCAGGGTGGTTCCAGAGATGCAGAGTGAAAAACATTCAATTGTGGTCGATGGAGGGCAAGGGGCCACAACACAGCAGCCAGGGAGAAGCAGAAAAGGCCGAGAAATGGATGCACCCTAGAACAGATGCTCCCACGTACTGTGCATGCCTTGTTTTAAGAAAATTGAATTAGTGAGGGTGGGCCTTGAACTTCTGACTTCCAGAACTGTGAGGAATTAATTTGTGGTGTTTTGAATAACTAAAAAGTAATTTGTTACTTCATCCCTGGAAAACCAACATAGCTCATCTCTATAGATCAGTGGTTTTTAATCCCAGCTTCACTCTGGTATCATCATTACAAATGGATGTAAGTTACAGATGCCAGGGTCCCTGCAGGAAAGATTCTGATTTCATCATGACCTTGACATCTGGATTTTAATTTATTTATTAAAAAATTTTTTTAAATGGGGGCTGGTTATGGCCCAGCAGTTAAGAGCACTGGCTGCTCTTACAGAGAACTGGGTTTGGTTCCCTGTATCCACATGGAGATAAACAACCACCTGTAACGCTAGTTTCAGAGGATCTGACACCCTCTTTTTGCCTCTGCAGGCATTGCATTAAACAGATACACTTAAATACATGCAGGCGAACACTCATACATATAAAATAAAAATTAACGAAATGTGTATTTTTATTATATTTGTTTATTTTTATTTATATACATTTACATACTTATTTATTTTATTTTATGTCACCACACATGCATTTGGAAGTCATAGAACAACTTCCTCCTTCCATTTTGTGGGTTCTGAGAATAGAACTTAGGTCATTAAGCATGGTGGCAAGTGCCTTTGCCTACTGAGCCATCTCGATGGCCAACTTTCAGAGTTAGAAGAGCATAGTCAGAGAGTCCTGGTTCCATTTGAGAATTAACATTGCTAAAGCCATGCAATAGCTTGTTAGAAATGCAGAATTTAGGCACTAAATCAATCTACAGAATAAAAATCTTCATTTTATTAAGATTCCTGGGTGGTTTGCATAGCTGCTAAGTTCAAGGAGCACAGCACCAGTTCCTAAGTACCTGGAGGACGGCACTGGGTTTCCTCACCTGGTATTTCCAGCACCAGCAGTGCATGACACAGAGTGAGGGCTAGGAAATATGAAATGAATAAACGACTGGCTTCTTAGCCACCTGGAAAGCTAGGTGCTGGAGAGATATAGAAAGAAACAGATGGCTTCACAAAGGTTTTAGAGAATGGTTTCAAACTTTAAGTAAGACAGCTTTATCTTTTAACATATTTTACTGTATATATGAGAAGCCCCAACAGTCTCCCATGCTCAGCAGATACCAATGAAAGGCATCTCCAAACTCAGAAAATTCTTGGTGGAAGAGTGCAGAGAAAGCAGGAGAAGCAGGTTGCTGAGCAAGAATAGGTGGGTGGGATACGACAGAAAGGTCACTCCCTGGGTGTGGCTATACAGACAGGAAGCAGTACGAGTACAATGGAGCCCAATATGTCAGACTGATCAGTTCACACAAGTGCCAAGCAAGCTGGGATCAAGGTCCAGAGTAGGCAAGTGTGGCAGCTGGAGGAAGGAAGACCTAGGGTCTGTGCAACCAGACAGTGCCCAGAGAAGGCAGAAGGGAACAGCCTGGCCTATGTGCCTTCTATCTCATGGTCATTTCTTTTTTGTTCATTGTCATTTCTATCCTTGTGCCAGTGGACACCAAATTCTAGGTCTAAGCAAAGAGTCTGACTGGACTAACTTGGGGGTCCATGCCCTGGAGGAGGACAGGCCATTGCCATTTACACTCTGGCAGGAAGCAGGTGAGTCCTCTGAAGAAAGCAATGTGTACCCACCTACCAGGTCGTTATGTCTATTAAATTTTTTTGATTTGTTTATTTTTATTTTATATGTATGAGTGTTTTATCTGCATGTAAGTGCATGCAATGCATGCAGAGACCAGAAGAGGGGATTAGATCCTTTGGAACAGGAGGAATGGACAGTTGTTAGCTGCCATGTGGGTGCTGGGAACTAAACCCAGGTCCTCTGCAAGAGCAGCTAGTGCTCTTAACCACTGAGCCATCTTCCTAGCCCCCATTACCATGTCCATTTTTTAGATTAGAAATTAAAGTTCTGGCTGGGAGTGTCCTCCAGGCCCTCCATGTTTGCACAGATCAACACCGGCCTTGGAGTCTGAACCTGGGGTTGTCTGATGCAGAAGCTGGTGCTCTGCAGGACAACATGTGGTCCTGGGCCTGAAAATTATGGACCAGGTAAAATCGACAGCAGCACCATTGATAAGGTCATCTTGGGAGATCCTGTGCTCCATCTGGTCAGAACAGGACAGGGCAGAACCTACAAATAGGTGATGAGGAGCCAGAAGAGTCAGCAGAAGATGCGGAGGCCAGCCTTCATCCCCAGGTCATCCAGCGGGCCCTAACTTGGTCTACAACCCCTGCCCATGCTAAGTCCCTCTGTTGGTTTGCTAAGGCCATGACAACAAACTTCTACACAGATTTGAGGCTTACAAGTCAGTGATGAGCTATCTCATACTTCTAGAAGCTGGATGCCATAGACTGAGATGCTGAGGGCTGGTCCCTACAAGGAAAGGATCTATTCCAGGTGGAACAGCATCTTCCCCGATGCCTCTTCACAGTGTTTTCCCTCTATACACGCCTGTCTCTGTCAGACTGCCTTCATTATAGAGAGACCACAGTGGTTTAGGGTTAATCCTTATGATCTTATTTTAACCTCTATAAAAAAAACCCTAGTCTTCAAATAATGTTGCTGTCTAAGGAGCTAGGAGTTCAGATTTCAATATAAGAGCCATGGAGGGAGCACAGTTTAACCCAGAACAACACCCATTTCGGTGCAAAGAGAAACTTACTGGCCAGCATATGTTTTTTCCCCAACTCAAGGCAGGACTGTGCCTGGAGTATGTTATTCCCATAAGTTTTATGCTTCTCCCACGACTGGGCTCTGAATCCCAGTCCACAGAGGACTCATCCCTGGTAAGGAACCAAGACTGAATGGACTAGCCATGGTCAATCCATTTAAAGCCATAGTAGATGCAGTTGACCACTGAGTTAAGAGCTCAGAATCTGTGACCAGACAGACACCTGGGGTTGACTTAGAAGCCATATGATCTTAGAGAAATCGTCCAGTCTCTCCATGCCTTCCTTTCCCATCTAAACATGAAAATAGGCAGGATAATATCCTGTAAGCACCTGCCTGTTGTTAGGAGAGTCAGTGAGTAAATATTTATAAAGAGCTCTGTACGTGTTTGTTAAAGCAGTCAAAGTGAACGGAGGATGCTAAGGAAACAGGAGAGATATCCAACCTGAGGAAGCCTCCTGGACCTGTGCACTTCTAACCTGATGGAAGCTGCTGAGCAGGACGGAGGTTAGGGCCCTCCAATCAGCACTTGTGGCATGTCATTAGAGGTGTGGGGTGAGAGGGTTCAAGTTTCTCTCTTTTGGAATGTGTCTTCTTTTCCAGGCGCAGCAGGGGCAGCTGCACCAACTCAGTTCAGATCCACACAGGTGGATTTTGGAAAAGAGTAGGGAACAGAAAAACACAGCCCTGGTGCTGGGGGATAGCTCAGCACCAAGACCTGAGTTCAAGTCCCAGAATATGAGTTAAAAAAGAAACAAAGGGGCTGGAGAGATGGCTCAGAGGGTGGCTCAGCAGTTAAGAGCACAGACTGCTCTTGCAGAGGACCTGGGTTCGATTCCCAGCACCCACGTGGCAGATAAGAACTGTCTTTAACTCCAGGTCCAGGGGAATCCAACACTCTCTTCTGACCTCCAAGGCAATGCACGACACAGGTGCACAAACCTACATGGGACAGTACACTCATACACATTGAAAAAAAAATTTTTTTTAAGAAAAAAAAGCTAGGTGTGGTAGCACATGCTTGTGATCCCATTGCTGGGTGGCAGAGACAGGTGGGTCGCTGGGGCTTACTGGCCAGCCAGCCTAGACTACTTGGCGAATTCCAGGCCAGTGAGAGACCCTCAAAAAAGGTGAACAGCTTCACCTGATTAATGACACCTTAAGGTGCTTGCACATTCTCCTGTCTGCACACACAGACACATGTGAGAAGAAAGAAATAGGAAGAAAGGAGAGGAGAGGAGAGGAGAAGGAGGGGAGGGGAGAGGAGGAGAGGGGAGGAGAGGGGAGGGGAGAGGAGGGGAGGGGGAAGGGAAGGGGAGGGGAGGAAGAAAGAGCCCAGGTGGTGCCTTCTCCCTGCTGAAGCAGGGTGGGCCTCTGTACCACCTCCGATGGGCTACACAACTAGAGCCAGGTCCAGCTCCCTGTCATTATTAAGCGCACACCTAAGTCGTCCCTCCTCCTTATGCGTTGGTGCATTCAAGAAATTAAACAAAGGATTTGCTAAGACTGCTACAAAACCCAACACTACTCCTACCACCAAAAATGTTTTTAATCCTCCCACAGACTTTCTATTGTCATCCACTCATTTCCAGATAAACTGGCACTTTTAAAACGGTCTGTGTCCAAAGGACTTCACCCCTAGGAGAAATGGATCATTAAAGACAACCTGACTCCTGCAAATGACAACTAGAACCACCCTTGATGTAAGCCTCAACGCTCTAATGAGTTCCTTTGCTGATGGGTTAGGGCCATGGCATTGCGTCACTGGGGAGGGAGCTGAGTAGCAAACACTATTTAAAGGACTGTCGTCCCCAATCAGGAGCCTAAGCGGGGGGCTCACACACGACCAGGCCACTCCTTAATTTCTTGCTCCACTGCAGGGGTCATTGTCACTTCTCTCTCCAAGTCCTCTAAGGGATATTGATCAGATATTGAGAACTCTCATTGTTTTCGTTTCTTGGCTGGTTTGGTGGTACGAGGGCTGGATTAACAAGGGTGCTGGCTCCCACTGGGCTTCCACCCATGACTTATGAGGAGTTGACACACTGGGAAAGACCCCCAGCCTGAGGGTTGTCTCTACTTGAGATGTCACATGTACTGTCTTAATGAAGCCAGTGTGCAGTGAATAAGAAAATTAGTTTCCTGTGCATGTGAGCGCTTGCCTATCGATACACTGAAAAGGCAGAAGAGCAGCCTATTGCGTGGCTTAGATGGGCGAGTGACACACTGGGAGGGCAAGGGAGAGGGGAAGAATTTGTATGAGAATCAAATTTGCCACCCCACTGCGTCCCCAACATGCTGCTGAGTTGCTAGCTCCTTACTCTCCATCCCAGAAAGGAGCAGGCTGTACCACTGAGGAAGGTGGAACGACACTGAAGGGAGGATGTGTGAAGGGTGGGGCTCAGTGTCCTCCCTCCCTCCTCCCCTTACCGTGGAAGGAGCTCCTGGGTGGGCGCTGTGGCTTCTGTCCATGCACCCCAGTCTCTGCCCTGCAAGGGTTCTCACTGAAGTTAACTCAGAGCTCGGTAAAAGCTTCTGTGATGGAAGAGGGAAAAAGGGGAACAGGCCTAGCTTCAGCACAAGTCACTACTGAGGAAGCCAGAAGTGGCCAAGGGCTGCGGTGGCCGGGGGTAGGGGGGATGACGGACTGACGGACAGACGGAAACACTGTCACTTCCTTTTCTGAGTCTTTCTCAGGGCAAGCAGGTGCAGGGCACAAGCCCCTGGGGGGCAGTCCTTGAACAGGCAGCAGGGCTGAAGTGCTCTGCGGCAGGCTGGAGAGAACAGTGCTCATCCCCACCAAGGTTCCAATATACATACTTTGGGATGATTTAACCTCCACAGCAGTTCTTAAGGGGTAGGACTTTGTATTCCCCATTCACATCAGAGGAAACGAAAACTGAGAAGTCAAGAGCTCTAAGTAAACCTTGAGAACAGTACAGCATGGACCAGCTTTGCCTGCCTCCCAGGCGGGTAAACTAAAGTCTCTCCCCAGATACATTGAGGGGAGGCCTACACACAAATAAAGGTCAGGTCACTGTTAAGACACACTTGCAGGTGAATAAAAAAGTCTCAGTGGGGGGCTGGAGAGATAGCCTAGCGGTTAAGAGCACTGACTGCTCTTGCAGAGGACCCGGGTTCGATCCCCAGCACCCACATGGCAGCTGAGAACCATCTGTAACTCCAATTCCAGGAGAACTCCAGTTCCAGGGGAATCTGATGCCCTCTTCTGATTACACAACACGGGTGCACAAATCTACATGCAGACAGTACATTCATTCACATTAAAAAAAAAAGTCTCAGCAGGGTGGAAAGATGGTTCAGCAGTTAAGAGTGCTTGCTGCTCTTGCAGAGGACGTGAGTTTGGTTCCCAGAACCTTCATTAGGGGGGTCACAGACACCTGTAACTCCAATTCCAGGGTACCTGATGCCGTCTTCTGGCCTCTACAGGCACCTGCACACACACAAACAAACACATATGGGCATAAATAATAAGACAAAAATAAATCTTTTATAGATCTCTGAGAGTTCAAGGCCAGCCTGGTCTACAAAAGGAGTTCCAGGGCAGCTGGGGCTACAAGGAGACCCTGTCTCAAAAATACCACCTCCCAAAATTTTTAAAAAATATTTTATTTATTGTTTTTACTTTATGCGTGTGGGTATATTGCCTGCACCCATGTGGTGCAATGTTAACCCTAACCCTTATGGACGGTTGTTACCTGACATGTGGGTGCTGGGATTTGAACCCAGCTCCTCTGCAAGACCAGCCAGTGCTTTCAGCTGGGAAGCCATTTCTCCAGCTCCCAGCAAAATAAATCTTTTTTTTTTTTTTTTTAGTTTTTTAAAGGAGGGTTTAATTTAATTATGAGGCTGGGCCGATGCTCAACTCGGGAGGAATGTGGCCAAAATAAATCTTAAGGGCCAACAAAAATGCAGGCTCACTGTGCATCGTAGTATACACTTGAAATCTCATAACTCAGGAGGAAAAGCAGGAGGATAGAGTTTGAGGCTAATCTGGAGAGTTTGAGGTTAGCCTGGCCTATATGAAATTCTGTCTATAAAACCAGAACCAGGCCAGTTATGATGGCACACACCTTTAATTGTATCACTTGGGAGGCCAGAGGCAGGTGGATCTCTGTGAGTTCAAGGCCAGCCTGGTCTACATCGTGAGTTCCAGGACAGCTGGAGCTACAGGGAGGCCCTGTCTTGAAAAGACCAAAAAAAAAAAAGAACCAAAAACAAGGGTTCAGGCTCTTATACCCCAGCTGTTGCTAAGGGCAAGTGGGAGCTCTGACTTTCTGGGCTGATCAAGGGAGCTAATTGTTATGCAAATGTATGAGCCAGGGTATTGTATCTGCTCTATTCAAGAAGTAAATAATTCTCTGAATTGGGTGCTGTATTATTAGTAACAAATTATATGCAATACTGCCGTACATCTGATGGTGACATGGGCCCCAGAGAGCTTACCAAGAAGCAGTGTCTTGGGTGCACTCCCCACACATTCTGATCCAGCCATTCCGAGTCTCCATACCTGAATTCCAAGCACTTTCCCAGGGGATCCTGAAGCCTGTGGTCCACAGACCCCTCACAGAGAAACCCTATTGAGTTTTCACTGAGTTATGGGAAGGGCAAGGGCCCTAAATTCTAATCTCAGACCAGCTGTGTGGCCTCAGCCTGACAATTTCTTTGGGCCTCAGTTTCCCCAGGGCACTGGACTGAATGATCTCTGGGGCCCCCCTCCATCTCTAGTGAATGTTTGGAGGCAGTGTCTTTCTGGAAGGCAGTGGGGTGCTAAACTGGCAGAGCAGCTGAGGAGAGGGGAGGCTTTGTGAGCCTGTGTGGATCAGGTGCTTCACTGCAGCCGTAGCCTGGATTCCTGCAGACTCAATGCAGCCCAGCCCAGGAAAAGCAGACTCACTGGGTTATATCCATTCCTTCTGAGACTGGAAGACAGGCGAAGCTGAAAAGGATTTTAGTGTAGGGGAGAGCACTCAGGTGGGAGTCTGAAGCCCTGGATTCCCCAGGCTCTGGTCCTACCCCGTGAGTCCTCTCCTGAATTCCTCTACCTCTTTGGGTTTCAGGGCCATTCCTTAAACAGGCTTTGGGATTAGATCCCAGGCCTAATGTTGCTGATCCTGAGACATCAGTCCTCTCCTGTAGCGTGTCTTCAGACCCTGCCTCTGTCACCAGGCTATTGAAGACTGCCTCACATGACTTTACCCATCCATGGTGAATGAAGACTGAAGCCATCACAGCCTCAATTCTGTACAGTTTCTCAGCTCCGAACTGCCACTTGTACCTCTGCACATGCTTAAAATTAATGTGCCGTTACTACTTGACAGCCTGCCTCTAATATCACAGCCAAAATCGCTTTGCTCTTGAAGCAACATCAGGAGGGGGGCAGCACGGCACCAGCTCTGTGTGTGTGGTGGGGGGTGGCTTTGTGTTGGAAATGGGATCCTCTTCACACTGCTTTTAACTAAAGCCAATAAAAACCAAGGACTTCAGTGCCTTCACCAACTTGCCAGGCTCCTTAGCAGCTTGGAGGATTGGCTGGGACAATGTTGTGTTAGGTGCCCCTGTCCTGTTTGTGCCTACAGCTTTGGAACCAAGAACCAAAATGAGGCAAAAAATTGTTTTTGCCCTATTAGCATGGCCTGCCCTCATAAGGGCACAGAAACAAGTAAGATCCCTATCCACACCTACCACCAGCCTCCAGTTTTTGCACTGAGGAACTGCCTGCAAGGCCCAGCTTGTGGGGAGCCAAAGCCCATAGAACACCCAAGGCTGAGGAAAAGTAGTGTAGCCCAGTAGGTAGGGCCAGTGGAGGGTGGGGTGCTCTCATCCATCTTTCTATCTATCTATCTATCTATCTATCTATCTATCTATCTATCTATCATCTATCTATCTATCTATCTTCTCCTATTCTCCCCAATGCTGTACTCATTCAGATCCTTATAAATCCTCTCCCTAAAGGGACATAAATGGCTGCGTCAATGTGGCAAAACAATACTCAGAAGGGTTAAAGGCACGGGGTGGGGCCTGGGTCAGTGAATCAGGGTCCTGCATTTTCTCCAACACCCATTTTGTAGGTTCCTGTGGGTGGGAGAATGAATGTGGGGGGGGCAGGGCAGAGGACCACCTCAGGGATCATTCCTTGTGAGCTGTCACCTTAAATCTGAGACAGTCTCTCACTGACCTGCAGGCTCTGGCCCCAGGCATGCTCCCCAAGGCTGAGCCTGACAAGGGGGGCAGAACTATCTGCTTTCACATGGCCGAGCAGGCCTGGGCCAAGAGTTCAAGGCTGCTCCAACCAGTGTCCCGAGGAGCTCACTCTTGGCTATATCACAGTACATTGTCACACACAGCTCTGGAGAGAGTAAGAGAGGGATCAGGAGGAAGGATTAGAGACAGTAGACAGACTTCCCATTAGGTGAGAAGGGTAGAGATTCATGTTCATAGTCAATAAGACTTTAGGATAAAGAAGGTAATATGACAGTTGTTGCAAATTCAAGTTTGAGTTCAAATTCTTCCCCAAGGAAGTTGATAACTGATTTCTCCACAGAAATCTTTCCAAATACATAAAAATGGCATTAGCCATTTTATTAGTTACTTTTCTATTGCTGTGATAAAGCACCATGATCAAGACAACCTATAGAGGGAAGAGTTTATTGGGCTACGGTTCCAGAGGGATGAATCCATCATGGCGGGGAAGGCACGGCTGGAGCAGAGAGCTAAGCACTCACATCTTTTTTTTAAAGTTTTTTTTTAATTTATTTTTTATGTGTATGAATGTACTGTCTGCACGTAGGTTTGTGCACCCGTGTTGTGCAATGTCGCAGTGGTCAGAAGAGGGTGTCAGATTCCCCTGGAACTTGAGTTAAAGACGGTTCTCAGCCGCCATGTGGGTGCTGGGAATTGAACTTGGGTCCTCTGCAAGAGCAATCGGTGCTCTTAACCGCTAGGCCATCTCTCCAGCCCCAGCACTCACGTCTTCAAGCAGGCACAGGATCCAAAGAGAGCAAGCCAAATGTGGGGTCAGGCTATGAACTCTCAAAGCCCACCCCCAGTGACGTGCTTCCTCCAGCAAGGCGCTTCCTCCAGCAAGGCCACACCCCCTAACCCTCCACAATCAGGGGCCAATTATTCAAATACTTGGAGCCTATTGGGGATACTTCTCATTCAAATCACCAGAGCCGCTGTTAGAATTGTTGATCTTGGATGACATTTTGGGCAATTCTGACTTTAGAACATTGCCTTCTTCATCTGTGACTTAACCTCCCAGGAGGAATAGGGTCATCCAGACCTGGTAAGAACTACAGGGAGAAGGAAAGGGGGGACAAGTGAGAGAGAACAAGAGGTTAAAGGAGGGTGGGCAAGAGACAGCAAGAAGGGGCTGGGAGACTGAATGCTCAGTGTGGGAGCAGGTGGAGGGACTTGGCCATTACTGATCAGGAGACCTGTAACAGGGTAGCACTCACTTCGCCTGTGAGCTAAGCAGACCAGAGGTGAGAGGCAGTTCCAATAGCAAGCTGATGATCTGTAAGAGGGGAAAGAGCTGGATGGGAGATTGAGAGGAGCCCCAGCTTGTCTTGGGAGACAGCATCCTTCCAGGGCTGTTGTGGCATTGACAGGCATGCACTGCAGAATGCGGACTTCTCACTGGTGCTGGCGGCTCAGCTGGGTCCGAGTCCCTGGGAGCCTGAGATGGGAGGGCCTCCACTCCTTTGCTCTTCTCCGTGCTCCTGCAAAGGGTGGAGCTGTCTGGGTGGTCTCCTGTGTGCCCTCCCCTCCTTGCCCTTCTTCAGAAATTCCTCCTACCTCCCTGCTGGGCATCTGGAGGACATATCTAATAAATCTGTTCTCACGAGTATCAGGATCTGTTAGCTCTTTTGAAGCATGAGAAGAGGGGAAAATCTGGGAAATGATCTCTAATTGGGGAAATCTCTAATTGGGGCTAGGCAATAAATAGCTCAGAAAGAAAGAGAGTTTAAGTCTTTTGTCCAACTTCTCTCGTGCTTTCTGAGAATGAGATAAGTAACGAAGGTAAAATTTGAGCTCTGACCATAGGGCTGAGTGGCATGGTAAGACGAGGATCAAGAGATTCATTACAGACCTGCCTGGGCCAGCTGGCTGTGGAGCCTGATATATAGGTCATTAGCCTAGTGCTGCTTCTGTCCACAGTGAGGTGGAGTGAAGGATTCAATCCAGCTAGATCCTCTTATGGGTCACCTCTAAGTTCTACTGTATTCTTCAGGGTTCTCTATGATAGCAGAATGAATATATGTTACAAAGGACATTTGTTAGATTGGCCTATATGATACAGGCTGGGTAGTTCAACAATGACTACCTGCACACTGGAGATGTTGAGAACTTATTAATGACTAAGTTCTCAAGGCTGGATGCCCTAGTAGTCCCAATCTGGCACTGAAGGGCTGGAGGAGTCCTGAGAGCAGTTGGTCTTCTTCAGTCCCCACTGGAAGACTGAGAAATGTGGGATCTGAAGCCAGCGGGATGGCAGCAATGGCAGCAGCCAAGCAGATGCACTCATTGTGAGGAGGGAAGGTGGGCAGGCAAAAGTAGCACTGGTTTCCCTCAGACCTCTTTGTATCTGGACTACCACTGGAATGTGCTTCCCACTATGGGGGAGGGCCTTCCCCTTCGGTTAATCCTTCCAAAAAGAACCCCCATAGATCCACCCAGAGGCACATCTCTTAGTTGATCCCAGATCCAATCAAGTTGACAGCCAAGATTAACCATCACGTCTACTGTTCTGTAGTTCCATAAGAGGAGTTCGATGTAAAAATCGAGTAAAACAACCAAATGAACCCAATCTAGATTTGACTTGGCTGCAGTTGTTAGTGAGCTATGGAATTAGTAGTGGGCCATTCAGGATAAGAACAGCCATGCTTGGTGGTGCTCTGACCTCCATGGTAGTTTTTCTGGGGTCACCTGAACATTGATGGAGCAGGGAGAAGTGGGAAGGAGAGTGCTTGGGCCCACCTTTCTGCGTTTCCCACACCGCCAGAAGCTTGCTCAGCCTGTCCCAGAGTGTCTAGGAGAGGAAGATGCTACAGCAAGATCCGGCTGACATCCTTCACAGGTATTATTCCCACAACCGTGAGGGAGAATAAAAGCCAAGATGAACTGTCACTTGAAACAACAGCATCAAAAAACCCAGGAAATCCACAGGTGCCTCTGCTTTCAAAAGGACCTGGAACTGCAAAATCCAGTAATCAATCAACCCCTCAATGTCTCTCTCTCTCTCTCTCTCTCTCTCTCTCTCTCTCTCTCTCTCCCCCTTATTACTTCTATGTTCTCTCTCTCTCTCTCTCCCCCTTATTACTTCTATGTGGCACCATTTTAGAATTCCTTATTTTCACTGATTTTTTTATGTGTATGATGGCTATGCACAGGTGCATGTGTGCCGCAACACATGTGTGGAGGTCAGAAGACAAACTCATGTGTGGGTCCTGACCTTCACCTTGCTTGAGACAGGGTCTTTTTGTTGTTATTTTCTGCTGAGTGTGTTAGGCTAGCTGGCTATGAATGTCTGGGGACTCCCCTGCCTCCCATCTCCCTGTAGGAGTGCTAGAATTACAGATGCATTCTTCAAATATGGCTTCCCACGGCTCCTAGAGATTGAAATCTGAACTGCGGTCCTCATGCTTGCACAGCAAGTGCGTTACCCATCGAACCATCTCCCCAGCCTTGGATACATTCTTGATGCAGTTTCTTCTCTCCTGTGCTGACAGCATCCCTGGCCTCCCATTCACACCTTTCTCACCAGGTGGCGTGGTGGTGCACGCCTTTAATCCCAGCAGTTGGGAGGCTGAGGCAGGCAGATCTCTGTGAGTTCAAGGCCAGCCTGGTCTACATAGTGAGATCTAGGACAGCTGAGACTACAGGGAGAACTTGTCTCAATAAAAAAAAAAAAAAAAGAAAAAATATCTTTCTCAACAACCCTGCCTGAAAGATCTGACTGACCAGTCCAGTCATATGTTCTTTCCTGGATTAAACTCTGTGGTCAGAGGGATGAAATCCTGTGGTTGGACATGCCTGGGTCCATGCCAGGGAGGCCATCCATAGGATGGATTACCTTCAGAAACAAAAAGGTAGAGAGGAGATTCTAGGTACATGAAACATCAGATTCCTCAAACAGAATGCTTTTAGCCCATGTCACAAATGAGAAAATTGAGAGTCAGGTTTGGTAAATAACACACTGATGTTTTAAAACTAGGACATCACAGAGCTTGGACTTGAAGACACGTTCATCTGTCCTTAAAATGCATATTCCAAAGCCATATGGAAGCCTATCACTATAGAAGCTTCTTAAAATATATACACATGGACCGAACATGGTGGCACATACCTTTAATCCCAGCACTCAGGAGGCAGAGGCAGGCAGATCTCTGTGAGTTTGAGGCCAGCCTGGTTTATATAGTGAGTTCCAGAACAGCCAGAGCTACAGGGAGATCCTGTCTCGAAAAAGACAAAAATAAATAAGTAAATAAAATATATTATATATATTTAAAAAAATAAATTACAAAAAAGAACTAATAGCCGGGCATGGTGGTGCATGCCTTTAATCCTAGCTCTTGAGAGGCAGAGGCAGGCGGTTCTTTGTGAGTTCAAGGCCAGCCTGGTCTACAGAGCGAGTTCCAGGACAGCTGGGGCTACAGGGAGATCCTGTCTCGAAAAAGACAAAAATAAATAAGTAAATTAATTAATTAATTAAAGAGTTACCCGATAAAAGAGGGCAATTTCTCCTACTAGAAACCACAAGCTAGCAAAGTAAAAGCCCAATGCCACGAATAAACTCCATCTTTTGAAGCTGTTGATGGGGGGCTGTCCCATAGACCCTCAAACAATACTGGCTATTGCCCCTGCTCTTAGTTATGCACCAGAACCTTACAGTAAGATCCTATTGCTCAAGACACTACATACAGGAACAAGAAGAAATCAAGCTGGTGCTGAGTTCAAAGCCTCATCTCTACTGCTTAGCTTTCATAGTGCTGGAAGGTATGATGCATGCTACCTGAAAAGAAGATTAACAACCAAGGTTACCCAGCTGTGAATCCTATGAGCCACAACAACTGGCCTGAGAAGATATGCCCACCAGTGCAATAGTGGCACGAATATTATGGGAGTAACCAAACACTTCCTAATTGGATTTAAGGTCCCCTTCATAGGATGGCACCCACTGGGCGTGGTGGCGCATGCCTTTAATCCTAGCACTTGGGAGGCAAAGGCAGGAGGATCTTTGTGAGTTCAAGGCCTGCCTGGACCACAGAGTGAGTTCCAGGACAGCTGGAGCTACAGGGAGACCTTGTCTTGAAAAGACAAAAAAACAAAAACAAAACATAGGATGGTACCCATACCTGACATTCATATCAGGCCTAGGAACCTGAGGCTAGACAGGTCACAGAGCATAGGGGAGAGCCGAATACTAAATATAATATTAAAGTGAGTTGTAATGACTTATTGGTATAGCCATAGATGAATGCATTTTTCAACTCTCAGCAAAGATGCTTCCTTACATAGCAGATAGTGATGAGCACAGAGAACTACAACTGGCCAATGTGCAGAGTACAAGAGGCTGCAGAGCACTTATCCCTGAATAAGACAACTATATCAAACTTCTGCCTCCCAAAGTTCAGGGACCATTGTGGAAAAGGGGGCCAAAAGCCTGTATGAGACAGAGCTGGTGGATGACCACAGGAGGCAGTTTTCTAGAGAGCTGATCAATTACTCGTATGAACCCACAGCAATGGTGACAGCATGCAAAAGTCCCATATAAGCTCAAATCAGACAAAAATTCCAGCATGGACATAGGGAAGTGGATAAGAAACCCCAACCTTACCTGAGGAACTATTGGCTGATGGGAAAGGGAGAATCAGCCTCTTTCAAGGGTGTGACTCTTAATAGGTTGGTTAACCAGGCTCCAGTGGATGGGGCCCACACTTCAGGATATTTGGGGACACAAATTAGACTCTACAGGCATATATATATATATATATATATATATATATATATATATAGTCTAATTTGTATCCCCAAAAATATCCTGAAGTGTGGGCCCCATCCACTGGAGCCTGGTTATAAACCAACCTATAAGAGTCACCCCCTTGAACGAGGCTTGCTTCACCTTTCCCTATCGCCAATAGTTCCTCAGTACGTTGGGTTTTTATCCCCTTCCTATTGTCCCTGCTTGGAATTTTTGTCGATTTTGAGCTTATATGGGACTTTTGCATGCTTTCACCATTGCTGTGGGTTCATATGAGTAATTGATCAGCTATCTAGAAAATGCTCTTTGGTCTCACCAGCTCCTGTCTCCCTACAGGGCTTTTGGCCCCTTCCACACCAATGGTCCCTGAACTTTGGGAGGCAGACGTTTGATATAGTTGTTTTATTCAGGGATAAGTGCTCTACAGCCTCTTGTACTCTGCCCTTGGCCAGTTTAGTTTCTGTGTCATTCCAATATCTGCCATGTAAGGACGCATCTTGCTGAGAGTTGAAAAATGATCTCTATGGCTTATACCAATAAGTCATTTACAACTCACTTTACTATTATATTTAGTATCGGCTCTCCATCTATTGGCTCTGTGACCCTGTCTCGCCTCAGGTTCCTAGGCCCTGATTGATGTCAGTCATGTGTCCAGTCTATGTTTTGTTTTTTGTTTTTTTGTCTTTTCAAGACAAGGTCTCCCTGTAGCTCAAGCTGTCCTGGAACTCACTTTTGGTCCAGGCAGGGCTTGAACTCACAAAGATCTCCTGCCTTTGCCTCCCAAGTGCTAGGATTAAAGGCATGCCGCCACCACGCCCATTGGTTCGGTGCCATCCTATTGAAGGGGAACCTTACACCAATAGGAAGTGTTTGGTTACTCCCATCATATTCATACCACTATTGCCACTGGTGGGCATATCTTCTCAGGCCAGTTGTTGTGGCTCATAGGATTCACAGCTGGGTAACCTTGGTTGTTAATCTTCTTTTCAGGTAGCATGCATCATACCTTCCAGCACTATCAAGCTAAGCAGTAGAGATGAGGCTTTGAACTCAGCACCAGCTGATTTCTTCTTGTTCCTGTATGCGTGTTTGAGCCATCGGATCTTACTGTAGGTTTGGTGCCTAACTAAGCGCAGGTCAATAGACAGTATGTTAGGGTTCTATGGGACAGCCCCCATTCAACAGCTTCAAAAGATGGAGTTTATTCGTTGGCATTGGGCTTTACTTTGCTAGCTTGTGGTTTCTAGTAGGAGAAATTGCCCTCTTTTATCGGGTAACTCTTTAATTAATTTAATTAATTTACTTATTTAATTTTTGTCTTTTTCGAGACAGGATCTCCCTGTAGCCCCCATCTGTCCTGTAACCGCTCTGTAGACCAGGGGCTTGAACTCACAAAGAAACCGCCTGCCTGCCTCTCAAGAGTAGGAATTAAAGGCATGCACCACCAGCACAGCTATTAGTTTTTTGTAATTATTTTTTTAAATATATATAATATCTTTTATTTCTTATTTATTTTTGTCTTTTCGGAACAGGATCTCCCTGTAGCTCTGGCTGTTCTGGAAACTCACTATATAAACCAGTGGCTGGCCTCAAAAACTCACAGAGGATCTGCCCTGCCTCGCCCTCCTGAGTGCTGGGATTAAAGGTATGTGCCACCATGTCTCTGTCAATGTGTCTCTATTTTAAGAAGCTTCTATAGTGATAGGCTTCCATATGGCTTTGGAATATGCATTTTAAGGACAGATGAACGTGTCTTCAAGTCCAAGCTCTGTGATGTCCTAGTTTTAAAACATCAGTGTGTTATTTACCAAACCTGACTCTCAATTTTCTCATTTGTGACATGGGCTAAAAGCATTCTGTTTGAGGAATCTGATGTTTCATGTACCTAGAATCTCCTCTCTACCTTTTTGTTTCTGAAGGTAATCCATCCTATGGATGGCCTCCCTGGCATGGACCCAGGCATGTCCAACCACAGGATTTCATCCCTCTGACCACAGAGTTTAATCCAGGAAAGAACATATGACTGGACTGCCGTCAGTAGATCTTTCAGCAGGTTGTTGAGAACGATATTTTTCTTTTTTTTTTTTTTTTTATGGGAGACACGTTCTCCCTTGTAGTCTCAGCTGTCCTCTAGATTAACTCTGTAGACCGGTGGCCTTGAACTCANCTACAGGCATATATATATATATATATATATATATATATATATGAACATGAAATTGGTCAGGGGTAGTAAGGGAAGGATTGGGTAGGGAGGGGCTCTAAATACAATAGAAATGCAGTGTATGAAAATCACAAACAAAACTGGCACTAGAAATTGTATACTTCATTTATATAAGACTCTACAAAACATAAACTAATTTATAAGAATACAAGCCTGATCTGTAATTGTTGTAGGGAAAGACAGTTAAGGAGGGAAAATTATCAAGAAGTATAAGAAATCTTCTGAGAGGGACACACACGCTCTGTTTCTTTACTGTGGCGATGTTTTCACAGATGTACATATATGTCAGAATCTATTGCATTCTTTTTCATGTACATTTCAGCTGCTGGTGGTGGTAATGCTAGTAGGCTTTGCTGAAGTCAGAGGCAGTAGGATCAAGAGTTTGAGGTCAGCCTGGACTATACCTAAAATGTACATTTCAACTACTCCGTCCTATCAGCCGCACTGTCCTAGCGTCCCCAGAAGCCCCATTATTCCAACTCCAAATATGGGGGTATGGCTTGCCCTTCAGGGTTTCCAAAGTAACTGGAGCTGCAGGGAAGTTTAACAATGCATGTGGACGTCAGGACCCCAAGGGGCGTGGCTGCTCCGCCCTCCTGCTTCTCCCCTGTCTTTCCCAGGCAAAACTTGCTGGAGAGCCACAAGCGCCACTCCTTACCCCACTCAGGCCAGGTTCACAGTGTGTGGGACTGGTTGGCTGACCCACATGTTCTCATCCACAGTGTGTTCACACCACTGTGGGGCACAAGTCACGAGATGTGCTACAAGTAATTTGTTTTATTAATAGCTAAAATGAACCTTAAAAAAAAAACACACAGAGAGAAGATTCAAGGTTATCCCTATAACAACATCCATTATGTTTATCTGTAGGTTTTACATATTTTTGCAAGAGAGAGAAATTTGTCATTATCTAGCAGAGCCATGAAAAATGTTATCACTTGTGTGTTCCACTAGAAAAAGAAATTACTGGTTTAAAGAAAGACTGTCCCACCAACACTTCCTAAATACCTACTTTCCCATTTCAACAACTGAAGAGGGATTAGTTTTAAAAGCTCAAGCTAGTTAGGGAGAATGTTTAGTCACTAACATATTAGTGTGAATTATGTATAGGTTATTCCTATTCAAGAATAAAACATTCTGGAGATCTCAGATGAATGGAGACATTTCTGACTTCTTTCTGATAATGAAAAACTGCTGAAGGACTAAAAAAGTCAATCTTTAAAGTGAAGCTTTAAATAGAGCTGAAGGCTTTGAGTTAATAGATAATTTTATGCAAAATAACTTTCACACTAGCGAGCAGCTTCCAAAATGAGTGGCAAAGTAGGCAGCTGGATTTTTTTTTCCCATTGTGGCACGGTGGAGCTTTAGTCTCTGCAAGTTTTGCCTTCTGGATATTTTTAATATAGTAGAATGAATGAAAGAGAGCAAGAGCCAGAGTTCATTATTCAGAATGGTCAAGAACATGGCACATTTTCTCTGTCCATTTTTCCACCAGTGAACACCCTGGTGGAAAAATGGACAGAGAAAATGTGCCATGTTCATCACGCACGCATTGTATATTGGCCTTTTGGCTGAGATCAGGTGCACTCTGTGTGTTATGGGACATCATTCCACCTTAAAAAGGAAGGACTTTCTGACACATGAGACAACCTGGATAAACCCATGGACATTCAACAAAGTGGCATAATCCAGTCACAGAAACAGTACTACACCATCCTGCTGACATGTGGTAGCTAAAATAGATTCCTAGAGATGGAGAGTGGAATGGTGGCCTTCAGGGACTGGGACTGGGAGCAGCGGAAGTCTAACGGGTGTGGAGTTTGAGTTTTGCAGATCCATTGCTCCACCATCTGACTATAGTTGCCACTATGGACCTGGACACCTAAAATGGTTAAGACAGTAAATTCTCTTATGCATCTTACCCATAATTTTTTAAAATGTAAATAAGATAAAGTCAGAACTTGAGGACTGAGTCATCCAGTCATTTGAGATCCAAACAAAAGTGAACGTAATTGGGAAGAGAAGCAGTAATTAATCTTTAGAAGTTAATTCTAGAAATGTCTGGGAATCAAAAGCAATACAGAACCCCTTTCTAATGGAATAAATAAATAATACATGGACTTAAAATTTTTTTATTAAGATTTATCAAAAAGGAGAAGCTAGAGTGATGACTCAGTTGTTGAGAATACTGCCTGTTCTTGCAGAAGACCCAGGTTTGGTTCCCAGCACCCACCTGGCAACTAACAACCATCCATAACCCCAGTTCTGGGGGATCCAATTCCCTCTTGTGGCCTCCATGGACACTGCATACACAAAATGCACTTAATTACATGCAGGCAGAAACTCATATATGTAAAATAAAAATAAATAAATAAATAAATAAAACAAAAAAATAGTAACCAAACTTTTCGAGACAGGGTCTCCCTGTAGCCCCAGCTGTCCTGGAATTCACTCTGTAGACCAGGCTGGCCTTGAACTCACAAAGATCCACCTGCCTCCTCCTAAGATGCTAGGATTAAAGGCGTGCACCACCATGCCTGGCTGGGCTCTGCCTTTTTCTACTCCAATGGCTGCGTATACACTGAGTGGCCAGAGGACAAAGACATGTCATGCTGGCCCAGGGACAAGGACAGAGTTCTCAGGTACTACCCCAGGCCAGCTTCAGCACACACGGAAGAATGTAAGGGTGTCTTGTGATGATCTAAGGTGCTATACACAAGGCCACTGGTGGAAACTGTCATTTAGATGCCTACAAACAAGCCATCTGTGCCAGCAGCCATTCCTAGAGCTACTTGACCTGCAGCTCTTCTGCATGGGGAGACGCTGGCCAAGGTGGCATTCCCTGAGAGAGGCCACCTGGTTGGCTCCACCTACTCTGAACACTGGGATCCTGTGCCAAGTGGTTAGGCGGGGCTCTTTCCCTATTCACATTCCTCTGTGGAAATGCTAGGAAATGTTCTTTAATTTAGACTCCTTGAAGATAAAACAAAGGTTAACTGAGAATGGCTAGGTCTTATATTATGTAATGAGAATTGCCTCAAGTTTATTGGACAGCATTATAACTTGAAAAACTGCAGCTGGATTCTCATATGGACTTCCACACCTTCCAGCTAAGGCACTGATGGATGTGCTGATTTTACATCACCCAAGCCTGTGATCTGCCTCTTTCACACAGTTTTGCTTCATCCCGATGTGGGTTCAGGTGGATCTCTGCTATCAAGGCTCTTGTTGCTAACTGCACGTAATGCACAGTCCCTACATCTGTACTTTCTCAAAGTTCAGATTTTGAATAGCGAAGGCCACACCAATTGCTCCATGTTCTGTGAAATGCCTATTATCAGTTATTTATGCCCCTAAGTGTCTCCTTGCTTCTACTTATGACACATTCTGTTCCATCCTAAAATCTGCTTGCCCCTGCTGCGTCGCCTCTCTTCTGGGCTGGGTTGGCAACTGGCTCCCCTTGGTAGCAAGAATTACATCTAGACTGAAACCCATCCTCTTCCTTTGGAAAGAAATACAAGTTGGGGAACATTTCCTGTGCAGCCCCATTTATCACCACCCTTTGGCTTCTACCAGTCTTAGGGCTTTCCTCTCTAGGTGCCTCATGAATATGGATTAAGTTTGTACACTTCAAGAAAGAGTCATGTGAATGCATGAGTTTGTATACAGAAAGTGCCTGGCCAAAGAGGTAGGGCTGAACTCTAGTCTTGAGGGATGGGAAGCTCCGTCTCGGTTCCCAGGCAGCGAGCCCTCTTCCACACCACATGCTTGTGAAGCTGTGTCTTCCAGAAGGGAGCATCTTTTCCAAAGTTACATACTCCGTAGGCTGGCAGGAGCCCTCTTTGAAACAGATGCTGTGGTTGGGGGAAATTTGAGTTTTGAAAAAGCCAAGAGGAAAGTTCACAGGATTATTTGTGGAGTAAAACCAATCTGGCCATCCCCAAAGTGGAAGCCAACAATGACCCATCAAATATCCAAAGATGAGGGTCAGTGAACTCGCCCAGTGGGTAAAGGAGCTTCAGCAGGCCAAGCCTGGTAACATGAGTTCAGTCCAAAGAACCCGCCTGATGGAACAAGAGAACAACTCTACAACATTGTCCTCTGATCTTCACATGTGCCATGGCATGCACACCCATGCACACATATTATGCAGACACACAGATACACACACAATGAAAAACAAATAAGAAAGGGAGTAAAACACTTGCTGCCCGAGTTTGAGGACTGGAGTTTGGATCCCCAACACCCACGTAAAAAACCAGGTGTCACAGCACACATCTGCGATCTCAGCAGGAGGGGAGAAGGGGATTAGAGACAGATAGAGCCAGTGTACTCGCTGACGAGCAGGCTAGCCAAAATATCAAGCTCTATGTACAGGGAGAGACCCTGTCTCAGAAAATAAAGTGGAGAGCAGTAGAGGAAAACACCTGACGTTGACGTCTAGTCTCCACATGCACGAGCATGGATGAGCATACCCGAATACACACACACACACACACACACACACACACACACACACGCTCCAAACACAGAGTCCAAGGGTCTGCTTCCTGCTGATTCTCCACACTCCACTTCCCCAGTCTCACTCTTCTCTTTTCCTCTTCACTTCTAAGATGTAGGAGTTGCTTTTCTTTTTCTTTTCTTTTTCTTTTTTTTTTTTTTTGTCTTTTCGAGACAGGGTCTCTCTGTAGCCCCAGTTGTCCTGGAACTCTATAGACTAGGCTGGCCTTGAACTCACAAAGATCCGCCTGCCTCTGCCTCCCAAGTGCTAGGATTAAAGGCGTGCGCCACCACACCCGGCCAGGAGTTGCTTTTCTATGTGAAATTAGGAGTAAAGGGGCTCAGGAAATGTAACAAACATCACAGCTCACAGCAGCAAGATCAAAGATGCACCAGACGCAGTCAGCCCCACGCGCACACCCACTTGTGCAGTGGAGTGACACTTAGGACTGGTGACAGCCAGTCACAGTGACGGCAGCAGGGGGCCGTGGTGCCAGGTCAATGTGCACCACAAGGTGTGCCCTTCCTTCCTCTCATCCTGGCACATTTCCTTCTTGCTGCTCAGGTTCTGCATCTGAGATTCTCACTGCCTCCCAGACACCGTGGTTCGCTTTGATGGATGTTCTTTGTTCTTTGTGTAAGTGGAGTAACACTGAACAGAATAATACAGTCTTCAGCCAACTCCACTAGCTCCTTTTGTTCCTACTTTCCCTGCTTAGGCTCAGCAGGAAATGTGGGAACTGATGTCTTTGAGCACCTACTATTAATACTCAGTATGTGATTGTAGGCACTGGGAATACAGTGGTGATCAAAACAGAAATCCCTGCCCACAAGGAACCTACATTCTGGAAGGGGTGAGTGGGTTCGAGAAAGAACGTGGTGATGTCAGATGGTGATAGGAGTCAAAGAGAAAAAGGAAGAAGAGTATGGAGGAGGGAGCAATTTGCCATGATACAGAGGATGCTCAAGAAAGTCCCGGCACAGATAGCCTTTGATTAAAGATGTGGAGTGGGCTGGCGAGATAACTCAGGGGTTAAGGCTCCTGCTGCCAAGCCTGCTGCTGGAACTAACAAGGTAGAAGGAAAGAACTAATTTCTGCAAGTTCTCTCTCTCTCTCTCTCTCTCTCTCTCTCTCTCTCTCTCTCACACACACACACACACACACACACAGTTTAAAATGTAAAAAAAAAGTGAAGGAGTGCATGAACCTCTCCAGAGCTGAGGGAAGGATTCAGTGAACCTCTGTAAGCATTTCATAGGCTACACTGGGCTTTACTGTCTTACAAGTGCATTAATTATCAGTGCTATAGAATAAATCGCCCTACATTTAGTGGCTTAAAATGATAAAGTTTTATGATCCTGTAGTGTCTGTGAGTCAGGAATCAGGTGCAGCCTTGCTGGGTCTCTCTGCTCAGAGTCTCCCACAGAAAGCTAAAAGGAAGATGTTGGCCAAGACTATGGTCACTAGAGGTTTGGTTGAAGGGGATTCACATCTAATATGGCTCAAGTGGCTTGTGGCAAACCTCAGATCCTCACTGGATGCTTAACAGAGAAAATGGTTCCTTGCTACTCTGACCTCTCCACAGGGCACTTCACCCAGAGCCAACCAGGCAGAGGGAGCAAAACATACAGTCTTTGTGTAATGTAACCTTAGGAAAAACATATGGCATTCATCGTACTATATTAAAGTCAATGGAAGCAATTCATTAGGCCCAGCACACCCCAGGGAGGAGTGACGAAAGGGCAGAATTCCAGGACGGCTGAGACCATCTTCAAAACTGCCCTCCTTTGGAGGGCCCCTGGGCTACACTTCCGGGTTTCCCTTGTAGCAACCAGAGTGGTCCTTATGAAATACAGAGGAGAATATCACTCACCTCTGCAAGCTCCCCATCACCTCTAACCGGCAGCACCCACAGTTCACGAGCTAGCCTCTGCCTCCCTCTCCTTCCTCCATTCCACCATCCTCTTGCCTCGTGCTGCTCTGGTCAAGGAATCTTCTCGCTTTCCCTTGAATCTGCCGACCTCAACCCTGCCCTTTGCACTTTGCACTCTACGCGCGGCCCTCTTCCCTCCGTTCACTCAGCTCTTAACTCAGCTGTTCCCAGCGGGGCTCTTTGCGACTCCATCTCAGACAGCCCCACCCTTCAGCCCCTCGTCCTGATGCTTCCTCACCCCGCTCATCGCTTCCTGACTGTGGATTCTTTTTACTTCTTGTCCGTCTCACTGACTAGGAAATGGGATCCATGAGAGCAGAAACTTTTATCTCCTTTGTTCACTGTTGTGGTCCCAGCCTGGGACTTAAATATCCTAAAACATGTTGCTAAAACAAGCAAATGAACAAGTGGCGTTTGGATACATACGAAGTTAAAGCAGTCCCTAATACAACAGCAATGATATAGTCCATCTGGGTGGTTTATTACATCTTAGGGCTAGGTCATTTACAAATACATTTTAAATTTTCTATTCTGATTTATTTATTTACTTATTTGTTTGAGATAGTATCTCCTTCTGTAGCACAGTCTGGTCTAGTACTTGAGATTCTCCTGTCTTTGTCTCTTGAGTGCTGGGATTATGGTGTGAGTTTAAGGCCAGTCAGGCTGCAAGCACGCATTCACCTTCAAAAACTCTTGTGAGGGGCTGGAGAGATGGCTCAGCAGTTAAGAGCACTGGCTGTTCTTGCAGAGGACCCAGGTTCAAATCCCAGCACCTACATAGCAGCTAACAACCATAACTCCAGTTTCAGAGGTTTTGACACCCTCTTATGTCCTCAGGCACAGCACAAAACGGGTGCATTTACACACATGCAGGCCTAACAGTCATACACATAAAATAAAAATAAATAAATGAAATTAAATCTTGTGAAAAATATTAATGCAGAGCCTACCCAAGTCTATAATTTAAGAGCCCAGACTATGACAGATAGTTTGGGATGCCCAGAGACCCATTGAGACTTGGGTAGCCCTTGGTTTCTGACCTCCTGACCCACGCTTACCATGCTGTATCCTCTTCTATAGAGTCCTGCCCCCCCCCCCCAAAGAGAGCTGTCAGTCTGTGCTGCTGCCACCAGCTATACTTATCAGCACAGGAAGTTCCCACCCTCTGTCCCCTCCCTTCACAGCTGCAACTCCAGGAAGGCCATTCGGAGCCCCAATCCCCAGCATTCCTTGCTTCTGCCTCTGAATTCCGTCAGCCCCTGAGTTTGTGGTGCACTCTCATCTACTGGCCTAGTCATTCTTTTTTTTTTTTTTTTTTAAATGTGTTTCTGAGATCCTTTATTAAAACATGAATAAAAGCTGACACTTAGTGAAATAGAATTTAGAGATAAAACCCCTGCATTTGGGCCTATATATGTGATTGCTGTCCAAAAAGAAATAATAGCTTACATACTTTAGTATCTATTAGGATTAATACGAAAAGTATTAAGAAGAAAGGAAACAGGCAAAGATTAGATACAGAAATTTATACTTACCTTAAATTCCTAGCTCATTCTTGTCCCTCTATCTTGAACCATCTGTCCCTCTTAGTACCTAATGAAGCCTTATTTTTAACTTCTAGATACAATTTATTTTATTTTTATGAATTTCATACAATATATTTTGATCATATTCAGATTCTTTCCCTCACCTGCCCCTCATCCCGTTTTCTAAAAATTTTCTCTCCCACCAAATTTCTATGCTTTAATATATGTAAAGGCCTATAGAGACAGATTTGGTCCCAGATACCTTTCAGTGTGGATTCACTGGAACTCAATCAACCTATTAAGATTATCACCCTTGAATGAGACTGAATCTCCCCTTCCCAGCACTCATCAGTTACCACGAGGACCTCAGACAGAGCTGAGGTTTTCTAGCCCCATCACCAAGTCTGTGTTGGATTTTGTCTGTCTTGAACTTACACGGAACTTCTCCATGTTGTCAGTGCTGCTGTGAGTTCATACGAGTAACTGACTTTCTTACCTGGACAACTCTCTCTCCTTGTGGCCATCCATCTCCTCTGCCTCTTACAAACTTTCTGCCTCCTCTTATTTTTTTAAATTTAAAAAATTTTTTTTGTATGTGTATGAGTGTACTGTCTGCATGTAGGTCTGTGCACCGGTGTCGTGCAATGCCGCGGAGGTCAGAAGAAGGTCTCAGATTCCCCTGGAACTGGAGCTCTCCTGGAAGTGAAGTTACAGATGGTTCTTAGCCACCATGTGGGTGCTGGGGATTGAACCCGGGTCCTCTGCAAGAGCAGTCGGTGCTCTTAACCGCTAGGCCATCTCTCCAGCCCTTTGCCCCCTCTTTTGCAATGACTCCTGAGTCTTGGGAGGCAGACGTTTGATACAGGTGTACTATTTAGGGACAATCACTCTGAAGCCTCTAATTCTCTGCACATTGGCCAGTTATGGTTTTCTGTATTAATCACTGCTGTATAAAGAATTTATCTGGTGAAAATTGAGAGATGCATTAATCTATGGGTATAAGTCATTAAAATCAGTTTAATACTATATTTGTTTAGCAGAATAGTTGTATTGGGATTTTTCCCTGGCCTGTGAGCTATCTAGCCTCAGGTTCCTAAGCCTGATATCAATATCAGGTATGGGCTCCATTCTACGAAACAGAGTTTAAGTCCAATTAGAAACTAATTGGTTGCTCTGATATTATTTTTGCCACTATTGCATAAGAAGGCGTGTCTGCCCTGCCAGTTTCAGGTTTCCCAGCTGGGTAAAGCTCATGCTAAATTTTCCCTTCAGACAGCTAGCATAGCATTTTCCAGCACTATGAAAGATAGATGGTAGAGAGGAGACTTTGAAGTCAGCGCCAGCTTGATTTCTCCTTGTTTTCTCTACAGTTCATGTAGGCAGTGTCTTCAGCAATAGGGTCTTACCATGAAGGTTCTGGTGACCAAGAACAATGGGGAAAGGCTAGTATTGTTTGGGGTCAATGGCATGCCTGGTCAACATGTGAAGCCCCGTTTTTTCTCAAGTCCCAGGGCAAACATCACTTCCTGGCACATCACTCTCACCTACATAAGCTGCTCCTTTGCTCTGGGAGCTCCCAGACTGTGGGAGTGTAAAACTGAGGCCTGTGTAAAAGTGCCTCCTTGGCTTCATTGCCCAGAGCTTCCCCAGAGGTTCTGAGATAAGAGCTAGTCTTGATGGACGTCTACATCTATTTGCAGTCTGGCATTTGTTATCCCTTTTCTGGAAAACACCAATATATCTCCTCTCAGAGACCTTCCTCCTTCCTTATTTCAGCTATGTGGTTTGTGACTTTGTGACACTCAGACACAGTTGTAGATTAAACTAACCTGATTCCCACCTCCATTCTCCCAGTCACAGTGATTGGCTCAGAGTTGCCATGTGACTTAGGCTCTGCCAGAACATGGTGAGCCCTGGATTCTTCCTCCTCTGCTGCCTATGCAGCTCCTGGGACTCTGGAAACCTCAGAAAACATGGAGGAGATGGCTGTGGGGGAGGAGCTGGGCCTCCACTAACAACAGAGTCAAGCAAAGCTGAGAAAGAGGTGGGGCCCTTTCTTAGCTGTGGGAACTCAAGCATTGCCTGGAACTAGAGTGGTTTAGTCCGTTTTCCTTTTGCATAGCACGATATCAGCGACAAGATAAATTGTAAAGAAGAGGTTCATTTTAGCTCACAGTTCTAGTCCAAAGTTGAGGGGCCACATCTGGTCATGGTCTTCTTGCTGGCTCCATCCCTAGGTAGCCCAGGTGACACACACACACACACACACACACACACATGCATGCACGCACACACACACACACACATGCACTCACACACACACACACACACACACACACATGCACCCCTTGATCATTACCTCCAAGACCCTCTGTAAACACTGTACTCACGTTGGTCCCCTCCTAGCACCTCACAATGGGACTAAATTCCAGCCCAAGTTTTGGAGGGGTAAATCTTATCTAGACCGGCACACTGAACTACCTTGTCTTGTCAGCTAACACAGACCAACAAATTTCCTTTATATTTAAACAAGCTTGAGGTTTTGTTTCTTCTTGTTGTTACTAGCAACTGAGAGACATCTTCATTTGAAATTCTTTTTTAGTCATCACTGCATCTGTAGTTTTCAGCACAGTGCTTTACACTTAGTTATGGCTGAATGAAGAAATTCCTTTGCTCTGGGTAAGAAATCTGGGCACTAGCAAGTCTGTCGGGGCTGGCACAGGGCAGCTGGTGGCAGCACTCCAGTTCTCGAGCTGAGTATTGCAGCACTGGCTCCCCTTCTTTCTGCTCCATTCCTATACAACGTCTTTCTGCCCCATTCCTATACAATGTCTTTCTGCCCCATTCCTATACAATGTCTTTCTGCCCCATTCCTATACAATGTCTTTCTGCCCTATTCCTGTACAACGTCTGGTCAGAGATTTCCCCTGCTATCCTCCACCTTCCATCCGTGAAGACCCAGGAGCTTTTCCCTTTGAGTGCTGAGAACATCTCCAAGTTCTGCCTCACAGAATCATCCCTGACAAGATTCATTCGAGTCCTTAGCCTGCCTTAGCAGGCCATGCTGTCCCAGCGCCGGCTGTGGGCAATGGGGCCACTCAAACAGCAAATTTGGACACTATCCTTTTGCTTTGTTAAAGAACATTCAGTCTATGATTGGTTTTTCTCCTTGAACAGTGAGTAAATTCTGAGCCTCTCTTGTCAGTGATCTGTTCCCATCTCTGTGACTAGAATCACAGAATTCAACAGGCAAATGTAGTAGTCATCTAGCTTAACCCCCAACTCCCAGGTGGGTGCCACCAGTGCTAAGGTTTAGTCTGCCTTGGCTTGAACATGACCAGAGACTGGCTGCTCCATCCTTTGCAAAGCAAGCACACTGTCAGACAGCTCAGATTGTTAGAAAGTTCTTCCTGAAACTGAGCTGGAATCCACTTCTTGTCATTTCCACCTAGTCCTGGGTCTGCCATCTGGAGTCCCTGGCATCAGCCTGATCTCTCTCCCACATGGCAGCCAATGAGATGTATGAGGACAGCTCACATGTCTCTGAAGTTGCAAGCAAAGCACCACTGTGCCTTTGCCTGGGTCTTCTGTGGCTTAGGTTCCCTGTGTTATATTAGCCCATCAGCCTCTGGTGTGGTTTGAGTGTGAAATGTCCCCAATAGGCTCATGTGTTTAAACACTTGGTTGCCAGCTGGTAATGTTATTGTGGAAGATATAGAACCTTTAAGAAGTAGAGTTTCATGGCCGGGCGTGGTGGCGCACGCCTTTAATCCTAGCACTCGGGAGGCAGAGACAGGCGGATCTTTGTGAGTTCAAGGCCAGCCTGGTCTACAAGGCGAGTTCCAGGACAGCTGGGGCTACAGGGAGACCCTGTCTCGAAAAGACCAAAAAAAAAAAGAAGTAGAGTTTCATTAGAGGTACTGGTTGGGCTCTGAAGACTTATAGTCTAGCCCCACTTCCTGTCCTTACCTTACTTCCTGGCTATAGATACAATGTCACCAGCTGCTTCCTGCTCCTGCCATGCCTTTTTCTGCCAGGACTGATTGTAGCCCCTCAAACTGCAAGCCAAAGCAGACCCTTCTTCCTGTAAGCTGTTTCTTGTTAGGTGTTTGGTCACAGCAATAAGAAAAAGTAATTAATAAAGCAACAGGGTTCCTTGAATGGCTCTCCACAGTCCAGATGCAGCCTGTCCAAGCACCAAGCAGTAGTGCAGCCCTCCTATGCTTTGTTCCTGACTTACCATGCCTACTAGATGTATGGTGGTTTCCACTGTCATTTTTATAGCCACATCACACCATTGGCTCAAGGCAATCTTAGATCAAATGAAAGCCCTGCATTGGATTTTCCGTATTTGAACATTTGATCTATAGGACTCTACATCTCTACATTGATTTTCCTTCCATCTTATTTTGCCAGTTTAAGACTGAGCAGAATCTCTAAAGTGACCATGTAATTTATCATCCAAATCGTGACAGTTTTAATACTGAAAGAAGGAGCTATTTTGCTCTGAATAACTATATCAAAGACAACAGGCAACACCAAGATTGACCCTGGCCAACCTAGACATAAGGCGATACTAAGCCAAGTAGCTAAGACCACAGAGTCCTGTTAAAATCCCAGGGCCACCTTGTACCAGCTCTGAGCTTCATCTCAACATTTCTGTTTTCCTATTTTGGAAAGAGAGAACGTCCTCCCATGCCGTAGAATTGTTGTAGGCATAAAACAATTTATGTATAGAAGGCATATAGCCCAGAGCTGGGTTCCAATGAACTGGTTAGAAAATAGCACTGTTATTTTTAATTTGCTGAGAACTTTGTGAAGTTAACCTGCTACCCCTCTCAGCATAGCATCACCTTTAAATTTAATAATTGTAACTGCCATACCTTTGTCTGAGCTGTTGCTTAAAACAACCAGTATCAATGTCAAAACCAGAATGTGGAGCCACAGTGTGCTCCGTCCACATTGATGTGGAAGCACGGGTCACTATTCTTTGAATATGGCTGCTAAAACAGCTGTGCTGGGGTATGAAGGGAAGGGCACCTCGGTAATGAGACTCCTCAGCAGCTCGGAGGTGTATTGCTTATTGCTTATTTGCAAGTTTATTTCTTGGTTTAAACGTGTCCCCCAGAGACATGGGTCTAGAAAAAAAATAAAGGATACGTTATATTTTTAAAAAATGTGTCCCCCAGAGTTCATGTACTGGAAACTTAGTCCCCAGTGTGGCTAGTGTTGGGAAGATGAGACTTACTACGAGGTGACAGTGGGTTAAATTTTGCTACCATAGGAATGGGTTATTCTTGAGAGTGGGTTGTTATAAAAGTGGATTCAGCTCTCCATCTCCCTTGCTTGTTTTTGCTGTCTTTTGCTCTTCAGTCTTCTGCCATGGGGTGACACAGACCTTGCCAACTGTTCATAGCGCACTTTGGGATTTCCCAGACTTTATAACTAGAAGTCAAATGCATTTCTGGTCTTTATAAAGTACTCTGTGGTGTGCCGTTACAGCAGCACAAAGCAGACATCTCCCATCTAGACAAGCTCCACTTCAGCTCAGGAGGCTCTGGGGACATCTTCTCACCATCAGCCAGAGTCCTAGGCTGACATCAACTCTTGTGTGCTCAGCATGTGGCTTCCTAAGTT
This sequence comes from Rhizomys pruinosus, assembly GCA_009823505.1. NCBI lineage: Eukaryota > Metazoa > Chordata > Mammalia > Rodentia > Spalacidae > Rhizomys > Rhizomys pruinosus. The sequence goes on along the minus strand of VZQC01003433.1, from coordinate 1,149,660 downwards.
GCTCTTCTAAACACCATTCCAAGCAGCAGGAAAGGGAAGAAGAGTCTGGAGGAGTAAGTGTGGGAGCTTCTGGGCTGGCCTGGAGGTAACATGCATCACTTCCACTCACACTCTGGAGGAAGATCCTAAACATATGGTGCATCTGCTTGCGTGGAGGTGAGAAGTGTGGCTTGGCTGTGCAGCCAGATGCACTCCTGTTCCTGCAAGGAGAGAGGGGACTTTCCTGGACGGCTGGGCCTTTACCTGTCCCACATCTGCAGCACTATCACTTGGCCCATATTTTCTACCTTGACCTTGAAGAGTGAGACTCCACCAAATACCTTTTGAACTTAAAGGCTTCCATCATTCTTCTCTGGTAAGAGCCAAGACCTGATCACAAAAAGAAAACATTTCCATGGCCTCCTAAAGAGACAGCACAAGGACAACCTCTACTGTGACTATCTCTGAGAAATGACAGTGAAATTCATTTAATCCTTCCATTACTGTGGGGAAGAAACAAGAGTGAAATGAAATTTTAAACTCTATGGAAACTCAAGTTAAGGAATTATAACTAAAAATTAAAATAACCTTATGGGATCGTCATGATGGCTCAGTGGGTGGGTGCTTGCACACGGGCCTGGCCTGATGACCTGAGTTTAATTCTCAGATACCATAAGGTGGCAGGATGAATCAACTCCCAAGAGTTGTCCTCTGACTTCCATATGCACACTAAATAAACAAATAATCTTATGAATTGTCCAATATTCTGCTTTTAGTTTAGTTTTGTTTTTGTGGTGTTATGCTAGAGTTGAAACCCAAGGCCTTGTACATACTAGGCAAGTACTCTACTGTTGAGTTACACCCACAGTCAATATTGCTCTTTGAACAGTCTTAAGCTTCCTAAAAGAAGATGCAGGGCCAGAGGCTGGTGGCATGTGTCTGTAATCTCAGCATTGAAGAGGTCGACACAGAAGGATCATGAGTTGGAGGTCAGCCTAGGGCACATAGGCAGACACTGTCTGTCTTCCTTGCCCCCTAAAACAAGAGCGAAAAGAAAGCAATCATAGGATGCAGATTTCTGACTCAAGGAGTATAAGCATTATATTCAATTCTTCAGCTACAGCTAATATCCTGTAGCTGCTGAAGTCAAGCACTGCCACTAAGCAGCCTCCTCAAAGAGAACTCATTTGTTCCTTCAACAAACATGAACCCAGAAGCAGCTCAGGTGCTGTGCACTGTGCAGGGAATAAGTAAACAAGCTATAGTCCTTGCTTTTCAAAGAACTATCAGACGCAAGGTTCCCAGTCACAAGACCCAGAGGCCAATTCTGCTACTTCAAGCAGAAGAAGGATGAAAGAATGTTAGGTCACATGTTTGAGAAGCTATGCATCTGGGAATAACACCCCCAGACACTTTGAAGAACTAATCTAGAAGAGCTGATGCTGGTTCTGCTGTTGGCTCAGACATGCCTTTGAACCAGTGACCTGCTAATGCTGGAGCCTTGGGTGATCTCCTCAGAAGACCCTGAGAGGCAGGAGAGCCTGTGCCGGGTGTTCCTCGTAGCTCCCATCACTTCGCATCAGTAGTCTCAAGTTCAGAGTCTTGTACAAGCATGTGTGCAACTGTGCTATATCCTAGCTGCCAGGGAGGCTGAGAGAGTGCATCCCAGCCCTTGAGGTAGGACAGAGGAACTGACGAAATACAATTTCCCAAACATAGCAAGGATCTGAAAAGGTCCTAGATGATAATTAATAAATAAATAAATAAATAAATAAATAAGCAAGCCAAGGTCCATAATAGGTAGAAAGCAGAGCACATGCATATATTAAAATGGACTAAATGCTTTATGAACAGAGAATAATGGAAACTGAAGAGAGAGGGACTAAAATTTGTCTGCAAAGGACAGTGAAGAGTAGCTTCCAAGGTTATTTCCATCTGTGGACGGATGCGGCCTGTTGCAACATCAAGCTAGCTAACATTTTTGTCTTGCGCTCTGGGTCACAGAAGCTGAGTAGGAATTTCTGGGGAGAGATTCTAAAGACAGGCACAGCCCACAGAGGAAAAACGTGTGAGAAGTGAGGGGAATGAGGAACAGTCCTGATGTCTGCTGAGAGGGCCCAGGAGGCAGCGCCATGGCTATCTACAGCAGCCAAGGGCAGAAGGGCTGAGCGTGTCAGGTCAACATCAGAGCCCCAAAGCCGTGAACAGCAGGCGGAGGGTCTACTGTGTTGAGAAAAGGAGGGAAGGTAGTAGGTGGGTGTCAAGGAAGGAAGGAAGGAAGGACATGAGGGATGTGATCTGCTTTGTATTACTTTATTTTATTTATTGTTTGTGTGTCATGCAGGTGTGTGTGTGCACATGTATACACCTACATATACACACGAAGAGTCTAGAGGAGGATGTTGGGTGTCCTGCTCCATCAATTTCTATCTTATTCTCTCAAAAACCCCAAACTTTTGATTGGCTAGCCTGGTTGGGCAGTGATTCCCCAGGCTAGCCTGACTAGGCAGTGATTCCCCAGGGCTAGCCTGGCTGGGCAGTGATTCCCCAGGGCTAGCCTGGTTGGGCAGTGATTCCCCAGGGCTAGCCTGGCTGGGCAGTGATTCCCCAGGGCTAGCCTGGTTGGGCAGTGATTCCCCAGGGCTAGCCTGGCTGGGCAGTGATTCTCCAGGCACCTTCCTGTCTCTGCCCACTGCCCTAGTGCTGGGGTTACAGCTGCGTGGCTCTCCCGGCTGTCATGTGGGTGCTGGATCTGAACCCAGGTCCTCATGCCTGTGCACCAAACACTCTTACCCATTAAGCCATCTCTGATCTACTTAGTTTTAAAAAATTAGCTATGGGCTGGGTGTGGTGGCGCATGCCTTTAATCCCAGCACTTGGAAGGCAGTGGCAGGAAGATCTCTGTGAGTTCATCAGCCTGGCCTACATAGTGAGTTCCAGGACAGCTGGGGCTAAAGGAAAACCCTGTCTCAAAAAGACAAAAAAATAATTCAGGTGTGTAGTATAGAGTGTGGTTGGATGGGAGAGGAAAGAAAATGATGGAAGAGGAGTCCCAAGCCTGGCACAAAATACCAAGAGGGAATCATGTGCCCTGAATTCAGGGGGTGGCAGCAAGAATGCCAGGAACACTGGCTCTGATGACTCCTTTCAAAGTAGGCATGTCCAGAGGAAAGCCAAAGTATGAGTCCAGTGATTTAGACTTGGGATCACTAAGTTTTATTTATTTATTTGTTTATTTATTTTAATATTTTATGTTTTTATTTTATGTGTATGAATGTATTGCCTGCATGAGTGTAAGTCCACCTGTGCTGTGCCAGGCCTGCAAAGTCAGAAGGAAGTGTTGGATTTCCCTGGAACTGGAGTTACAGATGGTTGTTAGCCACCATGTAGGTGCTAGGAATCAAACCTAGATCCTCTACAAGAACAGCTGGTACTCTTAACTGCTGAGCCATCTCTCCAGTCCCCGGGAATCATTAACTTTTAGATGGTGGTCCATATACCAACTTAGGACATGTCTGGGAATGCCTGAAAGCACAAGTCAGGTTTTCCATTTGCAGTGCAAAGCCAAAAGCAGGATGTGTCCTGGGCATAAGACCTACACTGGGGCAGATGGAGATCCTGAGCCCAGCTTCCTGGACCTCATTGGCATGTCAATGGCACAGGGACATTGGTTTTGTCTACCTGGCATTTTCTCATAATAAGGGAGCTAAATTTCTTTAAGTGAATCATCTCTCGTCAATTCTATGTAGCCTTGGGACTGTCAATGAGGGTACCCTGAACACCTCTAAGAGTAAGAATGAGGCTCCACCTAACCCAGCCATACCACTCCTGGGTATATACCCATAAGACTCATCCTAATGCAAAGATACATGCACACCCATGTTTACTGCAGCTCTCTTCACAATAGTGAAGAGCTGGAACCAACCCAAATACCCTTCAACTGACAAGTGGATGACAAAAATGTGGTACATCTACACAATGGTGTACTACTCAGAGGAAAAGATGACATCACGAACTTTGCAGGTAAATTGATCAAACTCGAAGCCATTATGCTGAGTGAAGTAACACAGTCCCAGAAAAACAAGTGGCAAATGGTCTCCCTCATTTGTGGATGCTAACACCAAATCCCCAGATGAAAGGCAAGTTGAACAAGATTATTGTTATATTTCTGTTTATCTGAAAGCAACTATGTTGTTATAATGTAAATCTCTTAATGGGCTCTAGAATTGATCCACCACTTACTCTCAGACTCTGTAATTACTGTATATAAGTGGAAAGTATGTATTCATATTTTAGAGTAATATAAAATTAAAGGAGGAAAATGTGAATTCCTAAACATAAAAAAAAGACTGAGAGAAATATGCAGGATAGTTACAGCAGAGTGCATGATTTGGGGTGGGGTGGGGGAAGGGAAAGGGAAATATGTCTAAACTGAACTGAGAAATGATGTCTGAAATACATAAAACATCAATAAAAGCATTATATATCTATATATCTATTTATATCTATCTATCTATCTATCTATCTATCTATCTATCTATCTATCTATCTAAAAGAATGAGGCTCCAGGGAGATTAGACTCTTCAATGAAAGTTTCTGACATTAAGCCAAGTGAAAGATAACTGGGAAAAAAGTCTGGAAGCCAGGCATGGTGGGCCACGACTATAATCTCAGCACTTGAGAGATGGAAGGAGGAGGATCTGGAGGTCTAGATCCTCCCAGAGAGCACAGTGAGTTCAAGACCAAGCCTGGGCTAAGACACTTTGTAACAAATTGAAAGATTGAGGATAGAGGGGAGGGGAGGAGAGAGAGAGAGAGAGAGAGAGAGAGAGAGAGACAGACAGACAGACAGACAGACAGACAGACAGACAGACTTGTGTTGTTGTCCAACTCTGGAACATGTTTCTGAACACACACACACACACACACACACACACACTCACTCACTCACTCACACACATACCGCTGTTCTGAAGCCTCCTGAACTGCTCTAGCTCAGTCCTTCCTTGAGTCTCCTTTCTAGTCTTCCTTTCAATTCTGTGAACTCAATGAGGACTTAAGTTAAATTTCCTTTCAGCTTTGGGGAGCCATAAAAGGCGATTTACAATCAAAGAATCTCAATTAACTCAAAGAGTGACAGACAAGTACCTAAGCTAGATGGAGGAATCCTTGTGGACTAACTTCCCAACCAATGCAAGGAAGCACGTTTGTGAAGAAGGAATGGGGCCTCACGCACACCACAAAGGACCGTCCTCACATGTCACAAGACCGCTAGCAGATCTTACTTCTCTGAATCTTTGTACTTCTGGCTGCCAATCACAGCACTTGCTGGGCTGGTTGATACTGGGTATTCAGTGCCATGCTTAAACCAATAATTTTTTTAATTTTTTCATTTATTTTTTTATGTGTATGAATGTACTGTCTGCATGTAGGTTTGTGCACCCGTGTCGTGCAATGTTGTGGAGGTCAGAAGAGGGTGGGGTGTTGGACTCCCCTGGAACTGGAGTTAAAGACGGTTTTCAGCTGCCATGTGGGTGCTGGGGATCAAACCCGAGTCCTCTGCAAGAGCAGTCGGCTCTCTTAACAGCTAGGCCATCTCTCCAGCCCAATTTTTTAAGGTCTTTAAATTTATACTGTCTAGTGATTTCTCTCTTGTAAATACTCCTTTCATCAGTGACTTTCAAGCTACCAGAGGGTTAACAATCAGTGCTCAAATTTCCTGAAGATTTCGCCTTTGCCACCAGGCATCTCAGCTCTGATATGTCACTGTTGGGTTCCATCCATTGCTGCCTTCCTTACCTAAAGTGGGAAACTATAAGATAAAGCTTTGGAGTTCAATTGGAAAAAATAATATAGGGTGGCATTTCTCAAGCTTTGAAACAAGGAACTATTGAAAATGCAAATGTCCACATACCATCATTAGCCATTGCAAATTACGTTGGGGTCAGGCTTCCAGTAACATATACCATTAACACAATCGCCAGGTGAATCTGGTGTAAGAGATATGAGTGTCGTGCTTTGAGACACCGGCTTGAAAAGAGAGAGGGACTATGAAGATGGACCAGGGCTGGAATAGCCAGGTCAGGGGAAAGAGGAGGACTGTGTTGGGAATGATAAACTTGAGCAGAGACAGGACTGGAATGTGGAAGTGAGGATGGGAGGGGGCAGGAGATAATTCTCATCTAGACATCAGACTTGGAGTTCACTGCAAGCATCATATGCCAGAGGGTTTTTAATAAGATAATGGTGATTATAATGATGGTGGCATGGCGGTGGTAGTGGTGATGATGGTGCTGGTAAAGGAGGGCAGTAGGCTTTGTTAACTGGCCTTACATGGCTGGTAGGAAGCAGAGCCATCTGCTGCATATTCTGTACATTACAGAGTCTGTTTTACTTCCATTGGTTCTGTTCAGCCAAATTTATATCTGTTTCTGGCTGCAAAATCTGCCTGGTGTTGGACCAAGCCCTGAGCTCAGAGCAGGAAGAATCTCATGCCAGGGACCTAAGTGTTTCCTGAGCCTAGGGCAAGGCTAGATTTTTGAGCCTTCCTAGAATTGGAGCCCTTATTCCAGAGGGTGGAAACTCAGCAACGTTCCACAAATGACTGGACGTGCTGAAGGAGTGAGAGCTCACAGGGCCAAAGCCTCTCTCTCCTCTCACAGGAGGGTGTAGCTTTGGCCCCAACCTCCCTGCTTTTCCGAATCCTCACTCCCATCTGTCTATTGCTTCTCAGGGGAAGAATAAGATCTTGTTCATCTTTTTAAGCCAAGACCTGTCCCCCAGAGCTACTCAGAGAGGGTTAGTAAGGCGGATGGATGAATAGTACAGGCAGTGTGGAAACCTGCAGGGGCTGGGAGGACCTATTAGGGCAGCCTGACTGGAACAGACACAAACAGATGAGAAATTGACCAGCAATAGGGAGACCATGAAGATGCCCTAAGGGCCTGAAATTGACTCTTCTAGAAAAGAAAATGGAATCTTCTTGAAACTATTCAGTAACTTAAAACATTTAAAAATCCTAGCTAGGGCTAGACAGATGGCTCAGTGGTTAAGAGCACTGGCTGCTCTTGCAGAGGACCCAGTTTGGACTGGGATTCAGTTCCCACAATCCACATGGCAACTAACAACAGATTGCAATTTCAGTTCCAGGAGATTCCATGCCCTTTTCTGGCCTCCGCTGGCATTGCACACAAAGGTGGACTTACATACATGCAGGCAAAATACTCATACGCATAAAATAAAAATCAGTAAAAAAAAAATGGAATCCTAACTAATGTTCTTCCCTTTCTCTATCACCCCCCAAAACAAACCAAAACAAAACAGCTTTCCAGAGAACCAGGAAGGAGAGGTATGGTCCTGGTACGAACGGTTCTTTGGACTATAGAACACTTAGCATTTCTTCTTTGCTGTTGACCTTGTTCTACCCCAACAATTCCAAGGAACATGAACAGACCTTGTGTTTCCTGTGCTGGCATACAGGACACCACTACATCTCTCCAGATTCCAAGTAATTCTTGAAATTTGCTTAGACTTCCCTGCATTTAAAATTCCTTATCAGAAATTCTTTCTTTCAGCCTGCTGCCCCAGACACCACTCGGGTCCTCGGCCCTGCCTGCCATGCACCCCCACAGCTTGGCTCAGACAGATGAAATGCTGATGAAACCTCTCAGTCCACAGGGCAGGGACCTTGTCTTTGTGTCTCATAAAATGTCATGTACACCTGCAGCACTTTGTAAATAATAAATGGCCATAATAAAGAAGCTGCCTCTTTGGGGTCAGACGTACCATGTTTGCAGGAAAACAGCCCCACTTCATTCCAACCAGGTCTGCCTTAGTCTGACACAGCTGTTGCCAGCGCCTGCACAGAGACTGCTAAAGGTCCATGGGACCTGAAAACTTTGAGCTCCAAACAGAACAAAAGGCACAATGCCAGGATTTCTTGGCTGAAGGGGGTCAGAGAGCAGCCTGCTGACGTACTATGTACTTGAAAAATCAATGCACCATGGAAATGCAAGATGTCATTATTATTACTTGAGGTTTTATTGCTCTGCTTAATCTGGTCTTCCAAATAATAGCACAGGCATTTTCATCCAAGTACATAATAATAACTTACTATTGAAAGAGAGATTGAGTGGTAATAACAGGTATTATTGGTCTAATGATGACTTGCCAATTTAGCATAGCAGAGAAGAGAGACCTCGTTCTAAACGGATGAACAAGTTGAAAGAGACAAAGGGGGTTTCATTAGGGGACCTAGGGAAGAGGCAAGGACACAATTATCACATTATCACGCACTGTGATGACCCTATGGCACTGATGCGGAGAACAGGTAGTGTGAAATGCCGGGACATCCCGTTGCTCTTAGACCACATCCACAGTTCAACTCTTTGAAAATATGATGCTAAAATCCTCCCTCCCCATTTTCTCCTGCAGGATAGAAAACTATGATGCTGAGTCCATCTATCAGATATTTCCGGGCCCGAAACTTGGAGCGCATTCATAATAAAAGCAGCTACCATGTATTGTAGTCTTTCCAGGCACTGGGCATCTTCTCATTAGTTCTTTCTACCTGCACGATGAAAGTGACTCCTACCATTATCCATTTTACACATGAAAGCCCTTGGGCTCAAGGTCGGATGCCCAGGGGTGCAGCCAGGATCCAAACCATAAGACTATTTGATTCCTGAGCCTAAAGATGCTATTTGCAAATAGCCCAATGGTTGACACCTTTTACTTAGTCTGAGTGACTTGTAACTGACACCTCTGGTCAAGAGGGGATACTTTTCAATCATCCAAGCGCATGGAGAGGACAGGTGGCATGGATAATGTCCATGCACAGAGTACCTGGGGAAGCACTCAGCCTCCGTGCGGACTGTGGTTTCTGCCCATCTGCTTTCTGAATGATGCTCTTCCAAGTTAGGTATTAAAAACAGCCCTCACTCTCTGAGACGCTTCTGGCTAGGTGGAAGAGGTGACTGAATCTGAAGGAGGGGTGGAAATGGAGGAAGCACTGTTGCATGAAAACGAGACCTCAGATAATCTGATCTGCTGATGCTTGGCGGTGATTCGATTTGCTTTCTAATTAGAACCGGGTGGTGTATTTCCTTCATACCTCTGAGACTTCACATTTTAAATCTCTTTATCTTTAAATGAGGAATGTGGAGGAAAATAAGAAGGGCAGATGCTTCCAGGATCTTATTGTCTAGCCCTGACCATCTGCCCTCAACTCCATTTCATCCAGATTGTGAGTTCCATGAGCCATATTAACAAGCAAGCAGGGAGAAGATCACAGCCCAAGGCCTGCTCTGGACTCAAGTTATTGCCTCACAAATGACTTGCTAATTTTTAATTAATCCTCTGATCTATCCCAGAGCCGTGGATTGAGAGATTGAAGTGGCCTCAGTGTCTGTTGACACACAAGTGTGGGGAGGGTAACCAACATACAGGCCTTCAGTCCTCTTGTAAGTCACATAGACAAGTGTTCTAAAAGCTCAAGGGTGGAGACTGCAGTGGAGAAAGAGTAGAGAAAGGAGACAGTGGTGTGAGGGGGCGATGCTTTGGGTGTGGTGATGTTGGTGAAGGGGTGTGTGTGCAAGTGTGATGTCATGTGTGACATGGTATGACTGTACTGTGCCAGCCAGTTACATCTTGTGTGTGAACGAATGCAGATGAATCCTAGCACTTGGGAGGCAGAGGCAGGCGGATCTTTGTGAGTTCAAGGCCAGCCTGGTCTACAATGTGAGTTCCAGGACAGCTGGGGCTACAGGGAGACCTTGTCTCGAAAAGACCAAAAAAAGAGACAGGGTCTCCCTTTTAGTACCAGCTGTCCTGGAGCTTGCTCTGTAGACCAGGCTGGCCTTGAACCCACAGAGATCCACCTACCTCTGCCTCCTGAGTGCCAGGATTAAAGGTGTGTGCCACCATGCCCGGCTCATTTTGAGTCTTTTAAGGGTTCTCCACACTGCTTTCCATAATGGTTGTACANAAAAAAAAAAAAAAAAAAAAAAAAAGATGGTATGGATGCAGGGACAGATGGTGGTAGTGTGGGTGTGTGTGTGGTAGGTTGTAGTACAGTAAAAATGTGTGCATTGTGCATATAGAGTGCTTTGTGTGTAGTGTGTGGCGTGCGCATGTTCAGTTGTGAACATGGGTCTGGGGGACACTGTGAACATGTATGCAGTGTGCTATTGGGAGGCGAATGGCAGTTGTGTGTGGTAGTGGAAGGGTGTGCACACAACTGTGTAAAATGAGGCACAGTGGGAATTAAGGCATGTCTAAAGCTGTATGCAGGTTGAAAACTGAGTTTTTATTTCCCTATCAATTGGCAGAATATCTTCTTTTATAACAATTCAATCCAGGGGTCCTGGATGAAAATGAACAGGTTGGGTTTCAACAAGTAAAACAAATGTTAAATATATTCTGCGGAGAACCCTTTTTTAAACCTGCTCGTGGCGCAGTGGTCCCAGCCTCCTGGCGCCGGGATATTTAATTTCACGCAAGTCAAGGCTCTGGCACTGCGTAGCCGCGGGCGAAACAGAACTTCGAGATGTGCGTCTGCCACTCGGCTCCTGTTTGCTGGATGGCGCGTGTGAGGAAAGCTTCTCTTCCTCGTGGAGTAGTAGGACTTTTGGTCCTTTGGGTTCAGAAGGAATCCTGTAGAAGCAGCCAAACCACCCTGATATGGAGGTGCCATCTAGGGCCAGAACAGCTGGAGAAACCTCCAGAGAAGGCAGCAGTGAGGGCCAAGCTCAAGGAGTTTGCCTGGGTAGGTCACACAGCTTCCCAAACTGTGGTAGGAAGAGATCAGCCTAGATCTTCCAGCAGATTCCAAAGCATTTCCATCTAGAAAAGGGGCTTTCCTTCAAGACCTTTCCAGAGAAACCAGGCAAGGCAAGGCAAGTCAACACGTGGTGGGTGGTGTGGGGGGCAGGGTGTGTTGAGACTTGTCGATCTACAAGGAAATGCTAATTAGAGCAGTCATTCAGTGCTACCTTAGAAGGAGTTAAAGACTGATCAGGCTGGACATGCTCTTCTGCTCCTGGAAGAAGTGTAAATTGCGATATCTTTTCCAGAAAGTGGTTTGGCAATATTCATAAAGAACCTTAAAACTGCTTCTATCTGTAGACCTAATCATTGTACGTCTAAGAGTTTATCCCAAAGAACTCATTAAAAGGGAGGATTTCTCAACAAGGTTGTCCATTGTAATGTTAGTTATAAATGTGACAATCTGGTATTATCATCCGAAATGAAGAAGCTGTATTTATGTTGTTCTGTGTAGGCCCAGGGCCAGCCCAGGATCTCAGGCACACTAGACGAGTGTTCCAACACTGAGCTACATTTCCAGCCCCAGGAGGTTTAAAACCAATGGTATAACACCAATGGCCGGCTGTGTTGGCATTAAGTCATTTCAAGCCTCTAAGCACACCACAGTTCACTTATAGCAAGCAACTAACTGTGTATTGACTGACACCTCCAGCTCCTCCTTTCCACACCTGTTTTTGCAGTGATTTCAAGAATTTCCTGTATTTACTTACTATGTCTGGTGATTTGAATGAGAATGTCCCCCATAGTATTCAAGTATTCAGACATTTTGTCCCCAGTTGGTGGTGCTGTTTTGGGAGATCTTAGAAGGTGCAGCCATCCTGGAGGAAGTATGTCACTGGGGGAGTGGGCTTAGAGAGTTCAACAAGCCTTGCAGGTCTCCAGTTGTTCTCTCTGCTTCCTGTACTGATTGGAAGATATGAACCTCAGCTTTCTGCTCCAGCTCCTGCCACCATGCCTCCCTGCCACAATGGACTCTAATTCCCTGGAACCATCAATCTTAAGCTCAAATAAACTCTTCCTCTTAAAAGTTTCCTTGGTCATGGTGGTTTTATCACAGCAACAGAAAAGTGACGAATACACTATGCTTCCTTCTATTTGCTCTTAAACACTATCTATTGACATTAAAAAGGAGTCTAATACAACTTGAAAAAAGTACCATCCAGGAGCTGGAGAGATGGCTCAGAGGTTAAGAGCTGACTGCTCTTGCAGAGGACCGGGGTTCAATTCCCAGCACCCACATGTTGGCTAAGAACCGTCTTAGGCCAGGAGTGGTGGTGCATGCTTTTAATACCAGCACTCGGGAGGCAGAAGCAGTTGGATCTCTATGAGTTCAAGGCCAGCCTGGTCTACAGAGTGAGTTCCAGGACAGCTGGGGCTACAGGAAGAGCCCATCTCGAAAAGACAAAAAATTAAAAAAAAGTACCATCCAAAATGTATATATGAAAAAAACCAAACCAAAACAAAAAGTATATATGTGATGCATATTCAAAAAGGACCCAGAAAGATATACATTCAACTTATACCAAACTGTTAATGGCTACTTTTATTGAGGAAAGATTAGGAGTGACTTTTGTCTTCATACCTTTTCTGCACATTCCCTAATAGATTGAGCATGAAGCAATATCATAAAAATAATATATATATAAAATATAAAAATAAAAGTGTAATGGACAGTGAGTACAAAGGAATTCCTTCCCCAACAGGCAAAGGCACTAACGTTTATGAGCATCTCCTTGGGTGGACCAGGCTGTCACAGCAGGGCACACCTCACACCGCCCAGGTCCTTCCCTTCCCCTCCGTGCTCATGGTCTTGTGATGAGTCTTCTGTGGAAGCTGTAGAAGACTCCTGCGGTCTCCCAACATTTCATCTGCCTCCTGCCTGCATCTGTGCCCAAACAGCCAGCTTTCCTCCTGTGCTCCAAGGACAGTCTCCACACTTCTGCTCTGAACTCGCCCTCCCTTTGCCTTCTCTGTGACATTTCTCCAGCAGTTCTTCTCTCTCTAGTTTGCATCAGCACTTTTCCCACTCTATCGAATCATCCAGTCAGCTCCCAAGCACGCTGTGGTAGCATCCATATCGAGCAGCCAAACCCTGTATCGACCGACACCCCCAGCTCCTCCTTTCCATACCTGCGTTTGCAGCAATTTCAAGAATTGTCTCTACTTGTTACACCTCCTTCTATTTGCTCTTAAACCTGAATAGGCTAGCCCTTACCCCATTCACATCCACTGAAATTATTCTACTAAGCTCACTGTTGGCTTCTGCACTGTGCTCAGTCCAATATTCAATTCTCAATCCTCCTCTTGCTCAAGTTGATCCGAAACCTAGGAGTCACTCTTCTGGCCTCTTCCTGCTTCACAGGTCACTCTGTTACCTTTTCATTTTATGGATCACACCCCAAACTCTGTTTTGATCTCTCTGTCTCTGTCTCTGTCTCTCTGTCTCTCTGTCTCTGTCTCTCTCTCTGTCTCTCTCTGTCTCTCTCTATCTCTCTCTCAATATTAACCTCTCCCTTAACTTTAGGGAGTATAATATAGATTTTTATATATTCATAAATTATGCATGCATGTATACCATATAAAATTTAACAGTCAAATAGGACTTCTGCTTCTCTTCCCCTCTCCACCCTCCCTTTACTGCTCATCTTAGGTGACTATCTTCTTACTATTCATGCCTAGGGTTCAAAACTTGGACTTGTCCTTCATCAATCTTTTGTTCTCACTTTGCATCTAATTTATCAGTGAAGCATCTCTTCCACTTTCTTCTACATCCAGAGTCATCCCCACCCTTGCTGCCACCTTGACATGGGTCAGCACCACCTCGACCCAGGTCAGCACCACCTCTCTCCTGGATCCCTTTGAAGCTGCTGACTGCTCAGACTCTCTACTTGTATTTGCAGCACGGTAGCCAGGGTGACCTGCTGAAATACGGGTCAGAGTGTGTCGCTATCTGTCGTCTACTCAGAACAGATGCAGTGTCTTTTCAATGGCCTGTCAGCGCTACTACGTTCCTATTTCTTCCTCCAGCGTCCCCCTTACTCCCCCTCTGCCTCTCTGTCTTACCTCCTGGCCATCCTAGAGCCTGTCCCCCACTTTCAACTTCCAATATCAGTCCCTTCCTTTATATCCTCTGGTTTCTGTGCAAATATCACCTTCTCACTGAGCAGTAGCCTCCTGTTTCCAACTGCCTTTTCCCTCACCCCCCTTTCCCTGCCTCTTGTCCCCACAGTAGTCACCACTGTCTGATCCTTCGTTTGCTGTCTAGGATGTAAGTTCCTCTTCATTGCTGTATCCCAAACATATCCATCAGTGCCTGGCATGGCACAGGCCCTCAGAGACAATCACTGAGTGAATGAATGAATAAATGAACTACTAGTGATGGTTAAGAACTTAACACCCTACTCTACATTTTTAAATTATGCTAGTAATTACAGGAACAGGAAGGAAATTGGCTGTAAGCATTTCTTTTCTGTTCCTGTTAGAATTTCTAATGAGCCTGCCTGGTTGTGTTATTATTTCAAAAGCAACAGCTTTCTAGTGTTTAACAATGTGCCAAATGCTGTTGCTGTTTGTTTTCATTCCTTTTTCCCTAATGGTTGAGGGGATTTGTTTGCTGCTTGCTGATTTCTCCTCATCACCATCAGGCGTCTGGTTTTCCCTTGAGCTCTCAGCTTCTCCTTAGATCCAGCGCATGCTCCATTGATAAAATCTTTGAGTGTTGGAACTGGAGAGATAGCTTGGTGGTTCAGAGCACTGGATGCTCTTGCAGAAGACCTGGATTTGATTCCCAGCACCCACATGGTGGCTAACAACCATCTGTAACTCCAGTTCCAGGGTATTCAATGACCTCCATGGGCATTGCATGACATGGATGCACTTACATACAGGTAGGCAATACATTCATACACATAAAATAAAAAATAATAATCAAATATTTTTAAAAGCTTTGAGTGCCTACTGTACACTGTGTGTATGAGCACCCACTATGAACTTTGTGTATAGTTCTTGTCTGAAGTAAGTCAAGGGGATACCTCAAACATATGCAGCAATTTGTGTCACAATCTTGGTTATCTCCATGCCTAGGAATTTCAGTGAGCAGTTGCCCCCACTGATTAAGATGTCATCTCCCTGCCAAGAAGTCCTTGAAGTAGTATGTGTCAGTGTGATGGTTCCCAGACTTTATATCTGGGGATTTCCAGGAAGGATTACATGAGGGAGACAACAACCCCTTACTCCAGAGTGGGCAGCACCTTCTGGCAGGAAGGTCAGATACAAAAGCCTCTAGGGAGGCTGGAGAGATGACATAGAAGTTAAGAGCATGTACTGTGCTTGTAGAGTGCCTGAGTTCAGTTCCCAACACCATGTCAGGCAGTTCACAACTATCTGTAACTCTAGCTCCATGGGACCTGATACCCTCTTCTGTACTCCATGGGCACTGGCACACACATGTACAGACACACACACACATACGTACATACACACACATACATATGTAATTAAAATAAAATAAAATAAAATAAATCTTCAAAGAGGTCTTGGGAGTCAGTGTTACTTGCGTCTGCTTTCACTTGCTGTTGGTGAGTGCTCCTCTGCCTTCACTTGCTGCTGGTGAGTGCTCCTCTGCCTTCACTTGCTGCTGGTGAGTGCTCCTCTGCCTTCACTTGCTGCTGGTGAGTGCTCCTCTGCCTTCACTTGCTGCTGGTGAGTGCTCCTCTGCCTTCACTTGCTGCTGGTGTGTGCTCGTATCCCATTGTTTTCTGCAGTCATCTGCTGATATCAGAGCCCAGCTTCTTCAGGCTTCTAGTGTGGGCTGAAGACCAGAGGCTCTCCAGGGATCCTCCAGGCCTTCAAAGCACAGGAACTCTAACTGATGAAACATGGGCATCCTGCCACTCAGGACGTGCTGCTCAGCTCTGGCACACCAGAGTGTGTCTCCTCAAACAAGCTTTCTTGGAAGTGACACCATTCAGGTCCTGGGACAATGTCCCTCAATTTCTCTTATGTCCCTGAAATCTGAACGTCAGGGCTGTTTCTTTTGATGTAAATGGGCATTATTTCAGAATGTGCATTCTGGGGAGGGAGCAATTGACTGGCAGAAACACTTGGGTAAGAGACAAATAATTAACACATCATCTCCTACCACGCAGCAAGTGTGGTAGAGTCTTGCGCAGTGCGGTGGGTGGGAGGGCCGTCCTCCTTGCTGCTTTTGTTCTCAGCCTTTCCAGCATGCAGGTGGCCATTGGTGGACTACCCCGACCGTACTCTGTAAGCCAACCTAACAAAGCCCCTGTGTCACATAGTCTTTGTGTCCATTCTATTTTTCTAGAGAACAGTAATACAGAGACCCCTGTGTCTTCAGGAGTCTCCTGGTGGGCTCACCTGCCAGGTGGCCTCAGTCAATCCCCTTTGGCCTGTCTCTTTGGAAGAACCAGCTGAGGTGATGCTGTGGTGGGTTTTCTAGCTACTCTTTGTTTCCCAATGTCATCAGCCATGTGCTGAGAACAAACTTACTATTTAGTGTGACTATTTAGGATAGTGACAGTGGCCTCAGGTTCACTGTCCTAGAAATGACCTGCAGTTCCTACTGGTCCCAGAGCACGCTTTCTTCAAAGGCATCCTTGGGGTCTCTGGGACTAGGGAGCCCTCACTGCAGAGTGAGGCCATCCAAAAGAAGACCCGCAGTGAGGTTCCTTTCTTCTCTGGCCGCAGCCAGAGATGAGTTTTTTTCCTTTGGTTCCTCCAAGTGGCTTCACTCGCTCACTGATCTGTTTTGCCAGCTGACTTCAGTCCTAATATTTTGGCAGCCAAACAGCACGCTGTTCTACCGAAGAGTGGGGAAGTGCTAATGATCTGCCGCTAACAGCCTCTCGGTGCTCTGTAGCTCCATGCGAGATACAAGGTTGATTCTGGGACCTGGCCTTCTCTAGTACTCTCCACTTTACTCCCTGGAGCCAGACTCTCTGGCTGAGCCCAGAGCTAGGCTGGTAGCCAGCAATCCCAGCCATCCTCCTGCCTCTGCACTTTGCTGGAATTTGAACTCTGGGCCTCACGCTGCGGAGTGAATGTTCTCACCCACTGACCCATCTCTCCAGCCCCTATAAAATTTGTTTTTCATATTTTTATGTTTAAAATATCACTAATTACATTGACATATAATCAAGATATGTAAATCATATATGTCCTACTGTACAATGACCTATATTTTTTTGAGACAGGGGTCTCACTATGTAGCCTTGGCTAGTCTGGAACTTTGCTATGTAGACTGGGCTGGACTTGGATTCACAAAGATCCACCTGCCTCTGCCTCCCAAGTGGTGGGATTAGAGGTGTGTGCCACCACACACAAACACAATGATACAGATTTTTTTTGGTCTCTTTTTTTTGTTTTGAGACAGTGTCTCCCTGTAGCCCCAGCTGTCCTGGAACTTGCTATACAGACCAGGCTGGCCTTGAACTCACAGAGATCCACCTGCTTCTGCCTCTCAAGTGCTAGGATTAAAGGCATGTGCTACCACACCTGGCAATGATACGGGTTTTTAAAATGTGATTACATTCAGTGTCTGAATTTTTACATACTTTCAATATAAACTACAAATTCAGCTGAATGTAAACTATTTAAACATAGTTCTTTATGTTTCCAATAAAATAATTTTTCCTTTGATACATTAAAAGCATCTATTAAAATTAAGGGCCAAATACAATTATAATTGATGATATAACATCTTTAAAAATCAGTATTATTTAGCCGGGCGTGGTGGCGCGTGCCTTTGATCCCAGCACTCGGGAGGTAGAGGTAGGTGGATCTCTGTGAGTTCAAGGCCAGCCTGGTCTACAGAGCAAGCTCCAGGACAGCTGGTACTAAAAGGGAGACCTTGCCTCAAAAATACCAAAAAAAGGAAAAAACTAAAAATCAATATTATTTAAATAAAACTTTATTCACAGTGATAGATAAAGGTGCACACTTGTAATCCCAGCACTTGGGAGTCTGGGGCAGGTGTTTCCAAAAGGAAACAACCAGGCCCCAGTTTCATTTGAGAAATTGTATAATATAATATTCATGTGGTTGCAAATGTAAAGAAACAGTGTCCCTCTCAAGCACATCATATCTAGGTAACTGGTTGTTAACTCAGGCAGTGATTTTTTCTCCCTGAATTTGCTAAGGTCTGAGTGATTGACACAGTTGCTTCTGATATCTAGTAGAAAGTGACTTAGGACAGGTCAGCACAGATTGGCTCCATAACCAACATTAACTGATCCAGCCCCTGGATTTTTCTACTTCAGTGTACCTGTCAGTATAAGAAGTTATAATGTGGGGGCTGGAGAGATAGCCTAGCGGTTAAGAGCGCCGACCGCTCTTACAGAGGATGCCGGTTCGATCCCCAGCACCCACATGGCGGCTAAGAACCGTCTGAAACTCCAATTCCAGGAGAACTCCAGTTCCAGGGGAATCCGATACCCTCTTCTGACCTCCACGGCGTTGCACGACACGGGTGCACAAACTTGCATGCAGACAGTACATTCATACACATACAGAAATAAATAAAAATTAATAAAAAAAAAGAAGTTATAATGCATTTAATAGTTCATCTGCTTGGCTTATCATATATAGTCCTTGGGCCTCCACTTATCTTTTTTCCAGATGTTTGACTCCCAAGAAGTCCAGCTCTGGATTCATCCCCAGCTCTGGTTTCATACCCTTCCCTGAGTCTCAGTCCAGGGCCTGAGATGGAGCGCTGGGGGGCTATACTAGAAACGGAGGCGGTGATGGGGGGGTGTGACTTGCTGAGCTAGGACACAGATCGGTTCTGGGCAAAATGATTAAATAGGCAAAGACGGTCATCCCCTCACAGGGCCCCTCCCTAGTCCATCTTAGATTCCGGGCTCCCCATGTCCTTCCCTAGTCGATGCTTAGCATCCAAGTCCAAAACACAACCTGATTAATCTTCTACTCTGGGCACTGGCTAGGCTGTAGCTATGAAACAGTCCCTGCTCTTAGAAGCTCATTTCTCAGGGCAGGAAAGCACACACCCCGTGATCCCAGCATCTGGTCAGAGCTTTACATTGGGTGTTGCACTGAGCGGTGACGTTTGTAATGCCAGCACTCGGGAGGCTGAGGCAGGAGGATCTTCATGAATTCAAGGTCAGCCTGACCAACAAAGTGAATTTAATCCCAGGCTACATATTGTGTTTAGCCTAGTTTTGAGTCCCTATCACAACTAAATAAAATAAAACAGCTCATTTCTGGAAGAATGATCCTTATCAATCCCTACTTTTGTCTCCTCTTTTCTTCCTTAAATAGGCAAACTTTTATCAAAGGAGACATACTCCCATTTTGGAGTCATTTACAAGTTTATTTACAATCACCCATGACAACAGCAATGGAAAAGTTACCGTTCTAGAAAGAAAAGCCCTATACCGGCAGATGACTACAGACACTTCAGCAGGATTAATTCATGATGTGAGAACACCCTAGGGCCAGAGATAGGACCAAGAGTGTGAGAAGAAGCCGCCTCTCAGAAACACTTGTTTACTTTGCTGGTCTAAGGGATCTTTGGGGTTCATTAGTAGGAGGGTTAACTTTTCCTGAGTAAAAGGCAGAAAGCCCTAGGATTGCTGAGCCAGGAGTCATCAGGACAATGTGATGAGCTCAACACTGCATAGTCAGAGCACAGGCTGACACCTCGAAGGCTGAATCTGCCAGGGACTTTGAGAATCTTTTCCTGAGCCTCAGTCTTCAAGAAGAGAATGCCTCTCCTCACGATGTCCTATGGTTTGAAAGTCCCCTCCAAAACTCAGGGTGAGATTTAATTGTCAATGTAACAGTATTAGGAAGCAGGGCCTTTTAAGAAGTGAAAAGGTCCTGAGGGATTTTCCCTCCTGGGTAGATTCATGGAGTGATCCCAATTCCAGGAGAACTCCAGTCCGATGCCCTCTTCTGACCTCCGCGGCATTGCACAACACGGGCGCACAGACCTACATGCAGACAGTACATTCATACACATAAATAAATAAATAAATAAAATTTAAAAAAAGATTCATGGAGTGATCATGGGAGTGGGTTAGTTATGGAGGAAGTGGGCTCCTGAGAGCGTGGAAGACTGTCTCCAGTGCGCATGCTCACCTCCGGAGTGGGTTAGTTATGGAGGAAGTGGGCTCCTGAGACCCTGGAAGACTGTCTCCAGTGCGCATGCTCACCTCCACCACGTAAGGAGACAGCACAGCAGCCACTGCCCGGCACTGGCGCCTGGATTTAGACTTCCCAGCCTCCAAATCTGTGAGAAATCATTTTTTTCTTTCCTTTATAAATTATCCAGTCAGTGGTATTCAATTATAGTAGTAGAAAATGAACGAGTCCAGGTGCTTATAAAGTATTTGTCTTAGGACCTGCACTCCGGTTGTTGTTCTACAAACACTGAACCTTAGCAAGGTGCCAGGACTGTGGTGGAATCAGATACAAGTCTGTAATGAGCCATTTCTAGCACTAAGGTGAGCAAAGACCCCCAGTAAGGTCAACTCATCAGATAGTAAGTGTCAAGGTAATGTGTATAATATTAAGTAGAGAGAAAGCCAGGCTGCGGAGTACTTCGTTTCTTAAGACGGGGTCTCCCTATGTAGTCCAGGATGGCCTGGATTTACTACCTAGCCCAGACTGACCTCCAATTTGCAGCAATCCCACTGCATCAGCAAGTATTACAAGCATGTGTCGCCATGCCTGATGCAAACAGCACTTCCTCCTGCTAACAAGCAATGGATAAAAAAGTCCAGTGATTGCCAGGTGTGGTGGCACGCGCCTTTAATCCTAGCACTTGCGAGGCAGAGGCAGGTGGATTTCTGTGAGTTCAAGGCCAGCCTAGTCTACATAGTGAGTTCCAGGACAGCTGGGGCTGCAGGGAGACTCTGTCTCAAAAAGACAAAAAAAAAAAAAATTGCAAAAGCTCAGGAGTTGTTACTCGGTTGGCACAGGGAGCCATCTCCTCTATGCCTGTGTCCTGCAACATACTGCATGCACAAATTCTTTCTTCAGCCTTATGTCTCAGCTCCTCCAAGGGGCCAGCTGGAGGAAGCCAGCATCCCCCAGCTTCCTCCCAGGACCCCATATTGGCCCAGCCACGAGGATCACTTCTCAAGGACACTTTCCCACCACATCCCTGAGGAAGACTTGGCGTAAGTTCCCAGTCCTGGGGCCTCCTGTCCCCCTCAGTATCACTGATCACTAATCTCATGCAAGCTTTCCAAAGAGCAACCTCACACCCCTGCTAAAGCTACAGCAAGCCCATGCCTAATCAACCTTCATCTGAAACAAATCCCTCCTTGAAGGCCAGGATTAATTCTCCACGCTCAGCCTTAAACCATAGCGTTTTGTGATGGATTCTAGAGGTTTCTGGAAATTGTACTCATCCCAGCACTCTGGAGTTCCATGCACCATTCATCGGACATACCCTTTCCATACCCCAGTACCCCACTTCAATGCTACAAGATCCAGTGACCTACAGAAGGGTAAGGCTAAATACTGAACCAGCTTCAAAAAGTTTTATGTCAGGACAACATGAATGAATTAATTAAAGTGTACCCATCACCATGGCACAGCTCGATAGACGATCACAAGATGACTGACTGCATGTTTAACTACCAGCAAAGGTACCGACCGGAACATCGTCAGCCCCCTCATGCCGCGCTCCATCGCTAACTCCCTCAAACATAGCTTCTAACACTACAGGAGTGTTTGGACCAGAGAAGTAGCAGAGCTCAGAAGCAGGGAGGAAACTCAGTCTTATTTGTCTTTTGAAAAGTTCTTCCCAGCTTGTAAGAGGTTCATGAGCAAGGAAGCAAATTGGGAATCTGTTTCAGAGTTAGTGATGGCTGGGATCAGAGAGCGGCAGGGGAGGGAGGAAGAGGCAGGGCGGGCGTGGGGGGTCGTGAGGCCAAGTGGTCCGCTGTCCTCGCTGTGCTTTCTTTTCTGGCCTGCAGAGTTGATCGAGTGACCTTAAAAGCCTCTCACCCCCACAGCTGAGAGTCTTTTATTCAAACCAGTCGTCCGGAAAGCAAGCCTCCCACTGGTGCTTAATTCACTCAAGGAAAGATTAGAGAACCTGGTTACCAAGCTTTGAAAAGTTGCTCATAAAATTCAGCAGGAGCCTGCAATCCTCAGAGACTTCTATTTTTACCAAAAACACACACAGAGAAGTGGAGAATTTTCAAATGAATTAGACATGAGATTGATCTTTTTACAAAAAAGAAAAGCAAAGGAACGGTGATGCTGAGCCTGAGCTCCCCCTTCATCTCCAGTTGCCTAAGCTGCTTCATCTTCATGGCTACTGCCAGGCTTGTGTTTGACCTAGGGCCAGCGTGTGTGGCAGCCTGTGGCATATGCTGTGGTCTCCTCAAAATCATGAACATTGTCTTGTTCACAGCTTCCCTAACAGGACCTGCTGTCACTCCAAGGGGAGCTGACCAAGACATGTCCCCCGGGCCCAGCTAAGTATAAGAGCTATGCACACTGTGAGCAGCCACTAGCTGCTTAAAACAACACAAGTCAGACAAGGTCAGGGTGACTAGACCTAGGCCCCCAGCTGATCCTACAGAGCTCTTAAGTCCACAGAAGTTTCAAACATCCTGTTCTGCATTCAGCAAGCTGGGCTCCTCCACAGCCCTGCAGTACCCTCGCCTCTGGCAGGGGCACTCAAGGACACTGTGTCCTTGATCTTTTGAGAAGGGTCTTTTGAACAGTGGATACATGGGATATATGGTTCTTTATATAAAAAAATATTTTTTTAGTTTATGTGTTTGAAGGTATTGCCTACACGCTTGTCAGTGCACCTGTGTCATTCAATGCCCATGGACATCAGAAGAAGGCATCAGATCCCCTGGAACTGGAGTTATGAATGGTTGTGAGCTGCCAGGCAGGTGCTGGGAACTGAACCTGGGTCCTCTGAAAGAGCAGCCAGGGCTCTTAACCACTGAGCCATCGCTCTAACCCTGGACTGTTACAGTGTTCTGTGGAACTCTGCAAGTTTCGTGAAGAAACCAGAGCTACTGAGCACACTCTGAGTCCCCACACACTTCACGGTGTGTAGAGACACTGCATATGGGGTTCATATCAGCACAAAGCTGAAAAATCAAAAGTTAAACCATTACTAGCTGAAAACCATCAGTAATTTAGGTATAATTTGCTTGCCAAGTAGGAGACAATAAACCTTAAAAAGCCTTTAAGGGGCTCGGTGGTTAAGAGTGCCAACTGCTCTTGCAGAGGACCCGGGTTCAATTCCCAGCACCCACATGGTGGCTAAAAACCGTCTTTAACTCCAGTTCCAAGGGAATCTGATGCCCTCTTCTGATCTCCATGGCATTGCACGACACGGGTGCACCAATCTGCATGCATACAGTACACTCATACACATAAAAAATAATAAATTAAAATTAAAAAAAGATAGAACAACAAATTCTAATCTTAATGAGGTCAGAGAGAACAAAAAGCAAAATAGGCTTCTGCAGGATAACAGGAAGCACTGGGCCATTGACTGGAGGAAGTGGGCATCCTTGTCATAGTCAGCCAGTTGCCCCATGCAAAACCCAGGCAATATCTGCCAGATTCTCTAATGCTTCAGGAAGAAGACAGGTGTCCTGCCTGTTCATGAACATGTGGATTTTTCAGCATTGGCAACGTGCTGGTTTATTTTAACTGTCAACTTGATACAAGCTAGATTCACCTGGAAAGAGAGCTCTTAAAAAAAAAAAAAAAAAAAAAAAAAGACTTATCTTTATTTCATGTGTATGAGTGTTTTGCCAGCATGTAAGTGTACCACATGCATGCAGCAACCAAAAAGACCAAAAGGAGGCATTGGATCCCCCCAGAACTGGAGTTACAGACAGTTGTGAGCCACTGTGGAGGTTTTAGGAACTGAATCCAGGTCAGCAAGTAGTCTTTAACAGCTGGGCCATCTTTCCAACCCCTGGAAGAAAGTCTTCATTAAGGAGTTATCTAAAGCAGGTTGGCCTGCAGGCATTTCTGTGGGGTTGTCTGGTGGTTAATTCACCCAGCCAACTGTGGGCAGCACCATTCCATAGGCTCTAAAGTGTATAAGAGTAAAGAAAGCTGGCTGAGCAGAAGCCGCTGATGAGCAAAGATCCCCGCATTTCTCCTCTCCACCCCTGCCCGTGGAAGCCGTGCACTAAGTTCCTGCCCCATGCATCCTCAACTAGTCCCCACAAAGTAAACTATAACAAAGACTATCTTCAAGCCAAATCAACCCTTTCCTCCTTGATGTTGCTTTTTGTTGGGATATTTTATGGCAACAGTAAGAAATGGAGATAGAACAGGCAATGGATTCAAGTTTTAGAAATTAAAAACATCCATAGTAAAACCCTGTGGAGTCTTTGGACCACAGACTTCTGGTTTCAGGCTGCCAAGGGAAGAGGCTCAGAATGCCAGGAGAGAGAGGATTTTAAAGGCCTCTGCTTCAAGGGATAAAAAGGATCTCTATGACCAGGAACAGAGAAACTAGGAAGAGCGGGAGTTTTAGGTTCCAGAGTGACAAAGACCTGACTGCAGAGTGTTAGGCAGCATTTAGGAGGATCTCAGGGTATCTGGGGACAGAGTTCAGGGGTGCAGGGAGGTGCCCATCCCTGAGTGTGGCCCCTACCTGCTACCAGCAGATCTACCTATGAGGGAAGGTTCAGAGTACCTCTGTGAAGAGCATTATCCATGTCAGACCAAGACCTTCACCTATTTTCTTTTTTTCCTTTTGGCTGTTTTGAGACAGGGTCTCCCTGTAGCCCCAGCTGACCTGGAACTCACTCTGTAGACCAGGCTGGTCTTGAACTCCCAGAGATCTGCCTGCCTCTGCCTCCCGAGTGCTGGGATTAAAGGCATGCGCCACCATGCCTGGCTGGGCTTCACCTCTTTTCTGTGCCAGTCCTGTCACCCAGTCCAGAGGAAGGAGAGAGAATTCTAGAATATCAGGCACTATAGACTTTCTCTAGCCAGAGGTAATTTTATTTTAAAAGTAATGGAAATGTGTCAGTACTCTCAACTCCAGGACCTCAGAACCGTGGCTCTTAAAGTGTAAGTTGTGGAGCCCTGAAGGGGCTGAGACTTTCAGAAGGCCCTTAAGATAAAACAATCTCCCATAGGAACCTGGAGGTGTTATTTGCCCCTGGGGCTATGCTGACATTTGTGTAATGGCGAAGGCAATGGAGAGAGACATCAAAGCCTGCTACTGTCCCTGTGACTCAGACCCGAACACCGTCTCCACACCCAGCTAAGATACCTAGGAACGCTCTCCACCAAGCAGTAAGGATTACTCATCCTCTTAGCCTTGAGTCTCTGTATTGTAATACACCCTGTGATGCACTGGAAAGCTTTCTGCTGCAATCTAAAATGTGGAGGTTGCTTTGAGGAAAAGCTCTGTAGGAGGAGGGGTTTGAGCTGCACAAGGTTTTTGTGTGTTTCTTTGTCTTCCTTCCCCCCCATTTTTTTTAATGGAATACCATTTTTGCCTAAAAAAATCACTGGTAGACAAATGTGATTAAGACTTAGATGTGTGGCAGATTTCTTTAAAATGAACAAAATGAGCCTGTCACATCAAAGAAATCTACTAACAGCATTTGTTGCTAATAATAGAATTGAACTTTGAAGCAAAATTTAAAATCTTTGGAAAACTTTCCAACCACTACTGTAAGTTCAACAGTTTCCCAGTACTTTAAGTCTCCTCTGATTACACTGGTGGTGAGATTAATGAATGGGTTTCTTTATATCATATGAAGAGATGTCTCAACATTTGGAAGTTCTACCCAACACACTGAAGCAATATTTTCCAATTGACCAATGCACGATCTTATAAAATTGTGCATGAGGAAAAGCTGTCACGGAAATGCGAATACACTAAGGACTTGTTTGATATAACAGAGAATGAAAGTGCATTGATTAAACTAGGAGCTCAAATTCCAATTCCGAGGAGGTCAGAAGAGGGCGTTGGATCCCCTGGAACTGGAGTTATGGATAGTTGTTATCTGCCATGTGGGTGCTGGGAACTGAACCTGGGTCTGCTGTAAGAGCAGCTAGTGCTCTTAACCACTGAGCCATCTCTCCAGCCCCTTAATTATAATTTATTTTTAATTACTTCTTAAGTATCTGTGGCATTGAAGAACATCCATAATTTTATGACCCAGCAATAAAATGCTCCCATTTTTTTCTTCTAGCTGCAAATGTATGCATATAGATTTCCTTTCTGTTCTTCAACCAGAACAACTCATCATGACAAATGGAATGTAATTAGACAGACATGGAATAGACACGAGAATTTAAAACAATGCCACTCTCCTCACTTGGTATTTTTGTTTAGGGGAGTGCAGTTATTTCTAGTGTATTAACTATAAATACATTTAAAGTATTTAGATACAAATGTATTATTTTTATTTTTTATGCTTATGAGTATATTGCTTACATGTATGTAAGTGCATCCATGTTGTGCATTGCCCGTGGAGGTCAGAAGAAAACACCTCTGGAACTGGAGTTACAGACAGCCATATGGGTGTTGGGAATCAAACTTGTGTCCTTTGCAGGAGCAGTCATTGCTCTAAACTGCTGAACCATCTCTCCTGTCCCAAATGTATTAAAATTATTGGGTTTAAGCCAGGTGTAGTGGCGCACTCCTTTAATCTCAGCACTTGGGAGGCAGAGGCAGGCAGAGCTCTGTGAGTTCAAGGCCAGCTTGGTCTACAAAGCTAGTTCCAGGCCACCTGGGGCTACAAGGAGACCCTATCTCAAAAATACCAAAAAAAGACCAAAAATTTTTTTATTGTGTTTATCATTTTTCTTATAATGAATTGCTAAATGTAATTTTAACCTCCAGCCTTAACATGGTGTTTATTACTATTATTATGTGTGTGTGTGTGTGTGTGTGTGTGTGTGTACATGATAGGAATGTGAGTGCCAGTGCACATGTGCCATGCCACACATGTGGAGGCCAGAGGACGACCACAAGTAGTCAGTTCTCTTCTTCCATGGTGGGAGCCACAGACCAAACTCAGATGGTCAGGTTTGCAAAGCAAGAGCTTACACCAACTGAGTCATTTTGTCAGCCCAACCCTGAGTTTTGACTTTGGGTATAATGAACAACCATGATCCATAGAAATAACTCTTGGAGGTTCTCATCTCCTCACACAGGAAAATAAGAAACTATAGTGGTGCAAACCTATAATCCCAGCCCTTGAGTAAAGCATGAAGATCCAGAGTTTGTGGCCAGCCTGGGCTACATGGTATGTTTCAGATTAGCCGGGGCTATATATAGAGATCCTACTCAAAAAAAAAAAAAAAAAAAAAAAGGCTTCACTCTAGATCAAAGGCTACATGGAGAAGCCAGAAAGAGCTCAGGCATCAAGAGGAGGGGAAAGGAGGGAGCTTGTATTAGCCAGGGTTCTCGAAAGAAACAGAAGCAACAGGATGAATATATAGCTATATACAATTTATTGATTTGCTCAATTCCAACAGTAGCTGCACCACACTGGAAAGGCCAAGACGAGAATCCAGGGAACTGCTCAGTCCACAAGGCTGGATGTCTTAGTAGTCCCAAACCAGTGCTGAAGGCCCAAATGGGTTCCAGGAGATCTGCCAGTCTCAGTACACGCTGGGATCCGAAAGGTTGATCACAGCAACAAGACAAACTCACCAGATGAGAGAGGCAAGCCGCAGGAGAAAAAGAGACCAGCTCCTTCTGCCGTGGCCTTAAATACTGCCTGCTGGCAGAAGGTAATGCCCACATTTGGGGTGGGTCATCCGGGTTGAGGCAGTCCAATCAGAAGACCCTTTTTCTCTTATTTGTTCCTTAGTCCAGTCAAGTTGACACCCAGGATTAACCATCACAGGGCTGTTGGGTCTTAGGTGGGGAGGGTTAAAAAGGACCCTAAAATGGAGTTTATTACCATTATTAACACCACAGACAGGCAGGCAGGCAGGCAGACAAGCAGGCGGATGGACGGATGGACGGACAGACAGACAACATGGCAGGGAGACCAATCAGGGGAAAAAGAGAAAGAAGAAGGAGGAGCCACAAATCACAGAGGATCCAGAGGTCAAGTGCACATGAGCAGAAGGCATTCTGGGGTTGGAGTCTGAGGGCCTGGGTTCAAATTGTGACTGGTTTGCCTAGAGCTGGATCAGACACCAAGTATTTCTCCATTTAATCTTGGCTCCTTGTATGTGAAAGGCAGACTCTGTGGCCCTCTAGAGAAGATGGGAATGGCAAGGGCTCCCAGGAGAAGTTCAGGCCCAAGCGCCAGAAACAGACAGCATGGAGGGGTCTCTGAAGGAGGAATCAGAGCCCACATGGTAGAAATGGGGGTCTTTTCTGAGGATGGGGGGATTTCACAGCAAGAGCTTGCAGTCTGGCCCTCTGAATCTCAAGAAAGATGTAGGGAAGGGATGGTGATCAGGAAGTGTGGCTGTCATGTAAACCCGCTTCCTATGTGAACATCTTGGCTAAGATGTCTATTAGCCAGGGATAATGTCTCCATAGAGTACCTGCCCAGGTATCTATGAAATGAACCTGCTACAGATATTGTGACCTGAGCAGAGGCTGGACTCTAACATATTTTGACAGGAGACAGTAGATGATTTAAAATTCACTTTTAGCCAGGCGTGGTGGCATACACCTTTAATCCCAGCACTTGGGAGGCAGAGGCATGTAGATTATATTTCATTCCCCTCCTCTCTAGAGGACCACAGAGTCTGCCTTTCACATACAAGGAGCCAAGATTAAGTGGAGAAATGCTTGGTCTCTGATCCAGCTCTAGGCAAACCAGTCACAATTTGAACCCAGGCCCTCAGACTCCGACCCCAGAATGCCTTCTGCTCTTGTGCTCCTTACTTCTGGATCTTCTGTGGTCTCTGCGGCCCCCCTTCTTCCTTTCTCTTTTTCCCCTGATTGGTCTCATGGGTAAAGCAAGACTGTCTTAAAAGAGGAATTCAAATTTATTTTCCAAATAGAAACATTCTGCAATTGACCAGAACAGCTACACACACACACACACACACACACACACACACACACACACAAACACACACACAGCCTGTAGCCTTATCTGCCTGGTGACCTATCTGTCTCCTGCCTGTGACCGAGTGACCAGGCAGGAGACAGATAGGTGTGACTGGATCTTTTAGGAGTCATCCATAGAATGTTCTGGACCAGTCAATTTCTGTTTTGGGAGTTTGAACTGTGACACAAAGGCTATTGCCAGTTTGGTGAAACTGAAAAACCAGGCTAATTTTGAGGTTCAGGTGGCTGTTTGGGGGGGCACATGCAAGATGGGTGGTAGAAAGAAAATAACCAAAAAGAAGTGGCCACAAGAGGACAGAGAAGGTTCCTGACAGAGCAGGAACTGACTGATGTCCAAACCCCCAAAGTGGCCCAGAACGCTACTGCAGTTGCCTCCCTGCCGTGCTGTTATTAGCATCCCCACTCAGCCCCTGCAGTTACAGGGCTGGGGCTTCTAGTGATGCTAGGCTGACGTCTTCTCACTTGGTTTCTCTTGCATCTGAGTGCCAGTCCCACCCTGTTCCTTGGGAGGTACATTTTCCCTTCATTCAAAGTAAGATGCACAGTAATCCAACATACCCTCAATTCCATGAAGCCATTTTAACCAAGATTTAGGATCAGGTGGATGGATTTCAGTTCATAGGACTTACTGGTGAAAAAGCTTTTCTCTAGCTCAGAAAGCAAATCTCTGTTTCCTATATTTATCCAAAGCTTTAGAATCTCCCCCTGTGAAGTGCCAGAGAGCTTATGGAACCCTGGCTTTGGAAACACATGGGGCCAAAAGCATAGCCTGGGGTGGAAAAACAGAAGGAAAAGCTGTGTGTCCTGTGTTGTCTTAGCAAGTGCCAAGTCTGACCTGTCCAAGTCCTGATCACTTCCAAACTACACTCTCCGCTGGCAAACTTCCACCAGGACAACAGACCATTGGGCACACATTGCACCCTTTGTTCTTTTTCTAAAGGCTTATTTTTAAATTTTTATTTATGTGTATGTGTATGCATGTGCATATGTGTATACACACATGTGCAGGTACCCTTGGAGGCCAGAAGATGGTGCCAGATGCCCTGGAACCAGAGCTACAGGTGTTTATGAGTTGCCCTACATGGGTGCTGGGAACCAAACTTGGGTCCTCTGCAAGAGCAGCAAGTGCTCCTAACTGCTGAGCCATCCCTGCAGATCCACCGTCCCTGGTCTCATCTTTCTAAGCATTGCAGTAATAATCAATGCATGGAGTTATTATGGAGATGTCGGCTCAGCAAAGCTTCAGTGAAAGGAAGTCTATCCTCCTCAGCTGACAGAACGTAAATTGGTACAACCTTTCTGCAGGGCAGTTTGGCAGCAAGTATCAAGAGATTGGATAGGTTTCATACATTTTGATACTGTAATCTTTAAAGGAATTTGCCAAAGGTAACATAATAGACCATAAGTTATACTTATATTACAAACAATCAGAAGCGACCTAAAAAATGTCAAACAACAAATAATTACTTAAAGAAATCATCATTATAATCCAACATATAGGCTCTAAAAATCTTATTACTGAAGTCTATGTAAGCATATGGAAAATTGTTTATGATAAACTTTTAAAGTTTTAAAAATTCAGAATTTAAGAATCAGTCAGCCATGGTGCTATGAGCCTATAATCCCTGCACTCAGGAGGCTGAGGTAGGAGCAAGATCAAGATCAGCCTGTACCACACAGCAAGCCCCTGTCTCAAAAACATCAAAACGAATAAATATGTTGCATTAATTCCTTTTGCATGGCTGGGACCACAATAACAGGAAGAAACAAACAAAGGAAAGAAAGACTCATTTGGGTCACAGTTTCACAGAGCTTCAGACTGTCATGGCAAGGTAGGAATGGCTAAGCAGCTGGTTCGGCAGCAGGCATGCATAATGGAGGCTGTTCATGTAAGCCAGGACATAGAGAGTGAGGACCCCCGCAACACACATGACCTGCTTCCTCCAGCTAAGTCCTACCTCCCAAATTTTCCAGAAAATAGTGTCACCAACTGAACACCATGTATGAACATTATGTGTTCGGTCCATAAGCCTGTGGGAGACATTCCACATTCAAATTATAGCATAGATAAATAATAATAAATAAAATATAGCAGAAAATAAATTACTTTAGTATAATCTTCAAAGGGGTCTACCTAAAATGACAATTGATGCAGCTAAAAGCCGTTCTAGGCTTTACATTTGAAACAAGATAAAATAGGAGCCTGTGGCCCCAGCCCCAGGCTCTGGCTGGCTCTGATCCCAGTTGCCTGTGATCACAGAGTGAGCTTGGCCAACCCGGAGCCCTGCACAACCCGGCCTGTGCTGTTTCTCCTCTGCCTCCACTTTGCTGCCCCGTTCCTTGTATTGCTCACCAGATGACATGACTTCAAGGCTTTCTTCTGCATCATCTTAAG
Organism: Rhizomys pruinosus; assembly: GCA_009823505.1. Lineage (NCBI taxonomy): Eukaryota > Metazoa > Chordata > Mammalia > Rodentia > Spalacidae > Rhizomys > Rhizomys pruinosus. Next base: position 1,118,410 of record VZQC01003433.1, on the reverse strand, counting down.
CATCTAGGAAGACTTCTCTACCTCCTTCAAGGTGGTCAAGTCTCATCTGACAACTGACGATCACCGAGCCCCTCCCCCAGTACACTCACCACGACGCCCTGGACATTCCATTCTGTGTACCTCCGTGTCTTAGTTGCAAACAATTTAAAGAGTGATCTTTGGCTCTTGGGCCCATGAGAGGTACTTAAAAATAAAGCATTAAAAAGGCTAGAGAGGTGGTTCATCAATTAAGAGTATGTACTGCTCTTACAGAGGTCCTGAGTTTGGTTCCCAGCATCCACACAGGTGGCTTGCAACCGCCTGTAACTCCAGCTCCAGGGATCTGATATTCACTTCTGGCTTCACGGGCACATCCCCCACACAGTGCATACATATAATTATGACAGCAGTAATAATAATTTTAAATGTTGAAGCATTAAAGCTTTGTAAGTTTTAGATAAAGAAACCTACAATCACAACTAAAGCTACTCTAACCCCAGGGCGGCTGTGTAAGGCTTTATAGGCTGTACACCACACAAAAATGCCTGGCTGAGAAGTAAGTACCATGTGAACTTGAATCCACAGCCAAGTCTTGGCTTATATCTAGCCCAGCCCAAGCAATGGTTCTTTTGCTTTGTATAAAGACATCATTGGCCTCTAACAAGGAATAGCCATGAGGTTGTCCTGAGGGTAATTAGGCCACAACTGACCCTGCAGAGACTCTGCGTTGGTCTACCACAAAGATAGTCTCATCTACACAGATCCGTGCCAACCAATGCAAAGCTGCTTTTTAGGAGCAAAGAGCATTTAAAAAGTGTTTCTGTGTGTATTTTGCTTACATATATGCACCCATGTTATTCAGTCTTCATAGAGGGAGAGGAGGGAATGGGATCCCCCAGAACTGGAGTTACAGACAGTTTTTAGCCACCATGTAAGCTCTGGGAATTGAACCTGGGTCCTCTGCAAGAACAGCCAGTGCTCTTAAATGCTGAGTCATCTCCCTAGCCCTAGCAATCAGCATTTAAAACAAAAAAGAAAAGGAAAATTGATTAAATACATATTTGTAATCTAAAGCATATGTGCAATGTGTTTCCAGTATAGCCCACCTTGTCCAGTAGATTTTTCTGGATGACAGAACTGCCCTCTTCCACCTGATGAAGTTGCCATGATCCAAATGGGGCTACTGAGCATTTGACACATGGAAAGTTTGACTCCAGAGATGAATCCTTAATTTAATGAAAGTGTAGTTAATTTGAAAGTCACAAGTATTAGTAGCTATCATAATAAACAGCTCAGAAATAGATAAAATGTTCTTAAATTTTATATTTATTTATTTATTTATTTATTTATTTATTTATTTATTTATTTTTGGTCTTTTTGAGACAAGGTCTCCCTGTAATCCCAGATGGCCTGGAACTCACAATGTAAACCAGTCTGGTCTTGAACTCAGAGATATCTGCCTGCCTCTGCCTCTGTCTCCCAAGTGCTAGGATTAAAGGCGTGTGCCACCACACCTAGCAGGTTCTTCAATTTTAAAGAACTTGTTAGGCAGGAGGTTAGCTCCAGAAGGGACTGACCAACAGGTTCTCCAAAACAGGACACAAAGAACAGTAGGTGCTAGTGGTCCCTTCCAGTGACCTACTCCTCCCTCCCCCTAAAACACAGGACATAAAGATAGCTAGTGATGTATCTCCCACCTGGGCCAGCTCAGGACCCTCCAAATAAAATGTAAAAGGCAACAGTCCTAGTGGTCAATTCTGTCTGTGTCAGCTCAATCCAGCTTGAGGTAGGTCTCTCCAGGGGACCACATACCCAATGCCCCTTTTCAACCCTAGAGGCACATAAAGCCTTACACATATTCTAGGATATTATATGTCTACTTAGACTCAGTTCTGGGTGAATGAGCTTCTGAGAAGAATAGGTGGAGCCTTTCCTGGAGTGCCCTCCTTGCTGGGAGGCACAGGGGAGGGAGGGGGACAACAGGGAATGGGGAAACAGAAGACCCAGGTCTGTCATACTCAGTGGAGGCTCAGCTCACCACTGTTTTCCTTGGCTGCTCTAATCCTACTCTGCCCTGCTTACTGGGCTAGTGTTTCCCATATGCCTTCTTCTTTTTCAGGAGCACAAGAGCTGAGCCTGCAGTTGTGTGGAGACCAGAGGAAAGTGGAGACCCTCTGTAACAAGACTAACAGTGATGGAAGAACTTGCCAGAAAACTTCACCCCCAGGCCCCTTCCAAAGGGACTCTGCCTCCTTATGGGTGGGGCCAAAGAATTTGCATTTTTTTGTTTTGTTTTGTTTTGTTTTTTTGAGATAGGGGGTCCCCCTATAGCCCCAGCTGTCCTGGAACTCACTCTGTAGATCAGGCTGGCCTTGAACTCACAGAGATCCACCTGCCTCTGCCTCCCTAGTGCTAGGTTTAAAGGTGTGTGCCACCACGCCAGGCATGAATTTGCATTTTTAAAACCAGCCAAGACCCACTTATATAGGATGGAATGTGGACCCTAGAGAGTCACTCAGAGTGAAGAGTTGTCTTGCCTTTTTTTTTCTCCTAGTCTTTTTGAGACAGGATCTCCCTGTAGCCTCAACTGGCTGGAACTCGCTATGTAGACCAAGCTGACCTTGAACTCACAAAGACCCACCTGGCTCTGCCTCCTGAATGCTGGATTAAAGGCATGTACCACCACACCTGGCTCATTTTCTTTATATAGACTATTTTGGTCGTTAAGCTAGAACTTCCTGTCTCAGCACTCACTGCTGAAATGCTGGAATCCAAGGCGCTCATCCTGGAGGCGGCCTCCTGCCTCTGCTGCCTTCTTGGAAGTTCAGACATTTGTCTGTGTTGATTTCCTCTGCCATACAGAAAATGTTAATTCTCTCCGTGGGAACAGTTGCTGCTCAAAGTAAGCCCTCACCCCTAGACCCTTTCTTCTGCCCCCGCCCTCTGTCCTGACTCGATTCCCAGCATGGAACTCTCAGATGCCCCCTCGCACTCTGACACCTCCCAGGGAGCCAGCTGACTGTCCTTGGAGTTCAAAGCACCCCTGTTTGAGAGCCTGGGGACTTGTACTCTGCCTTTCCATGGCAGGTCCCACACAGTGATGCCAACACTCTCCCCATGTTACTGGAGTTGTTAGGGTCAGAGCCTGGGCCCTCACAAATTTAACAAGCTAGACTTGGCCACCTGACCTCAATAGGCTTATTAAAGGGGCAAGTGACAGCTAAGAAGTCCTGGTCACAATGTAGTCAGGTCCATCATTAACTCAGTGTCTCAACTCCAATAAACTAGGTGATCTGGCAGGTTGTCACAACTGTGTGAAATCTCTTCCTGGGAGACAGGTTCCTCTTCTGGCTGGTACCAGACTTCAGCCTTTCCTTCTTTCCAGTTCCTTGGAGGTGATCGTTTCAGCAGTCTGATAGCCAAAGGGAAGCACACAAGGGCCTCTCTTTTGAGTATCTTCCCTCTGCCAGTGCGCTGCAGACTGTCAGTGTTTCAAGGCCTCTTCCAGGGAGGATAAGCTGAGGTCGGACAGAAAGCTATTGATGGTGGCACACCCCCATCTGTATAATGGGTACACCATAACTAATTGTGTCAGTGTGGCATACTCCTTCCTTAAATTCCCTCACCTCCCCTGGCTGCCCAGAAATTAGAGACAACCTCACTCTAAGAAATACCTCTGCTTCCTTTGAGACCTATAAGGCATCCTCACTCTACCTGGTCAGCCTGAACTCTCACCAGAACCCACCCCCATGTCTGTCTGTCTGTCCATGGTGTTCTAATAAACATCTTACCCAAAAGGACAGTCTACCTCAGTGTCTATCCTGAGCCCCAGTCCTGAAACTCACGGTGAAATTTAGTAGTTTCTGAACTTTGTCCCATTTTTCAAAATGAATTATAAGACAGACACAGGGCCAGGCGTGGTGGTGCATGCTTTTAATCCCAGCACTCGGGAGACAGAGGCAGGCAGATCTCTTTGAGTTCAAGGTCAGCCTGGTCTACAGAATGAGTTCCAGGCCAGCTGGGGCTACAGGGAGACCTTGTCTCAAAAAGACCAAAAAAAAAAAAAAACCCAAAAAAAAAAAGACACAGGCAAGGTAGGAGAGAAAATTAAACTTCTCTCTCTTCCTGGTTTGGCCAAACTATAAATAATTTGTTTCCTAATTTTATTAGGAATCCAGGGAAACTGAGATGGCAGGTAAGGACCTAAATACCCCTAACACTTCCAGCTGGGAACTCGGCCTGGGGCCACCTTACCAGCTCTTCCTGATCTCCACTTACCCACTAAGGAGCTTTTTAAGGAAACCTTCCAAAGCTTCTGTCTTCTGCAGAGCACTGAGCTCTGTGCAGAGGCTGGCCTCCACACTGCCTCTTCCACTACTAGCTCACACTGGGCCACCTGGTTCCCAAGCATCAGTTTGTGACCGGAATTTCAGTGAGCCCACCATGTAAACAATCCCAGTTTCAGTTCTGAACCTGACAGGGAGGGACCAGGTACAGAAGGGACCCAGGACATCCCAGCTTTCTTCATTTCCCAGGGACAAAAACCCAAGTTCTCTGCATCTAACCAGGGGCAGATGGAGGAAATGAGGAGCCTGGCAATGGCAGGGCTCTGATTCAGTCATAACTGCCCCCTTGATGCCCATCAGTGAAAAAAATAAGACCAGGAGATGAAGGGGGTTCCTGCCTGCTCTGCGTTCCAGCGCGTGTACATGAAGAAGGCAGCCAGCACTGCTGGGCCTGGGTGGTGGGGTGCGCCCAGGATGTCAGAACCGGCTCTGACAAATGCGAGCGCCTGACCTCCCCTAGAGAGTGCAGCCTGTTTGTTCTACTTCCTTTCTCTCCCTTGAAAGCACAGCATAGTTCATTGATTAAGGCTTCCCGTGGGCCAGGCTTTTTTCAACAGAGCCTTTGAGAAGAAGGAGTTAGCTCCGGCTTCTAGGGCGCCCCGGCATAAAAGGAAGTCTGAGAGCTGAAGAAGAGTCTTTTGGAGGTAACCAGTTTGCATTTTCTCTTTAACTACTAATATACTAAATTGAAAAAGTACATCAGTAGATTCTGCAACCCCCCTGGAGTTGGGGCTTGGCTGGGTATTCAAGCACAACTACATTTTGTGAGATGGAAGTTAGGTTCAATCACGGACTGTCTGGAAAGGCTTGGGAGTTCGTTTTCTTGTCCTTAAATCATGTGGTCCCACTCACCTGGGTAGCAGCCTGCCAGCCAGCTGCCGTCACCAAACAGCCCAGGCGCCCTGGCACCCAAGCTCTGGTTCCTTTCCAACCGAACTGCCACACACACGACTTGGTGAGCGATCTCTGGCTGCAGTTCAGGGGGAGACAGATGGCTGAGAAATGATTTTTTTATGGAGTTTCCTGACCAGATTTCTCTCTGATGTCTCATGAAGCAAGGCATGGCTTTATCCCTGGAGAGGCAGGCGGCCACAGCCTGATTCCAATCCTGCTCAGCCTAAACACCATGGGATGCAGGGCAGGGCCGCACACATTCATTCTGTGGGGAGGATGGGCAGGTCTGGCTTTTCATAGCTGGTATTAAGTCAGAGAGAAACAACAAGTCAGTGAGTTCAGGTAAGAGGTTGAAGTTGACAGTTGAGGTCACTGCACTGCCTGGACAGCAAGACAAAGGCCCCTGGCACCTTCCCCCAGCCCCAGCACTTGAGACACGATAGCTGCCTTGCTACTTTCGTTTCTCACCTCAACTGTTTCATGGATGAAGACATCTTTTTCCTCATGAACTGCTCTCCCTGGTGGTAACCTCAGCTCCTGTGACTTCAGTGACCCTGCACCATCAAGTACCACTATCCTTCAGTGTCCCCACACACTGTGGACAACTGTGCCTCCTGATCTCACCTCAGCTCCCATCGTGTTCTGTGTTTGCTCCTGTGACCACGTCTGGGTTCCTTCTTTCATCATCCACCACATCCTCCAACCGCAGATGTGGCCATTTCCTGTGAATGAGCCTCAGGCTCTGTCCTCACCTCACCACCCTGTACCATTGCTCCAGCCCAGGTCATTTTTTTTGCCATGATGCAACAGATCACCCCACGGTTGTAGCCAGGAACGTTATGCTGGCTGCCAGGTCCCCTTGGTGCCCAGTTTGCAACTCTACAGTACCCTGAAATGTTGAGCATCTGCCCCAGATATGATGTGACTCCACTCCACCTCAGAACAGTGCCTTTCCAGCCTGAACACCCCACACCGCATACACTTGACCCCTCAAATTTCAAAGTGTGTCTTTCTTTCTCCAAACTTTTCGAGTCCATTCCCACTCCCTGGAGTCCTCTTACCCACAAGTCTAGGTCCTGCTTTCATCAGCTTCACTGTGGCTGGCTGGTTTCTACTGACACTACTTTTGCTCCCTCTTAGAAGACTCCTGACCTATTCCTTGTGTATTCTCTTGTCACCCTGTCCTTACCTTATCATAGAATCACACGACCTCCAGTAGACTGCAAATGCGTGTGTGTGTGTGTGTGTGTGTGTGTGTGCGAATGCACCAAAGCCAGAGGAGGAGATGGGGTGTTCTTCTCTACCATTTTCCGTCCTTTTCCCCTTGAGACAGGGTCTCTCACTAAACTAGAGCTTGGTAGGTTTTGTGGGTTAGAGCTTTTTAATTTTTAAAATACATTTATAAATTTATTCGTGTGGGGGGAGAAGGATGGGGAGAGGGGTGTCACAGCAGGGAAGTCAGAGGAAAACTTGTGGGTTCCAGATCCAACTGAGATTGTCAGGCTTGATGGCATGGCGACCTGCTGAGCCATCTCACTGCTTCCCCTTTTATTCAGCCACAAGCTCAGAAGTCCTCCTTGTCTCTGTCCAGCACTGGGGCTACAGGCTTGATAGGCCTCTTCCAGCTTTTAAATATAGGGTGCTGGGAATCTGAACTCAGGTCTTCATTCTTGCACAGCCAGTTCTTTCCCACTGAGTCATCTGCCCTAGACTGTAAGCTCTTCTTTAGGACAGAAGCAATGCCAATTACTAGTCAGTGCCAGCCACAGTATCTGGCATGCACCAAGTGTCCAGAACATTTACATGGAGTCAGTGAATGAGTGAACAAACAACTTACCCAGAATTGCTCAGCAAGTAGATAGAGTTGAGATTCAAACCCAGTCCTACTTGCCTCAAAGCCTATGCTCTGCTCTCTGCACTCTGCGGACACAAACATCATCCTGTGCGTTATATAAAGCAAGCTGGCTGACCTCCGGAGCTCCGGCAGCATCTTGGGAATGACTGCAGTGAAGTCTTGAATCTGACATTTGGAAATCAACTTTGAGTATTCATCACCCATCCACTTACTATTTTGGTCTAGAAGACAGATCTCTTCCTACTCTTTATTTGCAAGTTGACTGACTAGGGTCTTCAAGTCGCTTCTTAATTCCCCTCATAGCCATGCCTCTACTACAGTGCAGTTTGCTCCTTGATACAGTTCTATGCAATGTGCCTGAAGAGCCAGGAAGAGACAGAGCCATTTATCTTACTTTCTTCTGAAAGGAAATTGCTTGCATTCCCATCCTAAGATTGTGCCAACTCGTTGATGCCACGTGACCAACATGCATCATAAAATACAATCATCCTGGAGATTTTAAGCAGAAGTCAAAGAAAATGCTAACGCTTGTAGTTATCATGCACGCACAAATCACAATATTTACACTCACATGAGCTTTGGGTGGGTTGCATTATCTACCTCTGCTTTACTTAGATGAAGAATGACACGCAGCTGGGAAATACAGAGGCTTAGGAAAAGCCCTAGAACCCTCAGAAGTGCAGCTGCACTGATCTTTTTCCTGCAGGATGACTGGCTAACATCAGGCCAGGAAGAGCCCAGTACACCAGCGCTGTGCACCAAGGCATAGCTCTTCTTTGGCCCGAGACTTGAGACATGATCACAAGGATCCATTTCAAATGGTTTCATCAGGGAACTCTCAGAAATGGGAGCCTTTCTTTGGTCTTCTAAATACTTTGCTACTCAAAGAAAGACAATTGAAAATGTCCTTGGTCCTGGATCTGATTCAATACAATCTTGCCAAATAAGGAAGTTGTAGCTGAAACAGTTTGGTCCTAAATTGATTATTACTGAATCTGAGTGATGGCTGTTTGGAGGGAGCCATTGTTATAATCATCTTGCACCTGTTTGAAATTTTCCATGAAGTTTTTTATCCTGCATCTGAGTATAGTAGTGAATAACTTTTTTGAGGAATAATTCAATATTATATATGCAAAAGTCTTTAAAATGTTCAAAGCCTGTGATTCAGAAATTCTACTTCTAGGAATTTATCCCTAGGAAATAATCATGAATGTGTGAAAAGATTTATCTACCAAAATGGCAGTCTTATTTGTGATAGAAGGGAGAAAGGAAACAGCCTACATGTTCAGTAATGAGACCTCATTAACTAAGTTATGATACACTATTATATGATCATTAGGATAATTTTGGGATGGTGGATGGTGAAGAATAATATCTATTTCACACACAGTTGATGGAAATAAATTGAGTAGCTTCATTGGGGGGATGAATTGGTCTTATCATTGTTTAAAATGTACGTGGCCCATTTTCTGTTGTGAATAGCTCAGTGCAGTGAAGAGGGTAAGTTACAAAGCACAGGGGTTTATTTTGGTACATGGTTTCTGTCATCGGTGGAGGGGCTGCAGCTGGTGACGGCCTTCTTGCTTGAGGCAGTGCAAGGCTTCCATGGCAAGAGACAGTGCCCTGAGCATGGATTGAAGTCCAAAGGAATCCAAGACACAAATATCACAATGCAATCTAATTTTATTAACTCCCACAGAGGTTTATTCTATAATTCTAATAGTCCTGTCCTGTTCCCAGCCTAACTCCCCAAGGTTGCTCACTAATGTGGCATTCTCTTAGCCCCTTGGAAGCAACTGATGGCGTCCTCACTAGGGAGCTCTAAGAAGCCTTTGATTGGCTCGAGAAGATCTCTTGGTCTAGGCACTGGAGCAGCTTCTAGGCGAGCCTGTCCGGAAGGCATCAGTGGCCAGCAGGGTCAGTGGCCAGCAGGGTCAGTGCACTTCAGGCAAACCAGTGTCATGGGGGCACTATGTCCAGGTGTTCTCACACGGGGGTCGGGCTGAGGGTCCCCGGGGAAATGAGCATGAGCTGAGAGGTTCACAGGGGCATCTCATAGCAGATCCTCTGAGGGAGAGAGCCCCGACAATTTGCACTCCCTGGCTTAAGTGGGCATGGGGAGTGCACTTGGTCCCAGGTGCCAATCTCAGGCTTGTGGCTTGGTCCCCACTCACGGCCCCATGGATATCTTTTCTGAGTTCGTGCCCAGGTCCTGGGTTGGGGGATCAAGCTTTTGTGTCCATGCTGCCTCTTGAAGCCTAATCAGTTTTGCAAGCTTGCTTTTGGAGCTCTTTGGGCCAAGCCCCTTTGTGGCTGACCAAGTGCAGTGAGCAAGCCTCTTGCTGAGCCAAGTTTAACATTTTCTATTTTCTTTTTAAAATTTTTTAAATTTATTTTTTCTTTTTTCTCCATTCAATTATTTGTTTTTTTATTTGATTTTTTTAATAATAAGTAATGAGTACAAGCATCCTTCATGTAAAACCAATTTTCAAGTAGCTATGCCCAAACTTATACAGCCCAAGGCTCCCACCCTCCAGCTGGAGGGGCTTGTATGTACAATCATGTTGATCAAATAAGAGTCCAGTCTATATTGCTGTAGTTTCACCATTCGCCCCAGTCACAGCCCTTACATTCTACCACGCCCCCTCTTCCGCAGATTGTTCCCTAGGCTTTAGAACAGGGGCACAAGTGGGCAAGAAGCGAAACAGTCTACCTTCTCTGGAGATGTTGTTTTGGACTCTGATCAGTTCAGGCTGTTTCCTTTCATGGGTTGGCAGTTTATCCAGGAATAACCTTTCAATCCTACTAATGAAGCACAGGCAATTAGATATATAGGAATTTAAACACTACTAATTATTATGGTAGGTTACATTAGTATAGACATAGATGTTTGGATGGTATGCTAATCCATGAACTATAGCTTTTCTGTAAAAGATGACAAGGTCTTACTGTGGCTTACAACATCTCCTAACTACTAGAGGACATAAACTTGTGGCATCAGCCATGAATTATTCCTCCAAGGAGAGAGCCACTAGTCAATTAGATTTGGGATATACAGGCATATGGCTGCCACTGCTGCACAGTATTTCCAGGCAGGTGAGGAGTAGCTGATGTTGACAGAGGAGACTTGCTTGACTCAAGGAGACCTATATTTGCTTTATTGATTTAGCGGCCTTTGGTAATACTCTCTGGCATTCCAGAGACCAACTGTACACTTGCAAGCGTGGTCTCAATACATCTTTCCCATGCTTATACCAGGTCTTTGACAGCAGGGCCTTATCGCCTCTCTTCTTGCAGGTATCCTGGTTTACAGGAAAAAAGCATTTATCTTTTTCAGGGCTTGGATTCCCTAGCCAACATCTCCTTGGCAGAATAATCCATTGCTGATATCAGAGCTCTCCTGTATTAATATATTTTGTTTAATTACATAGCTTATAAAGACTTTAGTATTATATTTGGCTCTGAATAGAGAATTATCCTTTCACAGTTCCTATGTCTATTAGTCAATTAAAGAAAGCAGTTATATCAGTTTTATAAGAATTACATCTATAACAATCGGCTCTAATTTACAGTTAGGGAATGACTTCATTACCATCATGTTTTTCTTTGTTCTATGAAAAGGAGGTAAGAAAGTCTCTCATATTAAAACTTTGCAGCACCTGGAAGGTAAAGTTCATTAGGATTCATTATAAACAGTTGTTACAAATAGGATCCACAGAGATGTTTGATGCCTGTAGCAATCTGAGGCTTTTCTTCCTTTTAATGTTTAGATGGGCCAACTTCTCTGCTGGTATTTCTTGGTACATCCTGCACAATGCAAAGCTGTATCTTTTCTTTCTCAGCCATTAAGTTGGTGACATTTTGACCTGTAGGAACATGCAAATCTTTTCCCATAGTTAGTTTTAAGATTTAAATTTAAATTTTTGACAAAAGTTTTAATATATAACTGTTTCCCCCCTTTTTCATTTTAGGTTTTTATTTTTTGACCCATGAATCTCAAAAAGGCAGTTGTAGTACACATACCTATAGGCAGGAATCAAGGTGTAAATTTTCATTAAATTTACCCAAGCTGTTTATCATTGACTGTATGTTGTTAATTTGGGAAGCAAACTTAATTCCTTAAGTTAAATTATCCTACAGGTAAAAGAATATGTTACAGGATGATACTGTACAACACAAAAATTATAGAGAACATTTGTATAAATTAATCCCAAAGTTGTTATTATACAAATTATAAGTAAAACAAATGTGGACAACAATTTATATTTCCAATTAGCTTAAATGTATTACCGTTTTTATTAAAACCTTTTAACCAATGTTGTTTAATATAGACATTTTTACTTTTACTAAGTCCTAAAATACCATATAATATGTAGACAAAGTTTGGGCAAATTTGGATACATGTTAAGCTCACATCAATTAAATATGCATTAATCGAATATATACCCATGTCTCCCTCCCAAACCCCTCACCCCACCAGATTCACCATTTCAGTCAGTTCTTTGATGCAGTCTTTTCTGTTGTTGGTGTTGTTGTTTTTGTTCTTTCCAATATGCATCACTCCCCACAAGAAATATTTAAACTGGGTTATTGGCGCTAGCATGCACAGATGAGGGGTACCATTCGTCATTTGTTTTTCTGGGACTGTGTTACTTCACTTAACATAATATCTTCTAGTTCCATCCATTTACCTGCAAAGTTTATGGTGTTGTCTTTTTTTTACTGCTGCATAGAACTCCATTGTGTAGATGTACCACATTTTCTCTATCCACTTGTCAGTTGAGGGGCATTTGGGTTGGTTCCCGCTTTTTGCTATTGTGAACAGAGCTGCAATAAATATAGCTGTGCATGTATCTCTGTGGTAAGATGAGTCTTGTGGATACATACCGAGTAGTGGCATGACTGGGTCAGATGGCAAGCTCATTTTTAGTCTTCCAAGGGTTCTCCACACTGCTTTCCATAGTGGCTGTACGAGTTTACATTCCCACTAGCAATGGATGAGTGTTCCCCTCTCCCCACAACCTCTCCAGCACTTGGCATCATTTGTTTTCTTGATCCTAGCCAGTCTTACTGGAGTAAGATGATATCTTAAAGTGGTTTTGATTTGCATTTCCTTAATGATTAGTGATGTTGAGCAGTTCTTGAGGTGTTTCTCAGACATCTCTAATTCCTCGCTTGTGAAGTCTCTGTTCAGTTCTTTGCTCCATCTATTGAGCGGGTCGTTTGTTTTCTTTTTTCTTTGTTTTTTGAGTAGTTTATATATTCTGGAAATCAATGCTTTGTCAGATGTATCTGCAGTGAAGGTTTCCTCCCACTCTGTGGGATTTCTCTTCACTTCCTTGATTGTTTCTTTTGATGTACAGAAGCTTTTGAGTTTGATGAGGTCCCATTTGTCAATTGTCGACCTTAATTCTTGTGCAGCTGCTGTCTGATTTAGGAAGTCTTTTCCTACGCCTATGTCTTGTAGTCTGCTGCCAACTTTTTCTTCTATCACCTTCAGAGTTTGGGGTTTCACGTTGAGGTCTTTAATCCATCTGGAGTTGACTTTTGTACAGGGTGAGAGGTAGGGGTTTAATTTCATTCTTCTACAAGTGGTGATCCAGTTTTGCCAACACCACTTGCTGAAGATGCTGTCTTTTCTCCATTGTGGTTTCTTGGCCCCCTTGTCAAATATGAGATGGCTGAAATTGTATGTGCTCAGATTTGGATCTTCGGTTTTGTTCCATTGGTCAACAGGTCTGTTTTTGTGCCAGTACCAGGCTGTTTTTATGACTATAGCCCTGTAGTATAGTTT